>PVJI01000630.1:0-240468 GCA_004026765.1 Micronycteris hirsuta
GAGTGACCCCTTCCCTCCGAAGCAGTCTCCCTACCGGCTGATCTTTCAGTTTTATGCGCAGTCCTGGTTTCCAATCTTCTCTACTCTGGAATACAACTGGGTGATCGCTCTGCTCCTCAGAAAATCGGCCCGATATCCCGCCAGTGGGCCGGAGAATAGCGATCACGCTTCTCCCTTCTCCGCCGCCATCTTTCTCCCTGGACGCAGATTCTGAGGCATGCAGTGAATGTCGCTGCAGTTAGTGAGATTCAAACTGAAGGGGTCCCACCGCAGTGGGGTTTGCATCCTCACTTCTTTGAGATCTCTACTTAACTATCACTGATCAGAGAGGCCTTTCCTGACCATCTCTCTGGAATAGAACCCTGTCCTGCTCCACCACTTTGCTTTGCTTTCAATCGCTGCTGAGCTCTCTTATGTTGTTTAGTTGCTACAGCAGCACCCCCTCCCACCATCCCCAAAAGAGCTGACATGTTGTCTTGTTTGCTTGTCCCAGTACAGTGTCTAGCACCGTGTCGCGCACATAGTCCATGCTAATAGAGACCTGTTGTGTGCATGAATGGAAGTTGTAAAAAAAGCACATTATAGAACACTGTTGCTATGTTTCCTTATATAAGCAGGAATTAATTTTCTTAATACATACTCTAGATCTTTTGGTGTATATTTATTTGTGGATGGCAATTGGGTGAGGCTGCGTTCTCATGGCAAAACTTCCTTGTTTAAGTAAGAAACGTGGCCATCTTTGACCCTAGTGTCTCCCTGTCCCCGAGCTCAGCTGGTTACTAAGTTCTTCCTCAACGCCTGCTTTGCATTTCTACTGTGGCCACCGCTCAGGTAGGTGGAACCCTGGAATATTGCTGATTCTCTGCCTCCAGCTTTATAGAGTCATCTTTGTAAAACACAGGTTAGATTATGTTATTCTACAGCTAAAATCCTTCTGTGCTTTCCATCACCAAAGATGGGATCTAAAACTCCTTAGCATGGCATTCCAGATCTGTTTCGGTTTGTGCAGGCTGTTATAACAAACTGTTGCCAGCCGGGCAGCTTAAAACAACAGAAATGTATTGCTCACACTTCTGGAGGCTGAGAAGTCCAAGATTAAGACACCAGCATAGTCTCCTTCTGGTGAGGATCCTCTTCCTGGTTCATGGCCAGGTCCTCCCCCTGTTGTTCAAGGGAACTAGGAGCTCTCTGGAGGCTCTTTTATAAATCAGTCATTTCATTTATGAGGGCTCCACCCTCATGGCTTAAACTCCTCCCAAAGACCCCGTCTCCTAGTACAAAATCTTTGGGGGTCAGAATTTCAACATACTCATTTTGGGGGAACACTGAGTCAGATGATTGCAAGACCTTTCTCAGTGTGGCTGTCACAGGGTTTTTCAACTTTTTCCAGCTTCCCCAGTTATACGTACACACATCCTTTCTCCCTCTCTCTCCTTCCCTCCCTCCCTCTGGCCCTGTCTCTGTTGCTCTCTCTGCAGGGATTCTCAGGGCCACAGCACGCCAGGTGCTCTGCTCTTTGGCTCTTTGGAAAGGGTGCCGTTCCTCCCTTGTCCACGTATAGGGAAACATCCCACACCTCTCTGGAGTCTTCTCGTACAACCCACTTTCCCTGCATGCTGAACCACTCCGGCCCCTCTCCACGTTTGCATGGCACTTCCATGCACAGCTTCATTTGTACACAGTATACTTTTGTTTGTGGGCCATGTAGGCTGCTTTCTCTGTGAGTTTACCAGCTCTCTGAAGACAGTCTGTGTTATTCCTTCTCGAATTCACAGTGCCTCACAGTGCATCGTTGTTAGTAGGAACTCAGTAGATATTGGAATGGAATAATAAAATTTCAGTAAGCTGTCTTATTAACAGATGCAAACCAACTCCCTGGCAGCAGGGAATTTAAGTGCAAATGGATCATTGGACTTGGCAACAGAAGTGTATAAATAGGTCTGTAATAAGTGCTCTTCTTTATCTTCTCAAATTTTCTTCAGCAGTGATGTGCTTCTATAGATGTGAAGAACCAAAGACCAGCCACCATGTCAAAGCTCTTTGGTCCAGGACTAAACTGAGTCTCACCATGGTCTCGACAGTACTTTTCTGAGTCAGTGTGCAGGAGACATAAAATGTTTTTTAGCACAACTAAGAAAAATATATATAAAAGTGTAGTTTGTTTTATTTGTTGCTGTATTATTTTTATCTGTTGGTTTTGGCTTTTATTTGGGAAGCTAATGAGAGGCAGGTTGTTAGAAAACCAGAGGCAAGCTGTTTGGTTTACTAATGTGCTAACTGAACTCAGGTATGAGCAATCCAGGAATTCTGTGCATCAGGAAAAGCCCATTCCTACCTCCTCCTCGCTGGTGTTACCTTGCGAACCTGGCGTGCTTTTCTCAGCAATTGGTAAACTGATAATCCCTTCTTTCTCTGTCACCCGATTTATTGGGTCCCAGGTCCACGCAGTCTCCTTTCGGGCCTTACAAAGGGAAGCGGCAAGTGCACTCACCAGCACAAAGGTTCATTTTGTTCTTGAGGATGACAAATACTTAAAAAAATATTCCTTTTCATAAAAAAAACCAAACTAATTCCCCATGTCATTTGAATTTCATTATATTATCAGAGAAAAGATGTTCCCTTTTCTCTAATGAGAATGTAGGCTCACTGTGCTCACTGCTTCACAAGAGTCTCTGGCGTTAACTGGTATCAGCCCGTCCTGTTTGCACGCTTCCCCCCCCCCACCCCCCACCCCGTGTGAACCACACCGTGAACATGAACACCATGCCGTGAATATTTAGAGGGGAAAATACATCCCTACTTTTATTTCCTGGGCATGTTGATATCTAAGTGACTTATAATGTATGCAAACATACTTTAGATTCCTTTTGTAATGCACAAATCCGTAAGATTTTCTCTTAGGTTAATATTATGGTCTCTTTTCTTCTAAGAACTGAGCTGTAGAAGAAATGAGCTTAGGAAACAGGTCACAAAGACAAAAGAAGGGCCCTCGGAGCTTAGGACAGAGACATGCGAAGGTACTGCGCCTGGGGGAAGCAGAGGGAGAAAGGCCTGGGTGGGCTCCCAGAAGGGAGCACGCTGGTGAGCTTTTCCTTGTACAGCCAGCTGCCGCGGTGTGAGAGAAACGCCAGCCACCGATGGGCACTCAGGGATTTATTTAACGAAAAAACTGAGGGAATTGCCAAAGGAAAGTAATGTGATCTCAAGAAAGGGGAAAATTAGTGCAAATAGACCATTTCAACGTAACTGATCCAGAAAGTGGGTCTGTGTTGAACGCAGATGACCATGTCCTAAGGAAGGAAATTCACCAGACAGACTAATTTACTGTACAAAGTCAGGAAAACCCCAGAGTGGTTCCCGTCTGTTAGTGGGCACTTCTGCACAGGCACATGGCCTTGGGGCTCTCAGAGGGACGATGGCAATGAAAAGCAGGATGAGAAGTCATGAGCAAGAGAATTCAACTGTAAGCTTCCCCAGGGCCGAGACTGTGTTTTCTTATCTCTGCTGTGTGCTGCGTGCCTAGCACTTTGCACTCAGTCAAGATTTAACAAATGGCTGGATGGATGAATTGAGTGAATGCACAAGGAGCTGGTAAACAATGGGTGGACAAGGCTGGAAGGTTTAAGCAATGATGACCTATTAATGAAGGGAGCTAGCACGGGACAACGACCAGGCATTGAACGTACTGTACTGTAATGTAGACGGAGATGTATTTGTAGATGTATTTGCTTGGCTAGACCATTTGCTTGAGAGAAGAGAACGGGTAGGGAAATTCCCACATTACCTATTCTAGTTGAAATTTTGTTGGGGAAGAAGAACTAGGGGTTGAAAAACAGATTAAACCAGTTTGGCTGGAGGGAGGAGTCTTGTGAGGAAGCCCTCTGAGAGCAGCACAGACAAGAGAGGGTAGGAACTAAAGCAAGTGGCTTCAGGCTACAAGAACTGTCAGGGTGACAGGAAGCCCTTCCATTCTAAGATTGGGCAAGCAAGGAAGGAAGTGCTTCTGGGTGGTTAGAAGGTAAGATATCATGGGCTTGTGGCTGCAGGTTCATTGCCTTCTCCCCACAGTGCAGGCGGCTGCGGTGTTACCTTCTGCTGCACTTTGAGTGGATGGATGTGCCAAGTCCATGTGTCCACGTGTCTGTGTGTCCACAGAGAGGCAGCAGCTGGAGGCTCCACCCTCTCTTCTGTTCCAAAGGCCTGGAAACCAATTTTGAACTTTCTTTTTTTACCCACAAGAATTTTCACTGTACTTTTTAGGTGGCTGTGACTGGGGGTGAGTGACAATCTCACTATGTACCCTTATTTAAAAAAGAAAGAAAAGAACAGAGAAACTTGGAACTTCGAGGTCAATCAATAAACATAGTAAGTTACATTTTAACATGTGTATTAAGAAATACTCAACTTGTTTTTCAGAAGAGTATATTATGTCAGTCATGTAAAGCCACATTCTCATTATTGTGTAAAAGGAAATCCTGCATTATACAAGAAGCCAAAGTAATCTGGGAACTGAAAAGGTTATAAAAAAAAATTATCTAGCCACCCATGATATAATTTTGTATAAATTTGCAGGAACCTAAAAGGGTGCCTGTTGTGTGCCTTCCAATTTTATTACCAAGTTATAAAACGTTGCTGTCTCTTTGGAGGGTTAGAATAGATTTCAGTGCAATTTGTAGTAATGAAGAAAATTACCCTGTAAAAGTAAGAGAACAAAATAAAATAAAATGTAGATATGAGCCATGACAGATGTTACAGAGCAGGGGAGTGACATGCAGACAATAAGCGCCATTGTCGTCAGCGCGGCCCTGGCAACACGTGCCCCAGATTAAATAATGGATGCCAGTTGGTGGGCACAGCGATTGGGGAACAGAGGGGGCCTTGTTTCAGCTTGTCTAACTTCAGACTAATTGCTTAAGTACAGGCTTCTGTTCTCGTTAGAGCCAAAGGAAAATTAAACAGTTGAAATATTGTAAATCTTGTAATTCACCCTGGATCCCCAATCAGAACTAAAGAAATGAGCTTTGAGCAAAGAATCCCGATAACTTGTTGCCTTGCCTGCAAGTGGGAGCCTGACAGACACACAGGCTTCTGGTCCTTTCTCTCCTGATCAGGTTCTAGCTCACGTGCTCTGAGGGGTCTGCTCTTCGGACTCCTCTGTGCTCGTGACTGTGGCTCCTTGGGGTGGAGTGGAAGATGCCACCGGCCACCCCCCGGGACTGGTATAGCGCTCTGGCCCCAGGGCCCGGTGTCTTCTTGGGCTATGGATTTCTGATGTCTCCGGGAGATTGGCGTCCGCCTTTTCTTGCTCTGGGACTTTGTGATCAGCTGATGAGGTGATCCATGTGAAAGCACTTTATTGGCACAAACGAAGGGATTCCTACTTTTATTATTTCAGGGTGTGGAGCTGGTGGAGGGAAGAACACAAGTCAGAAATTCTGGGTTTGAATTGTGGGTCATCTCATTGTAGGTCCCTTCTTTGTTGAATGCATTTTTTTAAATGTCTTCCTGTGGGTTTTTCTTTACCCCTTTAAATCAGACGTTCTTTACATTTTTCTGTGTGTGCCACAGAACCCCTTTGGCATTCTAGTGAAGCTAATGAATCCCTTTCCAGACTAATGTTTAATGCATAAATGTAAATGCATAAAATCAGAATGCATAGGATTACGAAGGAAACCAATATATTTGTGTTTGGTTTCTCTCTCTCACACACACACACACACTAACAGGTCATTATCAATACATATACCAAAAAATGTGATATTGTAGTATACAGTCTTTATTAATGCATTACATACCAAGAGCTAGTGGTAGGTCTAATAACTACTATAATTTTAAAGTGGACATGAGTGGAAATGATACTTTGAGATATTTGTTTGCAACAACTGGTAATGTGATAGGATTTCTTTGATTTCTAGTTGTGACAAGACACAGGGATGGCTAGTTTTGGAAGTTAGTAAAAATTAAAATGAAATTTCCCCGACCCATGGCCTGAATTCAGTCTGAGATCCCAGAAACCCGTTCCTGGACAACTTTGCCCTTCCCTCTGACCCTGTGTGCTGTCCAGGGGCCAAGTCACCGCGCCCTGCAGCCGCTCTCCGGCTGCAGCCGCCTTCCTGGGCACGGGGTCCTAGCTGTAGTCCTGCTGTCCAGGCAGGGGACTGGATGGAGCACCAGCCCTGCATCTCCTGCTGCTCCTGCACCCGGATGGCCCCCAGGACCTCACCTTGGCCATCCCACCTCCCTCTTCCTGCCAGCCTAGTCTTCCTTCTGTGACCCCAGCTCTGTGGATGGTGTTAACCACTCCTCGTGGCTCAGGTCCCAATCCGAACTTGAACAAGGGAGCTGGTGAGCACCCATGACTACTGCCCCAGCCTTTTTGATAAAGTTTGTGAAAATGTAACCTTGTATGTTTAGAAGCACTGGTCTGCCTTTCCCCTTGCCTGCAATATCTTCTAAATTTCTACTTACCCTACAACGCCTAGTTTCTCCTTACTTATCTTTCCAACATGCACATCTGGTCACTTTCTGGTTTAAAATCTCTCTATGTCTCTTTGCCTCCGTGATGTGACATCAGGGGACTCCTGCCTTCCCCACAGTGTTTTTTTCCCCCTCTGCAAGTCCCCTAGCCTCCCCGAGCCCCCTGTGGTCCCTCCAATGGCCAGCTCTCCATTTTCTCCTTTGCTTTGGCTCCCCAGGTAGAATGCTCTCTACCTGGAGGTCCTTTCCCTGCCATATCGCCTTCAGGTCTCAGTTCTGTGTCTGCTTTGCTTGAAAGCCTCTCATATCTAGCCTGCGCCATCATGAGGACTATTTACAGAGCAATTATTGTCAAGCCATCTCCTCCTCCTGTGCTTTGGCCAGACTGTGGCCGGCTTTCACAAATGCTGTGTACTCCGGTGGCAGAATTATTAAAGTATGTGCTTAGGAGCACTGACTTCAGAGGCAAACTGCTTGGAGTCTAATCCCAGCTCTACCACTAGCTATTTGACCTTGACATGATACCCTAATGTAGGTGCTTTGCTTTTCTCATCTGTAAAATTGGTATAATAATACAGTGGTGAGTTTTAAATAAGTTAATATATGTAGAACACTTTAGAACCAGGGCTAACTTATAGTAGGAACTTAAACATGAGCTATTATCATTAGTTTCATTTTTAGTAGTGTGACTTGGGCTCATTTAAAAGACTCTAATCTTCACTGCAGTTTTAATAAAGACCATAATATAATTTGAAACCCAGTGTTTAATTGTTCTTATCTCCACTGAGATAGATATTGGAGGTCGATTTTAGCAGAAATAATTAATATGAGACAAAAGAAACACTTTTTGACAGAAGGTAGGAAAAATCCTGGGAATACAACCTTTTAATGTAGAAAGATGGAGACACCATCCCACCAGTAGTGGCTGAGATGAATTGGAGATACTTCCATATTTCTTTCATTTCAGAGATTATGATGACTTTACAGGAATTTTTTTTTTTTTGCAGATCTGTAGGTAAAGAAGAAGTCAAAGTATTCATCAGAGGATTTCTCTTTGAATGCAAATTGTCATACATTTTTGCAAAGCAGATCCACATAAAAGAGATAGTTTTGAATATACATACTTTCTTTTTGCATTAGTATTTTCATATCCCTTAGAAATAATCTGCTCTTGTGGGGAAAACATTTTTCATGATACTTACTACACCTTGTATGTGACATTAATGTACTCTTATAATGTAGTCTTTTTTTTTTTTTTCCAACCTCAAAGTTTAACTGTTCTAGCCTTTTCTTAGTTTTGCCACCAGGTGGGGTAGTGGCTCCTTCTTAGGGCAGTTTTCTCGTGGAAGTGACTCTGTTGCTTTTCTCATTCCCATGTGACCATGTGAGGCACAGCTGAGCCCCGTCCTGGAAGAGGGTTGGGGAGGCATGCGGCTCTCAGATGTGAGGGAGTCTTTGGGTTTTTCCTGCCTGATCTTGCTGAGCTCATATGCTGATGGCTTATGTTTCATAGGTTTTGCGTAACTTGAATATTTGATCCAATCTTATTGCTTAAAAGAAACAATAAGGTTAGGGCACTTGGACCATTATGTTATATAGCTATTATTTAAAGAAAATAGAAATCAAGCTAGTAGAGTGAAAACTCCTAGGAATTGAAAACTCGGGGAAAATTGTGTGTATTGGAGACACATTGTATTAAAAAGCATATTGTGGATGCTTATTCTGTCTTAGGCAATACACTGGAACATTATTGACTTTTAAGATATAAATGCCTTACGGAAATTATCAATTACATTTTCCTAGAATGAAAAATAAATTTAAATTCTGTACTTTGAAACCATATTGAGTCACATTAAATTCCATTTTAAACTACCAAAAACTCAAAAACTACCAAAAGTCTTTTTATCACATACATATGTGATTGAATTATGGGTGATTTTTAGATTTACAGACACCAAGTGAGAATCAGAAGTTAGAAGGTTCTTTGAGAAATTTTTTTCTTGAACTTGAATTAACTTAAGACTTTAGTGATTAATGAGGTTTTAGACCTTTGTAATGTGACCCTCCCAAAATCTAAAAATACAGACAATGCACGACTTTGAGACTCAGAACCGGCAATTTCACATGTGCCTCTTGTGAAATTGCGGTGCTGTGTGTTTCCCTGCCACCACCACCCAACTTGGATAACAACGTGAGACTCAATTCCCGGCCCTAATGGAGGGCAGACTGTATTCCTCTTGTTTAAAATAAATGACTCACTGTAGTGAGTATCTGAAGAGGAATGAGGGTATGCATTCTCTTTAAGTTTGTGTGTTACAGTTTTCTTAGACAGCAAGTACAAAAACAAAGCCTGAAGGCTCCGCTCATTCTGTCTGTGGATTTTATATTTCTCACAGTAGCCCAGTGTCTAGTTAACACATGGGTGTGGTTTCCAGTTCATTACTAAAGCTTATAGGCTAGAGTGCTTTGTGGGCTTGGCTTTGACTTAAGTTGCCTTTAGGGAGGTGGCCAAAAACAGGGAACAGACTGCTTTCCCTGTGTACGTGGATTCTCAGGGCTGTCAGTGTTTGTCTGTCCCCTCTCGACCATCAGCTGCTTTGGAGATTAGCTTCATAGTAAGGATTCTTTCGTGGAAGCAGCATGAAGCGACTCTTTTCACAGGGGCACCAGGTTAGTGTGTAATATTTTGAATTTCATGCTGCATGTCAGATTTCCTTTCTGTGCTCACTGGGCGATGAAATGACAGCACAGCATTTGTGACGTTGCTGTGTCCTTTTACAAAATAATGGAGGTTGAGAGGTATGATTGTCCTTATAATATATGCATTGTTTGACACTCTTAAATGCAGTGGAATGCAAGACGAAATGTCCTGTGTATGTTGGATTCGCAGTCTAGAGATTTGAACTTGTTTGTAAGCGTTCTCAGTTCCTTTTTCAGAATTACTTTTTTTGGTGTCCTCTCATTAAATCTTTTGGGCATAACTATGATGGTATACACAGTTGGCTCTAGTTTATTTTTGAACATTCGGCAGCAGGGCGTTGCGCCCCAGCTAGCGGCGTCCATCCGCCCACACTGGTGCAAACTCCCCATGCGGGGTTCTCCCTGGGGCCTGCTCCTGAGAGTTGCAGTGAACCACAGTAGCGTTTTCATGTTCTCTTTGAAACATGTGGCACTTTTCTAGAATGCCTCATAAAATACCTGCCTAACAACCGAGGCGGGCAGTGTGTACAGGTGGATTGAGCTTAACTGAATTCCTTCCTTATTGTCACTGTTTTTGAGTGAGTCCTCAGAATCCAAGGTTACTCTAGGAGTAAATAGGACTGTAAAGACTAGTGGTAAAATGAAATTAAGTCAGGAAAGCTAAGTAGCGTGAGAATATTTTCCTTAATTTCTTTAACTTAAAGATCTAGAGAGCAATTTCTCCTTTGTGGTCTGTCACTGAAGCCATCCAGCATAAAATTGTTCTGTAACACAAGTTCAGTTTGATGATATTTTAAGTTTACAAAACTTCAGGAAATATGCTTTTGATTTATGTTATTTTAGAAGTGCTTTTGTTCAGGGTAATGTACTAATGTTTTAAAATGTGCTATGGTGCTTCTGTTATTGCCATTTTAGTCTCCTGTGGTTTTTTGTTTTTTTGTTTTTCCTGCTGCGAAATACAGTGTTTCGGAGCAGGTCTGTTCTCTCATCTCCAACTCAGTTTAATAAAATCAAGGGAGAATGGAGACAGAAACAGGTGCTTCAAAAACAGCTCTGTGGTGATTTTCTAAGTGGTAAGGACCCCAGTTCCCATTTCCACCGAGGCTGAAGTTGTCAGGTTATGGCTGTATGCCGCTTCAGGACTGCAAAACTGCTGCTCCCTGAGCTCCTAAGACCTAACCGTGCAGCGGCATCATCGACCTGCTCTGCAGGTCCTCTCCTTAACAGCAAATCTACCCGCCATGACTTGCTTAATATATGCGATTGCTGCGTGTATGTGCTATTAACTAGTAAATGTTATTAATTTCCATTTTAAAGGAAGACTTTTGTCAATCTAATTGTAGCTGCCCAATGACTTGAAAAGAACAATGTTAAGACATTGTACTCATCGATTGTTTGTGCTTATTTTGCGTGGATGGCAGCCTGGAAAAGCTGATTTGTGTTTGCTAGGTCTCAGTTTCTGTGTTCGCAAGTGCTTCTTGTCCTTTTTTTCCAAGAGAAAACAAAACAAAATATCACTGATTAGAGACAGAAATAAACAATGAAGCAAAGGATAAACTAAGAGGGGAAACTCCCTAAAATCCAAATTTTAGGGTTTTCTCAAAGAATATTCATTAAAATAAGTTTCTTTCAAACATGGGGAGAAAAAAAGACTGTAGAGTGCTCACAATCTGTAGTTTTGGGATAATATATTTAAGCAAATCTTATTCCTGATTCAAGGTCTGAAACACACATTGCAATTCTTGTTCTCGTCTTGCCAGACTGGTTTCATTTTGTTGCATTTCAGCCTCTTGGCAAAAATCAAACAGGGATGGACATTTTCTCGTTTCCTCTCATTGTAAGTTACACTTTGAGTTAATTTATATATATATAAGTGTTCACCTAAGGATATGTTTTTATTGATTTTGGAGAGAGGAAAGGAGAGAGAGAAAAACATCAATATGAGAGAGAAACATCCATCGGTGGCCTCCTGTACTCACCTTGCAACCCGGGCCTGTGCCTGCGGCAGGGTTGAGCCCTCCGAGTTTGGTGTGCAGGACAGCGGCTCAACCAGCTGAGCCATGGCCAGGGCTGAGTTCATTCCTTTCTATCCAACAGACTTTCTTGTTGTTATTCCAAGTACTCCAGATGTCTCATTGATGTTTGAAGGCTTGTGAACCTACCTGATGATCCAGAAGCATGGGAACCTTATTTCCTTTTAAAGTGAATCTGAGTTGTGATGTTGGACACATATCTTTAGGTGAATTATTTCAATATGAGTTGACCCACACTCTAGACATTGGGAAACTTGAATGTCAGTAGTAGATCTAAGCCCTCTGAAAAAGAAATGAGTACGTAGGGGTCATTGTGATATCAGGGGTGGTGTTCTGACTGCTGAACCTTGATAAATTTTCACCTATAGGCCCGTTCCACGCACACACCCCAGGTCATTCTCATTCCTGCCCATGGTCTTAATCTTCACTGTGTATCTTTTGGAAGGGGTTGACTCTCAATCTGCAGTTCTGCCTTGTGAAGATTCATGCAGTGGCTGCAATGACCAGGGCCGCTGTGACCTTTTTTCTGCTTAACCCCCAGGTACTTGGTCTTAGCCCTGCTCACTGAAGATGCTTGTGTGCATGGATCTTGTGCTTACGCATCAGGGAGCAGGGACAGAAAGAGGGGAGGCTGTGATTCCATCCCCCCAGAAACTCACTGTTTTATTCATGACAGTACATACCAATTTTCTAATGGCACTGCAAAGGCTCAGGACAGATTTTACTCCAGGTCTGATCTGACCACAGACCTCCCAGTTTACACTCTCTTTCTGAAGAAACAAATTTACGTTTCCCCTCTGGCATTTCGGGGGGGCGGTGTAACAGCTGTGGAGGCAGGAGTACCTGAGGCAGTGGTAAGGTAATAACAACAACTAGCTCTCAAAAACATTCCCTAAGGGCAGCGCTGTTCCAAGCCTCTTATGTAATCCTCACAACCACCCAAAAGGGTCAATGTCTTTATTATCCCCATTTTCCCATTGTGGAAACTGTCTCAGGGAGATTATGTAATTTGTCTCAAATCCTAGCAGCTAATAAGCAGCAGTAACAGTATTGCTCCTTGGAGGGGTGCTGTGGTGGAGAAAAAATAATTGACATGAGAAGTTGATGTTCTTGGGAAATATAATCTGATTTATTAATGTAATCTGATTTATTAATAATGAGAAGCAGCCATGTAAATACTGACATCTGAGTTGCTCTTCATACTTGAAGATGCTTCTGTTGATCCAACATCCACCAGTAAGGCATGCGTGGCCTTTCTGTTCTTTTTCTACTGGGTGTGGAGGGGGCGGGGGTTGAGCGTGTGTTCTGCTTTCTCAACTCTTCTGCTGGTGACCAGTGGCAAGAATGTGGTGACCAAAGGCAGGATATGGAGGTGGCCTGTGGTCAGTAAATGAGACCAATTGTGACCAGTCCGCATTGGAGAATAAGCCCACAGTATTGGGATCTGTCTTTCAACTACATAAGCTAGGCTTGGTACTCTTGAGATTTTTTAAGGCTAAAATAATAAAACACTGAAGCTAGGAGCTTGGTTCTTATTGTTTAGTTTGAATTAGGCCTGTGCGAGTGCCTCTTCATTTCTACCCAGTGTGATTTCCTGCTGATAATCAAAGCTCTGGTTATTTTGTCAGTCCTGAAGGCTTTCTGAGGCTTAGTGTGAAGCCAAGAAAATGAGGCATGTATTTCCTTTAAAAATATAAGTGTGCGTTTGAAAATGTTGGGCAAATAACCTGCATTTGGCTTAAACTTAAACGTAATAAATAAGTTTGGAATCGTTAATAACATATTAAAATATTAAAGAGCCAAGTTTAAAAAAAAAAGGAAAATAAGAAATCAAAGAAAAATTCTGATCTTTGGATGGGAATGCACTTTCTCTTCCTAAAACCAAGAGAAGAAATCACAAAAGGAATAGGGTAATAGATTGGAATTTTTTAGGTAGGAGTGTGAAAGCTTTCAGTACAAAAATGCTCATTGAAGCATCATTTATTATCATGAAAAGTTGGAAATAAAATGTACAGTAGAAGAGGAGAATTGCATGATGGACCATTGTGCAACTACTATATAATTTTACTTATGATAAATTGTAGTAGAAGGAAGCGGAGATGCTAGATCTTTAAGTTAAAACACTGGATATCGAACTATTTGTCCATCACAGACCTGGCCATGTTTAAAATATACCTCTCTTCTTAGGGAGACTGCAGAAAGGGTAGTCGACTTAATAGGGTTTGGGGATCATTTTAAAGGTGGGAATTTCTGCTACTTTGTATTTTTTCTTATATTTTTCTGCATATTAATATTTTAAGCATGATTTCTTTATATTAAACAAGATAAAAACTACTCATGGAGAGAAAAAAATGAGAATAAGATACACCCAAATTTAGTACTAGGTTAACATCACCCATATGAGTACTCCATTTAAGGTGGTGGCTCTAAGAATGATTTTAATTCCCTCAAATATTATAGTTCATAAATATAAGGTTTCTTTTGAGAAAAGTTAATTTTTTATAATAAAAATTAAAATAGATTAGGAATGACAGGCCATAGTTGAGGCAAGATCAATTTTTGTAAAGGAGAGGATACCTTTGGAGAACAATTATTTTGCTGTGTTTATGCGTTATTGTAGGAAACTCCCTTTTGATTTTTATGCATCAGGTTGAAAATTTTAGATGTTATAGCTATTAAAATTATACAGTAGATAGTTTATTTAAAAAGGGGTGTGGGATGAAATGCATTTAAATGCTTGAAGCATCGGTCCAGGAAAGAAACTTCCGTGGATGTCCAATGGGTTGTGATAATGCTTCCTTGATCTAAGAGCGGTTGGCAATGTTTCGAAAGGGACAAGTCACACTGAGACAGCCCTTAGGAGAGTGTCTACTGAAATGATGAAGATGGAAGAGAACCTGAGAGAGCTGACTTCATTCTTTCCCTTCCTCATTCTGTAGATGACGCCTGGAATGATTGTATCCCAAAGGCCACATGGTTCTAGTGGATTTGATGGGAGCCTTTTGGGTCTTTTGAGGTCTTCCGACTCCTCCATTGCTGCTATTTCTAATATTCCATTCTGCTCATTTAAAAACAGTTTAGTAGTGATGAATGAAATTATATTTCTATTTTTCCTGGGTTGGTAAAAATCAAAAGCTAAGACCATTTAGCCCTTACCTAAGGACATTTGAGAAAGATCCTAAAGACCTATTACTACTTCCAAGGAAAGCTTTCAGCTTCACACGCATGGTTTGTATTCTCATCACTGCAATGTGAACATGCTGTTCTTGGTACAGGCTTATTTATTGCACACCTGGTTTCCGTGTTTGCTCTGGAAGACAGCAGCCCCACGAGTGACTAAAGATCACTGATACTGTACCCTGGACATTGTTCCTTGACAGCTTTATTGATAGTTTATAACTTACATGTCGCAAAGTTGATCCCTTTAACGTGTACAATTCAGTGGCTTTTAGTGTTCTGACAGAGTTGGGTACCCATCACCATAATGTCAGTGTAGAACATTTCTTTCCTTTTTAAACAATTTAAACATTTTATTCAGTACAGTTTGCATTCAGTATTATTGGGTTGGCCATAAAGTCCATCATGTTGTTTTTCATATAGTGGCTCTGGAAGTGCTTAGTTGTTTTTTAACTTCACTCAAAACAATTTTGTGGCAGCTGTCATATCAGTGTGTGTTTAAAAAAAGTCAAAATTGGTAGATTTTTGTGCAGACATTTTAATATTGAAGATGGAAGAAGATACAACATTTTTCACATCTTATGCTGTATTATCTCAACAAAGGTAAAAAACACAACTGAAATGCAAAAACAATATTTGTTCAGTATGTGGAGAAGGTGCTGTAACAGATCAAACATGTCAAAAGTTGGTTTATGAAGTTTTCGATTCTGTCTCTGTTCTTCCTGTTTGTTTAGTTGGTCTTTTATATTCAATTGTTGATAGATACGTATTTTTGCCATTTTATTGTTTCTAGTTTTGATCTTCTTTTAAATTCTTTAACAATCCACATAATATGATTTGGTGATGATGAACTACTTTAGTTTTTTCTTGTCTGGGAAGCTCTTTATCTGCCCTTTGATTCTAAATGAAAGCTTTGCTGAATAGGACAGTCTTGGCTGTAGGTCCCAGCTTTTCATGACTTTGAACATTTCTTGCCAATCCCTTCTAGCCTGCAAAGTTTCCTTTGAGAAATCAGCTGTCAATCTTATGGGAACTCCCCTGTAGATAACTAACTTCCCTTGCTGCTTTTAAGATTCTCTTTTTAACCTTTGGCATTTTAATAATGATGTGTCTTGGACTGGGCCTCTTTGCATCCATCTTATGTGGGATTCTCTGTGCTTCCTGGACTTGCATGCCTTCACCAGGTTAAGGAAGTTTTCTTTCAATATTTTTTTCAAATAGATTTCCAGTTTCTTGCTCTTTCTCTTCTCCTTCTGGCATCCCTATTATGTGAATGTTGGATCTCTTGAAGTTGTCCCAGAGGATGATTACACTATCCTCATTTTTTTGGTTTCTTTTTTCTTCTCATTGTTATGATTGGTTATTTTTTTCTTCCTTATGTTCCAGATCATTTATTTGACTCTCAGCTTCATCTACTCTACTATTGTTTTCCTGTAAATTGTTTTTTATGTCAATTAGTGTATCCTTTGTTTCTGACTGGATCTTTTTTATGCTGTTGAGGTCCTCACTAAGTTCCTTGAGCACCCTTATAACCAGTGTTTTGAACTCTGCATCTGATAGATTCCTTATCTCCATTTCATTTAGCTCTTTTTTGTAGTTTTGATCTGTTCTTTCATTTGGGCCATGTTTTTATGTATCCTTGTTTTGGCAGCTCCTGTGTTTGTTTCTATGTATTAGATGGTCCTGCTGTAACTCCCTGTCTTGGTAGTGTAGCCTAATGTAGTAGGTGCCCTGTAGGGCCCTGTGGCACAGCCTCCCTTATCAGCCAAGCTGGCTGCTCGAGATGCACCCTTCGTGTAGGCTGAGTACACCCTCCTCTTGTAGCTGAGCCTTGGTTGCTGTTGGCAGATCAATGGGAGGGATTTACCCAGGTGAGTCAGCTGAAGGAATTGGCTATGAACATTTACCACCAACCTTCACCTCCTGTGGAGGATCAGCTGTGTAGGGGCAGTGTGGTGGTGCTCTGACATGATCTGTAGCTGTCCACTGGATACACTGGCCCTGGGTTTTCCCAGTGGTACAGGCCAAGGTCAACCCCACCTGTGTTTTCTTGGGGCTACCCTTCCTGAGCTATAATGCAGTCTGAGATAACTTCTACTTGTGCTGGGTTTAGAGATTCCCAGGTGAAGCCAAGCTGTGAATCAAGGCTGGATGCTGCTAGTGCCAAGCCTGGGGCTCACTGAGGCCAGCCGTTGCTTGTTTGAGGGGATTTAGGAAGATGTGAAGCAGCAGCCAAGACCTGCCATTCACAAGGAAAAGCAGCTTGGATGGATCTGTAAGTTGGGTGGAGTGGAGTCTCTAGGGATCTGCAAGGCAGGTCAAGCAGTGTCAGCCAGGTTGATGGAGTCTCAGATATGGCACCAGCCTTCCGGCTCTGTTCGGGGAGGGTTCAGAAAAGGGACAATGGCTTCTGTTCACCTCAATGCCAAACACCTCAGTTTCTCCTTGTATACCACTGGTGCCTTTCAAGCTGGGCCTCAGAGGGGGTTAGTCTGCGTAGGTGAGTCGTGTGGGTCATTTAACAGGAACTGCTTGGGCATCCAGAAGGTTTCTTCCACCAACTCAGTCTCTGCTGGTTTTTGCAGCTGAAGTTGTGGGGATTTATCTTCCTGGCTCTGGAACCCTGGGCTGGATGTTCTGGTGTGAGGGTGACTCCTCGCTCCCAAGGTATCCCTTCTGAATTTTTATCCACCTCACGTGGGTGAGGGACCAGCCTGTTCCTTGTCTGTGCCCCTCCTACCAGTCTGGATGGATGTGGTTTCTTTAATTCCGTAGTTGTCAGACTTCCATTCAACTCAATTTCTGACATTCCTGAGTGATGGATGTTCTGTATTTTATTTGCAATTTTGATGTGGTTGTGCAAAGAGGTGAGCCATGTCTGCCTACGCTGCCATCTTGACTGGAAGCTGGAGTTCCTCTTAAGATTCAAATAAAAATATTCAAATAAATTTTATGGGAGTACATACCTATTAATATGAGATTATTATAAACTACATTGCAAAATTGTTAGGTTAGACCTCTGCTTAGTGAATTGCTTGACTTTTCTAAGGTTCAATTTCCTTCTGAATAAAATGGGGTTTATTAATATTAGCACTTACCTTGTAGGGTTCTTATGAGAATTAATGAAATAATGTATATAAAAGATCTACCACAGTGCTTGGTGCTTAGTAAGTGTTAAGTGAATGTTAGCTATTGTTATTAGTGTCATTTTAAAAAACCTATAGAATGTTATTTCACTTTTTATTACTGTATCTATGCCCTATTAAGGATCTGAGTTGGCTTGCAAGAATATTTGCATTCCATTAAACACACACACATGCACATACAGGAATAAAACAAAACCAGGTATGATAAAGTTAGTAGAAAAACAGTATCAGAGGAGAGGATAATAACAATAGTAATGATAGCTAACATTTATCTAGCAGGTTTTCAATAGACATTTCTTTAGTGTGTTTGCTGGTGAGCTGAGGGGAAAATGCCAGATCAGAGATGGGCGGAAATAATCAATGAGAGCCCCAGGCCGGGGATGGAGGGGAGCTTTGATAGTCTGTAGTCCACCTTCCTACCCCATCTGTGTAGGAGACACGGTCACAGAGGACAACTGGTGTGCTGGAACCCACAGTGTGAAGGTGAGTTCAACAGCTCCCAGTATGTATAGCTACTATTTACTGAGAGCTTACCAGGAACTCAGAATTAGAACCCAAACTGACTCTAAAACTGTATCATGATGGTGTAAACTTGCCCACTCAAAGCAAGTCCTTTCCTTATTTAATAGGCCTGTTCCCTGGAACGTTCTTACACAAACCGAAATGTGCACTCTTGTAGGTGCCCCTCCTCCCGGGTCCTCACAGTATCTTCCACACGGGGGGAGCCGTGCCTAGGCAGATGGTCCCCCAAGTGTTTGATGACAGTCACCATGGCCCTCACTCTACTTTGCTCCCTTGCTTAGACATCAGGGTCAGGGCTTATTTTTCTTTAGATTACACAGTCCAAGACACTGTAGCTGTTTCTTTTTCCTGGAATGTGCTACTGAGTATGCTCAGTGAGCTCCTGTGGGGTCTTCAAGATTCCTTTCCAATGGGCCTTTCCAGCAGCTGCTTCCCCCAGCCCCCAGATGGAGCACTGCCTCCTCAGGGCCCCCAGACTTCCCTTCACACTCCAAGAACTAACTGTTAACAGCCTGTTTCCTCCCCTGGACCGTGAGTCACTGACGGAGCGCTGCTGACTTTCTGTTCTTAAACCCGTCCTAGCACCTGACACAAGGTCAGCGCAGAGTGGAAGTGAGCATTTTGATCTTGTGTCATATGGATTCCTAGCTGTATCTGGCTCTACAGAGGGATCAGTTATAGGAACTTCTTTGGACAACAGTCGTGGTGAGCCTCAATTAACTGAGGGCCAGAAGCAGTGTCGTCTAGGGAATAAGACTCTGGGGAAGGCCTTTCGCTCTGTTACTGTGACATTCATTTTGACTTGTTAAAACTGTCCACTAATTGCCCAGTGTAAGCAAGCAAGATGCTTGTTTGTTGGACAACGCTGATACCTACCACCTTTGCCCGGAGAGATTTAGATAAACTGATTATAACAGTGACTGTGTGATTGAATCGCAAAGTTCACAGTGAGCTTAGAACCAGTATTCAAGTGAGTGCTGATAAGAAGAGACAGTCCAAAGTTATGCTTCTGCTCTAACCTGAGATCTTACCAGTATCTCCCTGAGTATGCGTAGAGGTTTTTCCTTAATGCACAGGTACAGGGGTAATGTTTTTTAGTGGTATCATTGTGATTTTATTTTTTGTGGATAAAGCATAACTGGGGCAACAAGGGAGCTGGCCTACATGTGAAGAAAAGAATGGGATCTCACCAAGACTTTGCTGTAATTCATAAAACTGGTCGGCACCTTTTTTTTTTAAGATTTTATTTTTATTTTTAGAGAGGGGAAGGGAGGGAGAAAGAGAGGGAGAGAAACATCAATGTGTGGTTGCCTCTCGCGTGCCCCCAACTGGGGACCTGGCCCACAACCCAGGCATGGGCCCTAGATTGGGAATCGAATCGGTGACTCTTTGGTTCGCAGGCCAGCACTCAGTCCACTGAGCCCCACCAGCCAGGGCTGGTCTGCATCTTAAATGGGCTCAGGAGGCCCCAACTGGAACATTCCACAGAGAGTGGGTCAGGCGTGCGGGTGGTGGTAGCCATCTCAGGACTGGCCAAGTGCCTGCTCCAAAGGCTAGACTTCGTACTTCCCCGCTCCACGGCCCGCAGACACACTGCCTCTTGCTCCCTGAGGTTGCATTGTCAGTCTTCAGCATCCAGACCGAGTCTCGCCTTCCGTGTGAGTTGTTACAACACAAGACCGCCCAGGAAATTCGTCTTATCCTTTTCCTTTTTACCAGTTTAGTGCTAACTTTCCCTTCCCATCAGCCTGTGCTAATGGAGGCCTAGGGGCACTCGTACTCTGAGTGGCCCCAGAGGTCCTGCCCAGGTCAGCAGGGGGGGAGAGTCAGGCGTGGAATTGTAGAGTTGAAGTGGACACAGGGTGCAGCCCCAGAGACCAGGAAGGACACTTTCCTGAGGAGTGCAGAACCCGCGCTGTCCAGGCGCTGACTGCGTGCTTCCTGTTTTGGGAGCTCACCATTTCCCAGGGTTCTTTCACTCCTAGAGAGCTCAGCATCTTAGAAAGTTGTCCTTTATGCTGAAGTGGCACAGCCTCTCTAGAGCATCTGTCCACGTGCCCCAGCTCTATCCCCTGGAACTGCAGAGGAGACTTCTACCGACACCCCTAGGTCTTGGGGCGTTCGAAAGGCCTCTCATTTTGGTTCAGCCTAAACACTCCAGATTCTCTCCACCATTTCTCACAAGGCATGCTTTTCAGCCTCTCCTCCAGCCTGGCCCTCATTCTCTGACCACCTGTGGTTTGCCGTGTGGCTCTGTGGTCCGCAGACTAAACACGCGTAGACCGACTCCCAGGCTGGGGTTACTGGCTGCTGCTCCTCTGATAATGCATCCCAAGGTGCCTCAGATCTTTCAAAAATAATAATACTAGTACGTGTCACTTTTGAACAGTTACTGTTTTCTAGGCAGTGTGTCGAAGTGCCTTATATATGTTATGTCATTTAATCTTCGTAACAATACTGAGGTGGGCGTTGCTAGCTCCTTGATTCCAGGACACTGTTAATGGCAAGACACACCACCAAATTTCAGTTTTACAAGGAAAATACCATCACATTAAATGTAGACAAGAGTCATGTCAGTTTGAGAAAAAGTTAGTGTGTATGTGTTGGGGGAGGGGGGCAGAAAATACATCTTAGAATCGTGGCAATATGGTATTTTCATTCTATAGATGAGGAAACCAAGCTTATGGAATTTGAGTAACCTGCCACAGTGGGGAGAACTGGGACCCACTCCTAGCTCCAGGGATTGCAGTGTGTGCCCCCACTATTCATGCTGCTCCCACCCAAGGAGCCCTAAAGCAAGGCTGCCTCATCCCAAACTCCCAGGCCTTTCTCTCTAAATGGCTGTCAACCCAGGCAGCCAGCCGGCACTCGTGTGTTTAAACCTACAGGCAGATGTCTACCTTTATTCTTTTTTTTTTTTATTAATTTTTTTGTTTAATTACAGTTATTTGAACTACCTTTATTCTTGATAGTGAACAGCTTTCTGCATGTCCCTTTCCCCACCTTTTTTTTTAACTGAATTTATTGGGGTGGCATTCGTTCACAAAACCATACGAGTTTCAAGTGAACAACTCAATAAAATATCTGCACACTGCCTCGTGTGCCCATCACCCCACGCAAAGTCTCTTCCCGTCCCCATTTCCGCCCCTTCCCCCACCTCTACCTACCACCCATTCCCTTTTCCCTCTCCCTATAACCACTGTTGTCTTTGTCTATATGAGTTCTAATATATACGAGGTCTGTCCAGAAGGTATCTAACCATGCAATATGAAAAATAGACTTTTATTGAAGAAGATACAAAATATAAGAAACATTGTACATAGGACAATGACGTCTCAGTCCCCTTCAAAGTAGGCACCTTGGGACCTCATGTAGTTCTCCCAACTGCCATCCATCGTATTTTCCTGAATCTAATCGATAGTTTGAAATCTCTTCCCTTTCAAAGGTGATTTTAGTTTTGGGAAAAGCCAGAAGGCACAGGGCACCAAATCTGGGCTGTAGGGGGCTGAGTCACTTGGGTGATTTGATGTTTTGCCAAAATACTCTGCATGAGACATGATGCATGAGTGGGAACATTGTTGTGATGAAGCAGCCAATCACCAGTCACCCAAAGCTGTGACCTTCTGAATCACCCATATGGTTTCGGCAGAGGATTTTTCAGTCTTAATGCAAAATATGATGCAGATTCATTGCTCTACTCGCTCAGTCATTTTGAATGTGATGGCCACACAGTCCACATGCTCACTCAATGGCATCTACCACCCTCACTGACTAGTACAGTGAAGTTGTCATTGTTCACACATGTGCATTCCAGTCCACTCTCCTTGACTGCTAGGTTACATGATGTTATGCAAACCATTCTCATGATATTAACAATGGTTCGACTTTTCTGGATAGACCTCATATTTATATATATATATATATATATGTATATATATATATATATATATATTTTTTTTTTTTGCTTAATCCCTTCAACTTCTTTCATCCATCCCCTAACATCCCTCCCCTCTGACAGCTATCAGTCTGCTCCATGTATCCTTGCCTCTGTTTCTATTTCATTCATCAGTTTATTTTATTCTTTAGATTTCACATATAAGTGAGATCATATGGTATTTCTCTTTCTCTGACTGGCTTATTTTATTTAATCTAATATTCTCTAGGTCCATCCATGCTATTGTAAAGGGTAAGATTTTCTTCTTTTTTATGGTCAAGTAGTATTCCATTATGTAAATGTACCACAGCTTTTTTGTCCACTCATCTACTGATGGGCACTTGGACTGTTTCCAGATCTTGGCTATTGTACATAATGCTGCTATGAACATAGAGATACATATATTCTTTTGCATTAGTGTTTCAGAATTCTTAGGATACCCTCCCAGAAGTGGGATCACTGGGTCAAAAGGCAGTTCCATTTTTAATTTTTTGTGGAAACTCTATACTGTTTTTTGTAGTGGCTGTACCAGTCTGCATTCTCACCAATAGTGCATGAGGGCTCCCTTTTCTCCACATCCTCTCCAGCACTTACTGTTTGTTGATTTATTGATGGTAGCCATCATGACAGGTGTGAGATGATATTCCATTGTGGTTGTAATTTGCATTTCTCTGATGATTAGTGATGTTGAATATTTTTTCTTATGTCTGTTGGCCATCTGTATGTCCTGTTTAGAGCAACGTCTATTCAGGTCCTTTGCCAATTTTTCAAATTGGATTGTTTGTCTTCCTGTTGTTGAGTTGTATAAGCTCTTTATATATTTTGGAAATTAGCCCCTTATCCGATGTGTCATTGGGTTTCCTTCTCATTTGGTTGATAGTTTCTCTTGCTGTGCAAAAGCGTTTCAGTCTGATGTAGTCCTATTTGGTTATTTTTTCCTTTGTTTCCCTTGCCTGAGAGATATCAGCAAAAACATGGTTGTGAGGGATATCTGAGATTTTACTGCTTGTGTGTCCTTCTAGGATTTTTATGGTCTCACGACTTAAATTTGCCTTTTGCTTCCCCTGTCTTTTAAGAGCGTTATTACCAGATCAAAGAGGAGAAATGGGTTTGTGGCTCTACAGACCTATTACTGAATTATGCTTGAAAGCAGTGTATTCATCAGAGGCTGGTTTAGCACACTCATTATGAGTTTTAAATGGAATCCATTACTGGTCTCATTCGGACTGGGAATCTTGGGAAACTCATGCATTTGATTCTGTCCTGGGACTCCTTGGGGCTCCTGAAGCCCCTGTCCTGGGCTGACCCAGGCCTGTGGGTTGCTCTTTTATTGCTCCTTCATAGGTACTAGATGCCTCCCATTTCCGTGGCCTCTGGACTCAGCTGAGTCAGAATCCTGGGGGCCCCACAGCCCTAAACTTTGCTCTGCTTCCCGCCTGCACTCTGACTTTGAACAGGCTCCTGCTGTTCATTTTTCCTTTATTGTCAAACCCTAAGTTATTCAATACAGTTTATAGGAAAATCTCTGAATCTGGAGGACAATTCGTGACAATAACAGAATAAATAGGTAGAGAATTAAAAGCAATTTTTTTTTTGGTTCCGCTGTGGTTGAAGGTGAACCTTCTAACACGGGTGTCCAACCTTTTGGCATCTCTGGGCCAAACATTGAATACATTATGACACGTAATCACAAAAAAATCTCATAAAGTTTTAAGTAAATGTATGACTTTGTGTTGGGCCACATTTACAGCCATCCTGGGCTGCATGTGGCCCGTTGGCCACAGGTTGGACCCTGTGTCTGGATGATTAATTAGCAAGGAATCCATTCTAATTGTTCTAGTCCTCCCTAGATGAAGACAGTGAGGAAGTAGAAAGTGTCGAGAACGTATAATTGAAGGCTTTAAGGAGATGGACCTGCCTAGTAGATTTCGAATGTGAAAGGATATAACTGAAGAAGAGAATTTCCATCCATATGCAATGCTGCTTTTAGCTCCAGGAAGTCTAGAATTGCAGCCAGGAAATACATGTATTTTTATTTTTAATTTTTAAAATGGGAGTCAAGGAAAAAGTTAAATATACATCTTACCTTCAACTAAGACCACTTTCAGTTATGTGCATGGCTTTTAACTGTGGAATTGCTGGTTTTCAGAACTCTGTTTGAACAGGTAAGTACTCCTGAGTAAAGGTTAGTGCCCTCTGATGCTCCCTGAGATTCTGGCTCACAGACAAAGATCACTATGTGCCCTGAGAGAGGTCGGTTACTGCCCTGCACTTCTTGGCTAAAAATACAGGCCACTTTGTCTCAAAATGTAGGCGTGCTGCTTAAAAGAAGACCACAAACCCTATTGAAATAGCTCAAATATAAGTTTACTTTAGTGTTGTATCGTGCCTTAAAAATGTGTTACTGTTCAAAAGGATATAGTTACCTTGATAAGAAGTGACTCCTGGGTCGTGAATGAAGGTGGTAGAAATTACAGATCTTGAATTTTATCAGTCTACAGCACAGCTCTGCTCTTCACCTGATGAGTGATTATTTGCCAAAGTCTTAATATATTTTTATGTGCTTCATGATACATTCTTCTAAAGACACAGGTTTGGAAGTTTTAGCAGGGAAAGGAGCTATAGGCATACTCCCCATAGTTTCAGCTATTGCCTCTGTGATCAGTTCCCTAGGGATCGTTACCAGTCCATTATAGATTTATGTGGGCCATTATTTGGGTGAGGTAGGGTCCTGATACAGCCATAGGAGGCTGGCTTTGTTCTCACTGAGTCTAACACTTCGGTCATATTTTCCTTCCCCGACCTTCTTTCTTCCTGTCACTAAAGCAAATATATCATTTTGGAGCTAGTCTAAAAACCAGTGCTTTTCAAAATGATATCCATATGCATCATCTGGGTATCTTAATAAAAAGCAGATTCTGATCCTGGGATGTGGCCAAGCTTCTGCATGTGCATCAAGCTTTGCAAGGTGCTCCAGGTCCATGCACCACACCTGGAGGAGCAAGGCTCTCAAGGTTTTTACTGTCGATGCTCCCAGGGAGACAGGTGGTAGGAAAAGGTGCACAATAAGGCAACTGGAGGAGCCTCACATGTTCATTGATGACTGTGATTACTTCACAGGGTGCCTAGTCAAGTTCAGAGAGGCAGCAGTGTACATTGATTGGTGAAGAACCTGGAGCCTCTCAGTCCTCTCTCTGCCACCCAGCAGTTGATTCACACGGGTACATTGCTAATCTCTCTGAACCTTAGTTTCTGAATTTGTGATATGCAGATAATATAAAAACCTACTTTATAAGGCTATTGTGATGATGAAATGATATCATGCATATAAAGTACATACATATATATGAAATAATATCATTCATATAAAGCACTTAGTAAGTACTTGCTAAACGTTAGCTACAAAGTATTTATTGGATACCAACTGCATGCTTGGTATGTTAAGGTTGGTGTGTAAAGATCAAAGGCGACTCTTTAGTTTCAATAGCAATGGAGTTGGTTTACTTGGTCGGGGGGGATCTTTAGAGTTGAGATTAGATTTAAAACTCCAAGGTTGGGACCCTTCCTGCCTAATTCTGTCTGCATGCTCTTTGGCTCTTATGATGTGTAGTCAGTCACATTATGCAAACCTGGTTTCAGACAACTTAATTAAGTGAAACCCATGTGCTGAGTCACAGTGGATTTAATGTGTTCCAACGTTTGAAACCAGAAGTGAGCTATGTTTTGTTTCTTGGATTTGTATGAGTTATCTCTGAGGATAGACATGAAAGGATAGGTTTTTCTTTTGTTTCCTATCAGCTGAATTGTTTTGCTTGGTCAGGCAAAACTAAGCGGTATCAAAGGATCAATTTCTGTTCTGGTGAATCAAATTCTGAGCACACACCTGCCTTCCACTTTGGCATCTCCCTCTTTTAAGTGATTTAGAAAGGACTCTGCCTTTGCTTGATTTTCTGCTGCAGACTAAAAAATTTTCACCCTGGCTGTTTTCCAACAAGCACCAGTACAAATGTGCGTGCCTGCCAGGAGCAGGGCTTTTCCTTTCCGTCCATCATTGGTGCTTCTCCTTGGAGCCCTGTCTTGAAAAGGAAGTGGTCACTGACCCAGAGTTCATCTTTTCTTTATCTAATTATGTCTCTAGTAATTAACACTTGCATGCCTTGTTTCTTGAGCTTACAATAGTTCTTTGTGATACATACTTTTGTAATTTTTAAAAATCAGACCAGTTTGGTGAAAACTCCCCAATGTGATCTCGTGTTTGTGAAAAACGTAGGCTCACTGAGCAGAGTCTTTCACACAGTGAAAGCAGTGGAAGTACAGCAGCGATCAGTGTCGGCACCGACAGATGGCTTTCTGCAAATGTTGTGACTGTGTTCTTTTCTTGGTTTTGGTCATAAGTAGCAGTTTGTCTACTTTCGTAATAAGAAATGTAAAAGTGATTTTTGCTGCTGGTTATTCTTCTGTGGGAACAAGGAAAACTACCTGTTCTTCCTTTGAGTACAGATATATGGTGATTTTTTTATTTTTTTACAACTCTGTGTATTATTCCTGTATCTTTGCAGATTTTTTTTGAAAAACAGCTTATTTGGGATATAATTTATAAACCATGAAATTCACCCATTTAAATTGGACAACTCAAAGGTTTTAGGACGGTCACAGAGCTGTCTTTGCAGGTTTTTGCCAGTACCTTTTTCTTATCTCTTTCCGTGGTGTCTGCCCAGATCCCTCCATATGATTACTCCTTTAATGATTTTAGTTACTAATTACAGTTTTTGGTAAATATAGGTGCCATAGCAATGAATTCTGAGAAGCTCCTGACTTAAGGCACTTCCTGATTACATTGTGGTTTTCCATTAACTTTATATTAATGCTGTTTTAATGATGAATCAATAATCTGCCAACTGTGCTATGTGTTCTTAAACCTGGTATGTTTCTCGTTACTCCTCTGTCCTTCCTTCCCCTAACCTTCACCCTCTGCAAATACCCAGCCTAGCTTGTTTACCTGAAATATTGCCTAGTTTCTCAAATGGGACAGAACTGAACTCTGATGGTCCCATTAAGGCGTTTTCCACTCAGCTGAAACCCCTCTGGGGGCCATCGTTCATTGTAGTGACTTTATAAAGAGTGCAGAGCCAGTTTTCTGTTTAAGATTTTATTCATTTATTTTTAGAGAGAGTGGAAGGGAGGGAGAAAGAGAAGGAGAAAAACATAGTTCACTTGCCTCTCACAAGCCCTCCGACCTGGGACCTGGCCCCCAACCCCAGGCATGTGCCCTGACCGGGAATTGAACCAGCAACCTTTTGGTTTGCAGACTGGCACTCAATCCACTGAACCACGCCAGCCAGGGCAGCCCTGTATCCTTTTTATTTGCGAAAGGACACTATTGTTTGCCTGGGTAATAAGAAAATAACCAATTGAAAATGATGTTACTTATTCCACAAAATCTTATTTTAGGCAACCCAAACTTACTTTTTATTGAATGCTTTGTAACCCCAGGCCTCCAGCATGCAGGGATGGGAGGAGGTGAATGGAGTCTCCGAGTTAAAATCACCTGCCCTGTACCCTGTGCGCAGCTATACACCACCTTTTTTGTTTGTTTCCTCAAACCTGCCATGGCTATTGGAGAGAAATTATAGTGGTCACACTGAAGACTATAGAATTTGGCAGGACTTCTTAATGGACTGTATAGAATTAGGGAAAGACAATTGCTAAGGATGAGTTCCAGGATTTGGTTTATGAAGCTGGGTAGATGATGTTTTCATCTCCTTCAGGAAGGAAGATGATGAATTCTATTTTGAGCATATCAAGCACACCTAATGGGAAAAGTTCATAGGCAGTTGGACATGTAAAGCTGAAGCTTAGGGAAAAGAACAAGGGTGGAAATACTTACTGAAAGCCCAGGAGACACTAGCGACTGGAAATACAGAGGTGGCCTCTGCCTTCAGGGAGCTCCGAGCCTCTTAGGGGAGATGGAAGCCAAGTAGAAGGGAGTATACTCGATGGTGATATCACCTGTGAGCCACAGGAACACCAAAGAAAGGAAATGTCAGCACACGTTGTAACCATTAGAATGAATGAGACCGCCCTGAGAGGTGGCAGAATGGGAAAGAATGATCCTAGGACCCTGAAGAGTACCAGTGTGTAAATGTTGAGCAGAACAGCTTCAAAGAAAATTCCATCTCAGTGGCTGGCAAGAGAGTAGAAAAACTAGAAAAGTGTGGAAACAGGAAAGCCAAGGGAAGAAACCCTTAAGAAGAATGGAGTCAAGAGGTATGCAACAGAAAGGTTTTAGTGAGGTAACAATAGGGAGGTAGCCTTGGGATTGCATGACATTCTGGTGGTTTTGAACTTTGGGAAAGCTGGGAGCGTGTGCAGGTGGAATCCAGTTGTAGTGGCTTGAAGGATGCGGGGAGGAGTGATGAACTGTCAGGAGGAAGCAGACAACTTTCTTAAGAAATTGACCTTGAAAAGGGGTGAGAGAGAGAGCTGGACAGGCTCATCTGAGGTTGGAGTCCATAATCACTAGTCCACCTAGTTGAATGCTTTTTCTTCATTTATGTTTAGAAACCTGGGTGTAGAAACCAAGAAGGCAGATAGTGGATTAGCCCGGGATTGAGTTTTTCCAGATGACTGCAATGGAAGGACAATGGGACAAGCCAGTAGGTTTCAGCAACAGAGGAGTTAGTGTGATGGATCATGTGCTGTCCGCAGAATGAACAGGGGCGTGAGGCCTGGAGGGGCTGAGGGAGTATTAACAGCTTGTCGGAGATGCAGTAGTTGCTGCCTATCAAAGGTGCTCTTGGATGAAATTCAAGTTCATTGCCGTCCCACCAGATAGGATGGTGAGTTCCTCGTTTTAATAATGAATGACTCATGGGGAAGCTCTGTAGCCATGTCATCATGAGCCCTATTTTTGAGATGTTTTGTAGGTTTTGTGGGAGTGTATAATTTATGTTCATCCATACCACCGAGGGAAGGTAGAAGTGCCATCTCTGTTGTTCTGGCTATCTTGTTTCCTTTTCTAGATTTACTTCTTTTGTTAAAATTAAACAGAATTCATTTATGTTCTTTCTAATAAGTGTTTGGTTAGGCACAAGGCAAGCAGACTAGTTTCCAGATACCAGGTTTTGATGAAGAATTTATAGAGTGTTTTGAACATCTGAATAGGAAGAGAGGAGCTTATCGGGAATGGAGAAAGCAGGGAATGTGAAGTTCAGGGTCAGAATCTGAGTCTCAGATCTACCAGTTATACTGTATGTCCCTGATCAGACCTCTTAATCATTTTGAATCATTGCTTCATCAGCTGAAAAGAGGTGACGAATAACGCTGCTTGCCCTGCAGGATTAGGAAAATCAAATAAAATGTATACATGGAAAATGTTTTGTAATCTGGAAAGCATTATGTACATGTTCTCTGCTTTGCCCATACTGTGAGCGGTTCTAGGTCTTAGTCCCATTTCCTCATTTCTCATTTGGTCCACAAACAGTAACTGAGAGCTCAGTAGTCACTAGGAACTAAGGATCTGGAGATGAACTCTCCCTTCGGTGAACTGCGAGTCTTCCAGAGGAGACAGAGGCCAAGCGAAATGGAGTGTTCTCAATGAACTCAACTAGATGCTGTACAAGCACTGAGCAGAGGCATCTACACCAGCCGGAAGGTCAGGGGTGGCTTTCCTGGAGGAGGTGACCCTGAGACGAATCTGAATGAACGATAGGAGTTAATTAGGCAGAGAAGGAAATTGGAGGAAGACAAAGCTGAGCGGGAGCAGCCTGTTGGAAGGCTGAGAGGTCAGAAGCACGGAGTGTGTTTGGTTCAGTCCAGCTGAGCAAAGAAACATAATACCTTCTCTAAAGCTTGACTATGAAGTCAAAGTGACAGAGAAGTGAGAGGTAGAGGGGAACATACATGTAATTGAGATGCTTGAGAATGTTTTATACAAAATCAGAAAAAAACAGAAGAGCAGGAGAAGTTGATAAAGGAGTTGATTAATGGAGTGTTGAGAGGAGGGTTGGAAAGAAACATAGGTGTGAGACAGGAGAGGTGGGAGGAGGAGCCTCTTCTCAGGTTTTCTTGGGGAAGGAGGCAAATCCACAGGGTAAGGAGAGGAGTAATGAGAGAATTCCTTCCCTGAAGCCCCTCTTTTCATGGTGCAATAAAATGCATGAGGTCGTTCTGTATCCCCAGAGCCTAGCCTGGTGCTCAGCAGATTGTGGTTGCTCAGTAAATACCTGTTGAGTGATTTACCATCTTCTAGAGTCTCTTGAGAAACCCCACAATGCAGCTCGACTGGAAAGCAAGCCGTCTTGCCAGTCTGGCCGACACATACTGCCTCTCTCCAGTTCACTGAAGTTTGACTGGCTGTCTTTCAGTTTGCCATTTCTTGTTAGCATTAATGCAGTCCAGATGTCACAGTCAGGTGTCACCGGAATAGCTCTGTTCCCCAGTCACATTCACGGGAGTGGTGGTTTCTTGCGCAAGGACCTAACTAGTCCTTTCCCAGTGAGGCTGGCAGCCTGTCCACACCTACTGAGCAGAGTCTGGCTGCCACTGAGACAAAAGTGGTTTATCCAGCCTGTCTGCTCATTCTTCTTACACGTTCTGGATGTGGTTCAAAGCTGCATCGTAAGGGAAAAGTCAGCTCCTGAAACAGACTTGTGTGAGCATGCAGGGCACAAAAGAGTTCTCATTTCACCTCTGCTTTCTCTGGGTGATCCTGGGACTCTGTCTTTTCAGCACATTGAAGAGGATTGAACCAAATGAGTACTGAGATTATCATGTTGTATCCTGGTTTCATCAGACTGAAGATTATATCCTCAGTTCTTACTCATGTCTGCCACTAAATACGTGTGCCATGCATATGTATTGAATTGGATTGCATTAGCTTCTATTTCTTCTCAGACATGCACACACACATAAGGACAGAATACAATAGTGCCCATTGAAGAAAGTGTGATTCACTCTCTTCATTTAATTAATTTCTTTTCGGTAAATGCTAAAGACATGAAATAATTCGGACTTGATTTCTCTCAGCGATGACACAGAGCTTAAAGCCCCTGAAGTGCAGAGGGTAGAAGAATTAGGAGGCTGTATACAGGTTCAGAGGAGACTATGGGCTGTGATCATGGATTCCCAAGGAGCTCACAGCTCAGTAAGAGTAAAAGAGATGCGAACAGAAAACTGCACTTCAGCAAAAAAATGTGGATTTGAATGATGGAGGCCAATGGAATGTCAAGTGCATTGAGTTTTTTACTTTTCAGTTAGTTTTTGTCATTTAGTAAACATGTGTTACCAATGTTTTATTTTTTTCACTTCACTGGGCTAGAGTATTAGTGTTGATTGATTGATGTACCTTTCCTATTAATGATACTAGTAGTAACTAATATTTATAGTATCGACTGTGCATTGAGTTCTTAATTTGTGTCAGGTTCTGGGTTAAGCACTTTACATGCAGTATTCTACCATCCTATTAGATAGGATTAGCCTTGTTTTACAGATGTGAGAACTGAGGTTCAGAGGTCCAGAGTAATATAAGTAAAGCAAGAGGTTAACTAGTTATAAGACTAATAAGAGGCAGAGCCAGGATGAAGAACCCATGTTCTTAACCCAGGTGGGTACTCAGCTTCTGTATATTGGTTACAGATAAGCCAAAGGAGTGATAAGGATGGATTGGGTGGGGGCTGAAGATGGGGATCTTGTAACAGGGTAAACCTAGTACCTTCAAAGTTCTCACCTAATTACAACAAAGAGTTTTGATTGCTTAGTAGGTATATCTATTGGGATGACCCAGCTTCCAGACCCCAAAAGTTTACAGTGTCACAGAGGTCAGGAGACATGCCCCCAAACTTGGAGATACAAGTGCCACCAAGGACTTAGAAGCCAAGTGATGTAAAGCTTAGTCAAGAGAGATGTTACCTCTGTCTTTGGGGGGTGGGTGGAGGAAAGCCAGGCGAGTTTTAATAAGAGAGAGTGTGGAAAGTCTGACCAGGCAGAGGAGTGGAGGAGGGGGTGTTTAAGGTAACAGGGGAAGATGCGTGGGTAGGGGGATGACCTGGGCCAAATGTACAGCTTAGTGCATAATTATAAATCAAGCACTTATGCAGACTCAGGTCAGGAAAAAGACTCGTGCCAGTCCCCCCAAAGCCACTCCCACATGCCCTGTCTTGGTGCCAACCTTCTGATCCCCACAATCATCACTGCCCTCGTGCTTCTTCATGGCTTTGTCACCTGAGTGTGCATACCTAAGTACTAGAGTTTAATCTTACCTGCTTTATCATTTTCTTATTTGATCTGCATTTTGAGCCACTTTTAATGTACAGGTTCCCTTGTATCCTTTTGTTTTCCTTATAATATTTTTTTTTTTGAAGGACCCGGGTCATTTGACCTGCAGAGTTGCCCATGGGCTGGGTTTTGCTAATTGCATCCTCATGGTGCCGTTCAATGTGTCCCTCTGACCTCTGTATTTCCTGTGGATTGGAAGTTGGATCCAAATCCTGATCGGAGTCAGACTTGATCCCTAGCACCATTTGGCCATAGAGTAGCCAATGAGTAGAACTCCAATAGGAGGTTAAGCTTATTATAAAGGCGTTTTGAAGCCTGATCAGAAACTGCCTTGCATGCTGTAATAGTGAGCTTGGGCTAGGTGTAGTGTGTGTGTGTGTATGTGTGTGTGTGGCAGAAGGGAGGCTTGAAGGGGCCGACTTTCTAGGTTTTTGAGCCAAGAACAGTATCTTCACAGGTATCCTTTCCAGCCACATATCTATGTAGGAGTGACTCTACCGGTCATACTGTTAAAAGAGTGAACCATTGAGTATGAATCTTGGAAATAATATGCAGATGGTTGGTAGTCATTTTCTATAGTACTGTGAAATAAAGTTGGTAAGAATTTCCTATGAAATCTTTGTAAATGAAACTATGAAATAAGGAATGGTTAGTTCATAGTATAAATATTCTTGTCAGTAGAATGAATATTACTAGAATAGGTCTAGGGAGAAACATGAGTCTTAAATCAAGAAGTGTAAAAGGAACTCATCTAAGTAAAAGGAAGAAATTAAAGAAGGCTGTCTGTTGAACGAGAGGGAGATTTGTACCTATTTTTCTTAAGGAAATAAAAAAAAATATTCACTGTTTTTCCAAATGGCTTCTGGAAAACTGCTACTACCAGTAGAATTTGACTAGGGCAATTGTCTCCCAAGTATTTCTTAGAGTCTTGAGGAACTTCTTGGCTTCATTATTCACTTTGGCCTTTTAAAAATAAGAAGGCTGATTTATAATAATCACAGCTAACAGGTACATAGCACTTACTTTGGACCAGATATTATTTTTAGCATTTTATGTTAACTAAGTTAATCCTATGTATCTGTTTTCAGTCTGAAATACCTGTTCTTTATTTCAATAGGATTTGAGCTTAAGCCCTGCCTCCATTGCACTCCACAGCCAAATGACCTGGCACAGGACCCTTCTCCTCTTCTCTTTGTGCCTCAGTTTACTCATATCTGCTGAGGAAGTAACAGTGCCTTCTTTGTGCCGAGTATTCTGAAGGTCAAATGAGATCAAGTATTGGAGAATGTGGTAAAGAAGCAAAATGCTTCTTATTATCTGTACTTCTGTATTTTGAGGAATTTGTGAAATGAACTTCATTATATTTTAAATGCTTGGATGCTTAGACTAAGGAAAGGGACTTCCTAACTTAAAAAGTTAGATTACCCAGTGCTAAGGAGGGGAATTTTTCGAATGACTATATTAAAGCCCTCTTGCTTTAAAATTTTAACTGAAGCAATTTTAATAGCTTTTCCAGGAAGGCAAAAGTAAATACACTTTAGTTTTGATAACTCTTTTTGCCTTTCCTGGGCATCACTGCTACTAGTGATGGAAACCCCAACTTTGTAGACAAGAACCTTAGAGCATCAAGGCCCTACTTGGGAAGTTAGTCGTCTCGAAAGAGACCACATTTACTTTCAGTTCCAGCGTGGGTTCATTTAACTTTATCTTTTTGCTTATGTACTAATCCCCAGGCATTGTTAACATTTGCGTATGCCAATGTTGACAATAAGGGAAATCAAATTCGAATCAGTAGATTAGTTTGAGAATGTCACCATATATTCATTTCATTTTCATTTTTGTTGAGCTTCCGGATTGTTTCTGATGAGAGTTTAATGGTCATTAGGATGGTTCTCCTGAATGTAATAAGCCATTTTGTTCTGGCTAATTTTAATATCTTCTCTTTTCTTTGTACTTCAGCAGGTTGATTTTAATGTGGCTATGTGTAATTTTCCCTGTATTCCTGCTTGGGATTTACCAAACTTTTTCAGTGTGTAAATTCACTAACTTGATAAACTTTTTTGGCAATTATTTCTTCAAAGGTTTTCTTTCTGCCTCATTTTCTCCCTAGACTTGTCCTTCTGTGACTCAGATAGCAAGTATGTTGGATCTTCTGACATCGCTGCATAGGTCACTGAGGCTCTGTTCATATTTTAGAAATCTTTCTTCCCCTTTGTTCTTCAGATTGGACAATTTCTGTGGGTCTGTCTTCAAGTTCACTGGCTCTTTCTGTCATAGCCACTTTGACGTTAACCCATCTAATGATTTTTTTCCTTTTTCTGCAGAGATTTTATATTTGTTTATTCATCAAAGGCGTTTTCCTTTATACCCTTGAACATGTTATGACAGTTGCTTTAAAATCATTATAAGATCATTTCAATCTCTCAGGATGGGTCTCCATTAATAGCCATTTCTCTTCAGAATGCATCACATGTTTCTGTTTCTTCGATGTCTAGTAAGTTTAGGTGATATTGTGACTAATATATGGTCTGTCCAGAAAAAGTTGAGCCATTGTTAATATAACAAGAACGGTTTGAGTGACATTGGCTGCCATGGAGACTGGACTGGAATGCACATGTGTGAACATTGATGACTACAGTTTGAGTGACATTGGCTGCCATGGAGACTGGACTGGAATGCACATGTGTGAACATTGATGACTTTACTGTACTAGTCTGTGGGGGCGGTAGACAGCATTGAATGAGAAGGTGTACTGTGTGGCCATTGCATTCAAAATAACTGAGGAGTAGAACAATGAATCTGCATCAGATTTTGCATCAAGCTTGAACATTCCTACTTGGAAACTATTCGGATGATTCAGTTATGGGCAACTGATGATTGGCACCTTCATCACAACAACGCACCTGCTCATGCACATTTTTTGGTGAAACATCAAATCGCCCAGGCAACTCAGTAGCCCTACAGCCCATATTAGGTGCCCTGCAACTTCTGGCTTTTCCCAAAACTAAAACCATCTTTGAAAGAGGAGAGATTTCAGACCATTGATGAGATTCAGGAAAATACAACAGGGCAGCCGATGGCAATTGGGAGAACTGTGTGAGGTCCCAAGGTGTCTACTTTGAAGGGGATTTAGGTGTCATTGTTCTATGTACAATGTTTCTTGTATCTTTTATCTTCTTCAATAAATGTGTCTATTTTTCACATTACGTGGCTGGATACTTTCTGGACAGACCTCATATATTGTAGAAAGTCTGGATTTAGTTATGTTCCTTTCAAGAGTATTTTTGTTTGTTTGTATTTTCGTGGATTTTTAAAAAGTAGGCAGTTAACTTGACTGGACTTATACTGCAAATTTTATATTTCCTGTCTGGACAAGCAGCATAAATCTCTGTTGAAATCATTTTAATTTTAGTACTATTTGAGTTGCCTTGGAGTGTGCCTCTTGCCTGTATGATTCAAGGGTTAGCCTATGTAGAATTTGATGCTCTCCCTGTGTGGCTCCTTTCTTTCCAGGACTTCCCACTTCACTTTTAAGCTGTTGTGATTGTCATGAAACCAGTTCTGCATTTCTTCAAACCAATCAGATTATGGATTTTCTTTCTGAGTTTTGGTCACCCAGCTTGGCATGCATTGGATATGCCCTTAGGCAAAAGCAGTGACATTTTTTCCTTCCAAATATTAATTCTCTTCAAGTTTCTGCTTGTTTTTTATTGTTCTTCAGTTATTTTTTATATTTTGTACAGAATTTATAGTCATTATCAACAGAATAGCTGATCTAATAGGAGCAATACCTCATCCATTACTGAAAGCCAGAAGTTGTGATCCCGGATAATTTTTACATAAATTTTCATTTTGTAGTTGCTACAGTTCCATGTAGTTTTTTCCCAGTTGGGTTGCTGGGTATATTTCTCCCTTTTATACAGATAGCTCTTAGAGGATCTAGGTTTTTTGTAGGGGTTTCACATCCAGACTCCTGCCTCCCATAGTCCTGAGACCTTGTGTCCTAACAGTCATGTGGGCACAGGAAATTAATCCCAGACCCTTTATCCAAGATCAAATCCTTTGGGCCTCTTCAGCTTTAGTTCCAGTATATCCATCTGACTTCAATTTGCTTTTTCATTCTTGGAAACTGAAAGCATTCCTTTATTATTGTTTTTGTTGCTGCTGTCTCTGCTTTTATCCTTCACTAAATATTTTCTAAAAATGATTACAATTTATTCAGAAGTTAGGTGTTTGTAGTGGTTAAGGGGGCACCTACATTAGCTTAATTCATTTTGTTCTAGCTGTTTGTAGCAGTGTTTACTATAGTGGGCAACATCAGACCATCCCCAGAATACAACTCTGGCTGCTAATTCCTGCACCCAGGAAGGGGCTGAGTTATGGTATGGATATGTGAGTGTTGGACAGAGGCCTGTAGCTCTTAGAATAACTGAGGGCATCGGAGCCACCAATGTTATTTCAGCATCTTCTATAGCCCAAGCTCTAAACCACTTACTTTATACCATTTAATTGTTACAATTCCTTATTTTAATAGTGTTACCTTCATTTTACATATTAGGAAGCTGAGACTTAAGAGCCGTAAATAACTTGTTTCAGCATAAGGAATCATAATTCAGGCTGTCTGACTCAAAATTACTTACCTTCTATGGTACTCTGTTGCCTCAACAAACATTTTTTGTGAGTACCTAAACAGGTAAAGCATTGAGACTTTGTTCTGTTCACTGGCAGTTGTGACAAAATCGGAGAACTCGTTAGCACTGGAGAATATCTGGAGGAGTTTACCCAAGTGTTTGCCAGTTTCATTCTTCTCATAGGTGAAATTCATGTATTATCATGGAAAACACTCTGTACTAATTAAACTCACACTAACAGAGGTTGTTCATTCCCCTGGAGGGAAGCAAAAAAAAGGAATCAGAAGTTAAACAGTTAGAAAGAATTTTCATGTTTAACAGAGTCTATATGAGGAACTTATGTTCTTCCAGCTAAATGAGACTGACATCATAAGATGAGAAGTTCAGTATTAAGAAAGAGAATCAATAATAGTAGAAATGATTATATTAAAACCCTTGAATTAATATCAGTAGCTTCATGATCAACATGTTTTTGTTCAAAAGTAACATTGTGTTCAATACAAAGATCGTTATTTAGTATTCAGAGCTGGTGAAAGAAAATTTTTCTTAAAGTCATTTAAAAAATTTTTTTTTATTTTTCAATTACAGTTAACATACAATATTATACTAATTTCAGGTGTACAATATAGTGTGATTAGATGTTTATATGACTTATGAAGTGATCAGCCCAGTAAGTCTAGTACCATCTTATACCATGTAGTTATTACAATATTATTGACTATATTTCCTGTGCTGTACTTTACATCCCTGTGACTGTTTTTATAACTAGCAATTTGCAAATCTTACTCTCTTCTTCTTTTTCATCCCCTCAAACCCTCTCCCATCTGGCAATCACTAATATGTTCTGTCTATGAGTTTGTTTTTGTTTTATTCAATTTGTTTTTTAGATTTCACATATAAGTGAAATTGTATGGTACTCAATATATGTGTTTCTCTGTCTGATTTATTTCACATAGCATAATACCCTGTAGGTCCATTCGTGTTGTCACAGATGACAAGATTTCATTCTTTTTTATTGCCAAGTAATATCCCATGTCCATATATACTGCCCCTTCTTTATTTATTCATCTATCAATGGACACTTAGCTTGCTTCCATATCATGGTTCTTGTGAATAATGCTGCAATGAACATAGGGATGCAGATGTCTTTTTTGTACAGTTGATATCCTTTACCTACCATTCTTAAAGCAAATGACAAATCTACTCTTAAAGGATGACAGTATGCTATACTGAGGATTATCTTCAATGTTTACTGCAGTTCTAAAAACAGGAGGGTTCCACACAGCAGCAGCACTTTGCTTTTTAAGTTGATTACTCTTCATTTGCCTATGCTAAAGTGAAATTACTGCCTGTGACATCTCATAGTTGATAAAGTTGGATAGTGAAGCTATTTACATAACTCCTAGTTATATCTCTTTTAAGACTCTTGAAGAGAAAATTAAGTAATTTATGATGCTACTTACTGAAAGGAAAAAAGAAAAACGAAAGAAACATCCTTCACAGTCTTTTATTCATTTCATCAAGTAGAGCACACAAGGCGCCATCTTTCTCTATAATATGGCCTTTCCAGTGACCTGAATTTTCTCTTTGTTGTTCATTCTGTCCAGTACAATTGTTGCTGTCATCAGCATGCATTGATTCAGTTTTTACTCTCATCCCTGCTTCTGAATGGGGCAAATATTCAGGCAAAGAAGCCCAGCAATTTTGAATCATCTCAATGACTCCTTCCAGATGCTTTTGAGTGTTTCAGCTGTTTCAGGCTGTTGATGTTTCTGTACCTCCATCATAGCCCTCCGGGTCTCTCTTGCTGGGTGGGGTCCGTTTTCATTTATGAGATGATTCACATGTACAAAAAGCAGCTTAAGATATTCTAACTTCTCATTTTATACTTCCAGGGCTCCCTATCAAGATATCTAAGAGGTCTAAGAAATTAATAAGGATAGACATATTGAGTTTTCTTAGTTCTTTCTTGTGATCAAACTGCATAGGATGAAGCCGTTGGATGCCCTGACTTTCTAAAGGCTGGATGATAAGATCATCACCCTGGAACTGATTGCCAAACATCATGTAACTTTCTTGTATTGGAGGTGGAGGCTTGGGAGCTAGGCCTTCCTAAATATTTATCCATATACTCCTTGATGTGCTACGCTGGGAGTAGTGGAAGGGCCCTCACTTGCTGTGGCTCACCCATGGTGGAAGATCAGGAACCTCAGCCCTGGGTTCACTCTGGTAACTGCCTTCCCCACTGCAGGCAGAATACCTGTCTTTTTGAATTAGTGTTTTGAGTGTCTTCAGATAAGTACCCAGAAGTAGAATTGTTGGACCCTTCTTTGTCTCTTGCTATAACCTTTGTTTTAAAGTCTATTTTGTCTGAAAGATGTATTCCTTCCCCAACTTTTTTGTTTGTTTGTTTCCATTTGCACAACATAAGTTTTTCTATCCCTTCATTTTCAGTCTGTATGTGTCTTTCAATCTAAAGCGGGTCTCCTGTAGGCATATTATATACAGGTCTTGTTTTCTTACCCATTCATCTACCTTATGTCTTTTAATTTGAGCATTTAATCCATTTAAATATAAAGTAATTATTGATAGGTATGTAGTTACTGCCAATTTATTATTGATATTTTTAATCTTTTTAAGAAGTTCATTTAAGATTTCTCGTAATACCGATTTGGTGGTGATGAATTCCTTTAGCTTTTTATTGTCTGGGAAGCTCTTCATCTGTCCTTCGATTGTAAATGATAGTTTTGCTCAGTATAGTAATCTTAGTTGTGGGTCTTTGCATTTCATCACTTTGAATATTTCATGTCAAACCTTTCTGGCCTGCAAAATTTCTGTTAAGGAATCAACTGGCAGTATTATGGGAGCTCCCTTGTAGGTAACTAACTGCTTTTTTCTTGTGACTTTTAAGATTCTCTTTGGCTCTAACCTTTGGCATTTTAATTATAATGTGTGTTGGTGTGGGCTTCTTTGAGTTTATCTTGTTTGGGGCTCTCTGCACGTCCTGGACTTCTCTGTCTATTTCCTTCACTAGGTTAGGGAAGTTTTACATCATTATTTCATCAAATATGTTTTCAATCCCTTGCTCCTTCCCTCCTCCTTCTGCATGGTATCCCTCTGGTGTGAATATGTTCACCCTTGTTGTTGTCCCAGGGTCTTTTAAACTATAGTCATTTTTTGGATTCTTTTTTATTTTTATTTTATTTTTTTTAAAGATTTTATTTTTATTTATTTATAGAGAGAGGGGAAGGGAGAGAGACAGAGAGGGAGAGAAACAGCAATGTATGGTTGCCTCTCACATGGCCCTCATGGGGACCCGGCCCGCAACCCAGGCATGTGCCCTGACTGGGAATCGAACCGGGACCGCTAGGTTCCCAGCCCGCGCTCAATCCACTGCGCTACACCAGCCAGGGCTCTTTTTTATTTTTGATGTTCTGATTAGGTGTTTTCTGATACCTTGTTTTCAAAATTGCTGATTTAGTCCTCTTCTTCTTCTAATCTATTGATGATTCCCTCAAATGTAGTCTTTCATTTCAGTTATTGAATTCTTCATTTTTGTTTTTTTAAAAATATTTTCTGTCTGCAGCTGTATGCTTTCTTATTTCTTTGTTAAAGTTCTCACTGAGTTCATATACTCTTTCCCTAAATTCATTGAGCATTCTCATAACCAGTGTTTTGAACTCTACATCTGGTAGATTTCTTTTTGGTCTCCATTTTAGTTCTTTTTCTGGAATTTAGTTCTGTTTTGTTTTGTTTGTTTTTTTTTAATTTGGAAGATGTTTCTTTGTCTTCTCATTTTATTTGTCTCCCTGTGTTTGTTTCTATGTATTAGGTAGAGCTGCTACATCTTCTAGTGTTAGTAGAGTAAACTTATGTAGTAGGTGTTCTGTGAGACCCAGTGGTGCAGTCTCCATAGTCACCTGAGCTTGGTGCTCCAGGTGTGTCCTTTGTGTGGGTTGTGGTTCCCTCTGCTGTAATCAAACCTTGGTTATTTTTGGCTGTCAGTCTGAGGAATTGACTCTGAGGCTGATTGGCTGTGAGGACTGGTCATGTCTGTAGAAGAGGTTGCTGTGCAGGGGCTGACCCACAGAGATGAAGTCACTTTAGCAGGGCTCTGGTGCCTACCGAGTCTGCCCTTTGGGTGTGTCATTTGTGAAGTGGTTGGGTGGTGCTCCGGTCCAGTCTGAAGTTGGCCACTAAGTATGCTGGTTCTGAGGCCTCTGGTGCAGGCCAGGGTCAGCTGATGCTTGTGCCCTGCTCTTGTGCCACCTGGTAAGAGCTACGAAGTGATCTTCAGATAGTTACCACTTGTTCTGGGTTTGGAAGTGCCTGGGAGAGGCTAAACTGCAAACTGAGGCTGCTGCCACTAGTGTCAATCTTGGGGCTGTGTAGCAAGAAGTAGGGGACGCACCCAGGCCAGATGCTGCTTGTCTGGGGTTTGTGAATCTTTGTGAGATTTTAGGAAAGACCACAACGTGAGACAATATAGGTCCTCTGTATGGAAAAGCCACTGGAAGCAGCTTCGGTGGGCCTGCAAATTGGATGTGGTGGGATCTCAAGGAATAGCCAGGGCAGGGTGACCAGTGTTAGTCAGGTTGATGGAAACTTAGACATGGTGCCTGCCAGCACCTGAAGGCTGGGTGGTGGTTGGCTCAGTGAAGGAGAGTGGTTCCTGCCCACACTTTTGTGTGGGGGAAAGCTGCTCCTATAGCCCCATGCCAGACAATTCTGTTCCTCCCCACATGCCCCTGGTGCTTTTCCAGCTGCTGCCCCAGTGCTGCAGCTCAGAATGAGTGAGTTCAACAGCAGGTAAGTCTGAACACAGGCCCTTTAAGAGGTACCCTGCCTCTCCAGAAGCCCTTTGTCTCACTTAGCCACAATCCTGACCAGTTTTCACAGCTATGAGTTACAGGGACTTTTTTTCCTGGAACTGGAACCCTGGGCTGGAAGCCCTGGTATGAGGCTGGGACCCCTTCCACCTTGGGGGGACCTCTGCAGTCGAGATATCTCTCCTAGTTTTTAACCACCACACATGGGTGTGGGACCAGCCATCCCACGTCTCTGCCCCTTTAACCATTCTTGATGTGGCTTCTTCTGTATGTTCTCAGTTTGGGGATTTCTGTTCAGCTAGAGTTCAGGCAGTTCTCACTGATGGTTGTTCTGTAGTTTAGTTGTAATTTTCATGTGGTCTTGGGAGGAGGCAAGCACAGTATCTACCTACTCCACGATCTTGACTGAACATCAAAGATCTTAAAGTCATTTGAATAGAAATTAAGTTTGTCCTGGAAAAATATTTATTTTGTTCGTAGATTGCTTAACCACTGAGTCATCAGTGGACTGAGTTTCCCTTAGTAAGAAAAATGTTTATATCATTTTACTTAGCGTAATGTGTCAACCAGAATGAAATGTGTTCCCATGAATTCAATGTGTGCAGTTAGCTTCCTCTCTGAAAGACTTGTCACAATGAATGCATATTCTTTTCTTGGTTATAAAAATGGACTATTTACTGAAGTCTGATCACAGTTTTCAGTGATATTAATTACCTTTTTTTAAATGAAGAATTTTCCCTTTGGAATCCTAATTGATTTAAGTCAATCCCATAGTTGTGCAATCTCTCACTCATCACACTTAATAAACTTATTAACAAACTTTGGAATCAAGAGGGGCCCTCCCACGTTTTCTCACAGATACAACACAAGTGTTTGTACACGCATTGCCGTTCGTAGAGGCAGGAACGACTTAGATGTTGGCTCAGAATCCTCACCTGAACACCCCTAGCCTTTGGGCTAGGTTTTTATTGCATGGTTGGGTGGCTTAGACTGTGTTGTTTTCTCTGACATGTAGTGATGCTGCAAGTGCAGTTTCTCTTATAATAATGCATCTGTTGTAAAGTCCTTAACACTGACAACTGCTTATTAATTTCAGTTTTTAAATGAGAAAACTTAGCATGAAAGTGACTTTGACCAGTTAGCCAAGGCAAAAATAGGAGCAAACTACAAAGTTGAATCCCATCAGGTTGCTGTGTGACCTTGAGCAAGTCACTTAACCTGTCTGTGTCCTCAGTTTCCTTGTCTATAAAAAAAGGGTAACGAGAGTACCTTGTCCACAGGGCTGTTGCGAGCACAGGTTAAGTAAATGCATGTAAAGCACCTGGCTTACTACCTGGAACATAGTAAGTACTATGTGAGTTTACTTTTTACTTTTACTTTTAACTTTAGTAAAAAAAGGATTTCTGCAGGAGGCAGGGTTGTTCAGTGGTTCATGCTAGTTCCAATACTATCCTAGTTCAGGTGTCCTGTGTAACAGAGCCTGAAGTAAGGTAGGCTTTACTGGGAACAGCCAAAGAGAGGGGAGAAGACAAGAGCGGCAGAGACATATGCAAGGTGGTGCATTTCCTGTTGGCTGCAGCTTCTCAAAAAATCAGCTAGTTTTTCGGTCCCACAGTTGGGCTGTGTGGTACCAGGGTACTCAGCACGGTCAGGCAAGGAGGAGTGGGGAGAGGCATGTATCTGCCAGGTTTCTGACACCCCCATCCTCACAGGTTGTGTGGCTTGGTTCCCCATTTCCTCCCCACCCCTTACACACACGACTCCTGAGGAAGTCAGGTTTCAACATTTTCTCTGAATTCAGAAGCCTCAGGGGTGCTGTAGTCGCAGTAGGTCCTGCTGGGCTTTGTTGTGAAGGCCATGCCGTGGCCCTGCTCCTCCTCCAGGAAGGAGGAAAATGGCTGGTGGTGTTAGGAAAAGAGGTAAGACTGGTGGCGACGGGGTCTCTGCTGAGCCAGTGGCAGAGGCCGGGGAGGCAGGCGGGACAGAGCCATCCTGGGCGTCCTGAGCACTGGGACCAGCCCCACCCCTCACAGTGATGTAGCCTCAGGAAGCTTCTGTGACTCCATGTCCTTGATTCTAAATGACATTGTTGCGAGGACTAGAAGTGATACATATAATGTGTGTTCAGGACCGGTCTAAAGTAGGCACTTAATAAATAACAGATATTTTCCAATCCACCCATATTGGAAGCAGACATTCATTTCTCTTAATACCTGGATTTGCCTCTAGAAATAAAACATCTGTTTGAATTCAGAGATATGATTGAGATGTACTATGGATAGAATAAGCAAATGGGGTGATATTTAACCCTAGGACATATTAAAGGAAATGAGTAAGGAAGCTCATGGTAGATAGAGAATAAAGGCCAGCCAAGGAGGTCAAAGGATTTGGGCAAAATCATGAGAACTGAGAAATGATTTCATGCTAAAAATTGCTTTATGTAATGGAAGGTTGGTTTTTGTTTTTAGCTGAGGAAAAGACATACTGTGGTCTCCAACTCCAGGTCCGTGGCCCCGGGGAGTCCAGATTAGCACTGTCATCTCCAGCATTGACATTCGGGAGAAGAGCAGTGTCAGTGTCAGGTCAAATGGAGGCTTTGATAGGAAACCAGGAAAGAAGGATAAGTAAGTGGGACTATGCTGGGCACTGGGGGCTTTGAGATCAGATTAGGTATGAAGCCTGGAGGGAGAATAGTGTTTGGGAATCAGACTTCTGCCTCTTGGAGCCACATAAATAATAGCAAGTGTACACTGTGTGCATTGCATAGAGCAGAAGCCGAAACCCTGGAGGGTGGCAGTGGCCCCATGTACACTGATAATAAAAATAGAATGAAGCTAGATCATCTGCTCTGTCCCCTACATCACTGACGTCTTACTACCTGTCCAAGGCTCAGAGCAGGGCCTCCACTGATATTTTTGGATCTAATGTTCTTTTAAAAAAACCCTCAAAGATCTCAGTATACCTCAAGACTCATTCTTTCAATATATTATTTTCTCATAATATATACTCTGGAATATAAAATATGATAAAATCATTTACTTTATTCAAAGTCAGCTACACTCAAGAAATACTTATCTGAGGCTTCCTATGTCACTAGAGATTGAATGTAGTACTTCAATCCACATTTGTGAATTTTGCATTTCAGGGAGCATCAAGTCAGTTCTATACAAATCATTGCTATATAATGTGTTTGGGGAGGTGATGGAGTATGGATCTAACAATTAATTTCATAACAGTGAAAAATGGGAAAACAAGAAATCCTCATGACTCAGTTTTGTTTTAAGTGATCTAATTATAATTCACATTTTACATTCATAATTAAGATCTGATTTTTGGTTTAGAAATCCATTGCACTTATTTCTATTGGTAAGCACAAATAATACTGAAAACCTATGGTGGGACTTTGCATGTTATTTTAGAAAAAGAAGCAAGAAGTAAATCACAGCTATTTTCACAGAATGAACATTGAGTTTTTTGTTATCGTTGTTCCTTTTTGAATTGTTTTATTCTAAGCATATGTAAAGTAAGGAGTAAAATCTTCTGGTGTCCATGCCTCCTGGTCCCCTGAGTTCTACCTCTACTAGGTAAGTAGCTGGACTTAGGAGTCAGATCAACCATAGCAGGTCCAGCTCCATCCCTTCTCGGCTGAGTAGCCCTGGGCAAGTCACCCACCCTCTCTAAGCTTCTCATTTTGAAAATGGGAGTAGCAATGGGACCCAACTCCTAAGACTGTTGTGAGGATTCAATGAGATCTTGCAATTAATTTTTTGTATAATGCCTGGCATATAGTATATACTCAGCCAATATTAGCAAATGCTAATATTTATTTTAATATTAATAGTTATAGTTGATAATATTGTTATTTTGTCTAAGGCAGTGTTTATGTATGTGCTATCTGGAAAGGAAAATGTCTGCTCCCTTTGATGTTTGGCTTCGCAATTGTTTTGAAAATTAAGATCAGAGAAAAACTCCAGATTTCTCTGATTTTGCCACTGAATAACTGGAGGTAATTAAATGTTCCCTGCAAAGATTTTTAATTCTAGTATTCAACACCAGAAAAACAACAACAACAACAAGCAAACCCTATTTACTTCCTGGTTACAGATGCAAACAGAAATAAAACACAGCTGCTGTTATTGCTCCATGGGCACCATCTCCACTTGGTACCAAAAGAGATAATAATCTTGCAGTATGATTCTATAAGGAGGTAACAAAATCAATTACATTATCTCAAGTGAAAACACTGGAGCCCTTATCCTGCTTCTGGTTAAGATAGGCTGTAACTGTGGCAGCTGCTCACCCACCAGTAGAGATTATTTTAAATGAAAGAAAACGTGGGCTAATTAATGAAGATTTGACTAGGAGTGTAGACGGCCTCACAGTCTGGTATTTACGAATGATACCAGCAATATAGTTGTTGGGTGAGCAGTCAACACAAAGTAACCATGAACACAAATGGAGGGCAAATAATTTGGCTCATTTTTCATTATTAAATGATAGAGTGTTTACAAAAGCACGAACAAATCTATAAGCCCTTTGGGTCCACTGAAATCCCACATTACTCTAGAAAATATAATGAACCGTAACAGAAAAGGCTAAGAAGACATTTAAGAGAGGCCATAGGGGTATGTCGTTTCCGTAATTGGAACGACTGTGGGACTAGTAGGGTCTTCCCCAGATATGGAGATTAAAGTAGAGAAGATATTTTGCTGTTACAGAATTTAAACTTCATATAAAAGATTAATTTATAGACATTCAAACCCACAGCATAAAATCAATAATTAGGAACCTCTATAACCAAATTCATGAGATTTCAGAGGCAGACCAACCTGCTTTATAAACTCAGTGCCAACACAAGTTGATTGAACTTGGACACACTACTTAACTAAATCTTTAAGCGTAATCATAAATACCAGGTAGAATCATTCTGATTGTTAAATAAAATAACTGTGCTAAAATTGTGTTTAGCACATAATGAACACTTGAGGATAAATAAGAGGATTCCTTTGTTTCTTTTCTCATTCCTCTTTAAGTTTTCCACATGTTTACACTTTTTTCTCTGTATTTGGAATAAAATATTTCAAAATAGCTTGATGTAAGTGCTTATTCCCATTATTTACCATGTGTAGAGATATTTAAAATATCTTAAATTTAACATTCGTTTTTCACATTAACACTCTGTCCAAAGGCAAAGTCATGCATAACCCTTGTTTTCCTTTGCTATACTAAGAAGGTTGGCAGAGTTCATCATAAGATCTTTTAATCAATAGACAATACCAAAAGACTCTATAAAGTCACATTTCCTCTAAGCGTCTCATTTCCTGTAAAAGTTTTCATTACCTCATATATTAGATAAAGCAAGAACTGGCTCATGGTTGTCATCTAATAAGTGTTTGTTGAATGGAGAGGGAAGGAAATAAATATTTTACTTGTGACTTGAGACAAACAACTCCTTCATGGGGGCAGAACAGACTTTGATTAAATTATCCAGGTTAAAGGCCATTCTGCCACCTGCTTGTCATATTTATGTGAAAACTGCTTGGGTTAATATCTTGGCATAGGAGAAGGGTAACGTTAGTTCCATTGTAAAGGGAGGCTGAACAATTCATAGCATCTTTTATCAATAGTTCGGGTTAGGTTTTTAGTGTTAGACGGACCCTAGAGATGAAATGGCTCAACCTCCTTAGGCCCTGAGAATTTAAGTGGCTCTATCCTGTGATGCTGAGCTGCAAGAAGAATTCAGCTTTTTTCTTCCGTTTGAGTTAGGTCCTTGCCGGGACACTTGTTCTGCTAAAATGGATTATGCCTATTCTAGGAGCATTTACATATCTACAAAAATCATATAGGAAGATAAATACCTTCCTACATGGTTGAGAACATGGGCTCTTGGGTCAGAGAGAACTGGTTTGAGATCCCTTCTCCTCTGAGACCTGGGTCAGATCCAAAGTGTTCGTCTTGTTAACCTAGTCTCTCCATGTCTCAGTTTCCTTTGCTCTAAAGGAGGGATGACAAACTCTTCTCTTCTTCATGTAGAAATAACAATGCTTCACAGATTTATTATTGACCATCGACATAATAATGTACGTAAAGGATTATCACCAAGCCAGGTGCATACTAAGCAATTGTATGTTATTACAATATGAATTAGAAGTGGGCAAGAAAGTTAAAGGGAAGTGATGCAGGCAAGGCTAGTCCTGTATTTTGCCAAGAGTAGGCCACAGATTTGCCTCCAAGCTGCCTTTCAGCCAACACGGAAGGAGAAATGTGATTGATTGCATAGCTTGCAGGCAACTTAGTTATGTCAATTTTGTGCCTGACCAAACCAGAACCGCTCTCTTCTACCTCCATCTTTGAATTTCCAGCCAGGATCTCTTTCTACCAGACAAAGCAGTATAGGTTTTACAGATTTGTTGAGTTACAATAGGAGCTGCTCAAGTTTGCATTTCCAACAGAGCCCCCCAGCTTTTCGATGGCCCCTACAGGAGGCAACCCAGCTGATGGTCTTCCTCTCAGCACACGCCATTTACGGGAAGCCAAGGATGGATTTGGGGTTATATAGCCTATTTCCTTCGCCCACGTCAGATGTTCCTAAATCACAGAGACCAGCCTCATTATCTTTACATACTCACTCACTGCCTCTCAGAGAGTGAGTAACGAATGCATACTCAGTAAATATTTGTGATTTGCAATAATAAATGAACCTGTGTGGAGAAGTTACTGGTACAAAAGCACTCCTGTTTTAGGGGCTGGTTGTAGCAAAGAGGTTATTTCAGGCAAGACGGATTTTTCATCCAACTCTGATGACGGTGCTCAAGGCTTAAATCTCAGCATTGTAAATGAAAAATAAAATCTATATGAACTCCTCTTCCCTGGGTACTGATGTGCAACGACTTGTGTTATTAAATGTCGGAATGAAATAGAACCAGTTTTCTTTAAAAAGGAGAGAAGTATAATTCTAGCACCTCTTGTATCTTTCAGAATAGGTATACCAATCAATTACCTTTCAGGACATGTACATCATTATAACTCATGTAAAGTCATGGCCAAATCCTCTCTCCAGAAGGTAGCTTATACCTTGCTTGAGATGTCACCTACAGAGGATATGTAGAAAGGTTATGCTATTTAAAAAATATTTTAAAATCTACATATTGAAATTATTATAAAATGATCTAAATTTTCTATAGAAAGTATTTCAAGTTGCTTATTTTATATATTCTTTCTTTCCATGTAATTGAGCTAATCAGTCCCTTTTCTCTGAATAATCATTCCCATACCAATCTCCCTTGAGTCTCTCCTCCTTTACCCGTGTTAATAAAATTGGATGTTAACATTTATTCAATGTGGTGTTTCTTTTACTTCCTTGTTTATGATTAAGTATCCCAGTCCAATTTAATTTACAAGCTAGGAACCCTTTAAACGTTACACAGGAAGGTAAAATGAGAGGTTGTTTGAGGTAACTGGGGCTCTCCCAGAGCTGGTTGACTTGCTTCCATATGCAGTATCTAACCCTGGACTCAAAGTGGAGAATAGGGTTTTATTGGACCAAAATAACAAGTCCTTGTAATTTTTTCTTCTCAGTCCCCTTGCTGTTACCCTGTCCGAAGCCAACATGTCACTGAAAACTGAGCCAACAGCAAACACATCTGCACTGCAGAAAATCGCTGCCGACATGAGTGATTTGATAGAAAACCTGGACACCCGGGAGCTCCATTTTGAGGGAGAGGAGTTGGACTATGACGTGTCTCCCAGCGATCCCAGGGTACAGGAAGGTAAAGGCTGATGGTCTGAGCCAGGAGGAGAGAGTGTATCGGGGTGGCTTGGCAGGGCACCAGTTTGAAATAACCAGCAAATGATTGATCTTTTTTGCCGATGTCCTAACACTGGGCTAAGACTGTTTCGTTAACTATTTCTTGTTGTCACGTGACATTCTTAAAAAAGATGCCTGGGAAAGGCAAGTTATGCTATTATCGTGTAGTCTTACAGTATCGGTTTGTTCTTGCAATAACATTTCTTATTTATTTTTTAGTGTATATCCCTTTCTCTGCTATTTATAAGACGCAAGGATTTAAGGAGCCCAATGCACAGACGTACCTCTCTGGCTGTCCAATAAAAGCCCAAGTTCTGGAAGTGGAGCGCTTTGCGTCTACAACAAGGGTCAGCACGTTTATGGACTCACCTTGTATTAGTCAATATACAGGAATTAACACACTGACTTCTGTTTTCCTTCCTCTTAGCTATGCCTGTGTTTCTAGCTGTTTGTTTGTTTGTTCGTTTATCACTTCTAAGTCCTCATTACCTCTGAAGGGCTTACTTTCTTTTCATTTAGTTTTTATTCTCATATGTCTCTTTCCCTATCCTGGGAAATACATTTTTTTTAAAGACATTTAAGGCAATTTAGAAGTTTAATAAATTGCAAAGTGCCTCTCCTCTTCTTCATCGCTGCCCAGTTTTCTGTTCAGTGTGGGTTCCTGGGGACGTAGCCAGTGCACCTAAAATGTCAGATATAAGCCAAGGAAAAGTTTCGCTTTCCTAATGCTTGTGAAGGAAGAACAGAACGAAGCTATCTGACTCGTGGAAGGAAAAAAGCCAGGGTGCTGATCGGCCAGAGCCATTTCCCAGAAGTACCGCCTAGAGAATTGTGCTGGTATACTCCGCCCTGATGTGTCCCCGGCACCTGTCTGTTAGGCCTCACTGCGTGTTTTCCCTTCGAGCCTGGAATGGCATCCAGAGTAATATATCTCCATCAAGCCAAGCTGCACCCTTTGGAACGGACTGGACCGGGAGAGACTGTTAGGGTAGCTGCTTTGCAGTTGTTGAGTATGTTGGATAGGGAATGTTGCTGCGTTTGGTGGTGGCCTTTGTTTCTTCGGGATAAGCTCTGGCTGCAGGCCAGTAAGGCTGCCATTGTCACCTGCCTCAGGGCAAGTATGGAGTAACCTTTCAGCCCCAGCAGGCTTTGCCTTCCCTTCCTCTTTGTCTTTGTGAGGGTGACAAGGGCTGCCTGGGCCCTAATGGCCTGCCTGGCACTCTGTCCCCACCTCCCCATGCGCACCCTGATTCCTACTTTGCACCCGCCTCGGTGTGCAGCCTTTCCTCCAGATTCTCCTGTGAGTTGGGTCCCTCTCTCTGGTACACCACTGAGCACCCCCCGAAATGTCTCTAAAGTGACCTTTGCCTTTTATTTGCCTACCAGCTTTTAGACTGAGGGGCAGTAACGTGGGGGTTAAATGTACAGACTCCAGAGCCAGACTGCATGGTTTAGTTCCTGTCTTTGCTTTGTGACCTCCTGCAAGGTGCTTAACCCCTCTCTCCGTGTCCTCATCTGAATAATGGGTATAATAGAGCCTATCTTCTACACTTGTTATGAGGATTTAATAATAATGTACATAGTATTATACTTACAGTATACAAGTATATTATCTATCGTATTATGTACACTGTGTAAGCTATGTATTATTATTATTATTGTTAGGTATTTCTAAAGTTACTTATGAAGGTAAATACTCAAGCTTTTGGACCCCAGCCTCATCTCTCTGCATATACTCTTCTGTTGGTCAAGCGGGTTTTGTTTAGTTCTGTTTTAAGTTTTAGTCTGTGTGAGAAAGCTGAGGATTATCCTTATGCTACTTAGTGTCTTGTTTACTAAGAAACACGAACTAAATTTATGCAGTTTGCATGTGATTGCAGGTAAATAAAAATTACCCCTTTTCTGATTATCGAATACATTCTGTGTGCCGGCTCATGGCGAAGCACTTCGCTTTTCACTCCCGTGACAAGCTGATGAGGCGGATGCTGTCACCTGCCCTCCCAGGCTGGAGATCTGCCACCTATCCCTCCAGCAATAGTTAAGCTGGGGGGAGATAGTTTGTGTGAAGGGAGATCTTTTGCTCCTTTCCCTCCAATGAACCTGTACCTTTCTGGTTACTGGTGATGCTTTTGTACAGGGAGATGCAGACAAGGATGGACCTTATAATGCATTTCAGAAGACATAATGTCATTTGTGAAGGGCTACGATAGTGCTCCTGGAATCCATTTCCTCATGCTTTCCTTTCATCCCTCCAGCTCTGCTCACTGCTTCTGCTTTTGGACAATCCCCTGGTGGCTAATTAGGGTCTTCACGCATTGTTTCCTTGACTTGCTTTCTTGTTTCAGGTGTGTATGTGTGTATGTGTGTGTATATTTGTATATTTGGAACAATAGGATTTGTGAGAGTTGGTCTTTAGTGTGATTCTGAGTTTGTCTTATGTACTTTATGAGGCAAACATCTAAGAGAATATTATTCTGTAATCAGTTGTTTTGAAACATTTTACTTAAGTACTCAAGTTGGATTTAAGGTACTTCTATGTTACTTATTAAATTAACTATCGTTAATTGAGAGATTGTAGAATTTTTGTCATTAACTAAAATACCACTCTTTCATTTATCCCTGTAGGTACGAAGTACCAACCTTTACACAATTGAATTAACACATGGGGAATTTAAGTGGCAAGTTAAAAGGAAATTCAAGCATTTTCAAGAATTTCACAGAGAGCTGCTCAAGTACAAAGCCTTTATCCGAATCCCCATTCCCACCAGAAGGTAATTGTTTCAAAATTCATTCTAAGATTATCCCAGTGTCCAAGTTGAGTGCAAAGAGTATTTCATGCATTTTTTATGGGTTAACTGTTCATTGTTGGTGGGTATATTCTATTAAATAGGCCCTTATAATAAGCCATCTCATGAAAGATACTAGTCACGACTCTAAGAATAATCTCATAAATGCTCTCATTGTGCTTGTGTGTGTGTGTTAGACACACATTCAGAAGACAGAACGTCAAAGAAGAGCCTCGAGAGATGCCGAGCTTGCCCCGTACCTCCGAAAACATGATCAAAGAAGAACATTTCTTCGGCAGAAGGGTAAGTCCTTTTTCACCCACTCACTGATCTGTCACCCGGCCTAGTGTGGCTTCTCTGGAACAAGTGAGGCAGCCCCTTCTTCCCCAAGCTATTCTGATCCTGGGGAGGTTGTGTTTTTCCAGAAGAAGAGTTTTCTTTGGTAGAAACGATGTTATAGAGAAGCTGTCTTCCCAGTAGGAATCTCTTTGGGCTTGTTATGAGTCAAGATTGAGCTTATCATTGAGAGTTTTGAGATCTACTTTTTTTAAATCATATATTTTCATACATTTGCTTCAGAATTTGGAATAGTTTGTCTTGAATACATATAAAATCTCATTCCCAAACCGGAGATGGGGCAGTTAGGGTGTAGGAAGAGTAGGAAAGTGTTACAGGCATGTGCATCAGTGGGACAGAAACTTCAGGCCTGCTCTGCTTCAGTGATATGGTCCTGCGTAGGCCAGGTTAATTTCTTTTACTAGAAAATTAACGAATAAATGTTAGCTCTGTTTTCCCATTCAAAACTTTTGTGGTCTGGAAAACATTTTTGATTTCTCCTTTGTAGTTGTCATCTTGTTTAAAATCTTATTAGGGACCCAGGAGACCTAGACAAATAAAAATCTGCAGTCTGGGGTTGTTAGCAGGTGTACATACACGAGAGCAGTGGCAGATGGTCAGCGTGGCCCTGGCAGTCAGCGCTCCAGCACGTGTTGTCGTCAGCACAGGGGACGTCCCCCTAGTCCCTCTCACTTTAACGTATTTGAAATCAGGGTACAACTTACTAGAAACTGTTTTTATTTAACCACCCTTCTTGTTTCTCCCTGAAAATCTGTTTAAAAATTGCAGTATATCTTCCAGTAAATTCAGTGTTAGAATTGAGGAAATTCAGGTTTTTGATAAAAATCCACAAATGCTGTAAAACCACTCACTATGGGCAAGTTCGGTGCTAGTAACTGGCAGATTAAAAGGACATAGAGCTGGGGCCTTGTCAGCAGCTTACAGAAGACCTAAGCATGTGAAAAGTAAAATGGCAAGAAGAGATTTAAATAATGGTCCAAGGGAACTATGGAAATAACTCCTTAATAACTCCTGCTATTCAGGATCCCTTGTCCAGTGATCATAGTAACAAATCATTGAATCACTTGCAGAAGCTAAGATGGGCCAGTGATCATATTATGGCTGCTGTCTAAATTTCTCTATAAGTGTGACGATATTATCTCTTATCTCAACTATTTGCATTACAGAAACAACTGGAAGATTACTTGACCAAGTTACTAAAAATGCCCATGTATAGGAACTATCATGCAACAGTAAGTATATTGAGTAATTTAAGTTTTGAATTTATAAAATTGTAAATTGTCAGCTAAATTTTGGATAATTTTATTTACACAAGTGCTTGTATCCACTGTAGAATTATTCCTTGCATTAAAGTAAATAAAATGAATACAAAATTGATTTGACAGCAAGGATCTAGGTTATGGTGATGCTATTTTAAAATATAAACTATAGCTGAATTTGTCTATAACAATAGATTTAAATGATGTTGAAATGCTGCTACAGGCTTGAAATCAACCTTCTTTTCTCCTCAGGCTTCCAGAATAATCTCCCAAAGCATTTCTAACCCTTACAAGAAAACATTAAGTAGGAAGAGATGAAAACAGTTGAGCAGAGTTGAATACTTAAAGATTATATGGCGTGTACTGTGAATGCCATCTGATCGGCCTGCGATGCTTATAAAAGGCCTGCCTTTTCATGTGAAAGTGAGAAGCATGGGAAAAGCTAGGGAGAGAAGGACCTCTTGGAAAATAAGAGAAGATGGGACTTGGGAACAGCTGGGAGGCACATAGCAGCCAGCACGGGGAGCAGGCTTTACGGAGGGAATCAGAAAACAATGAGCTCTACTCGCTTAGAGGCCCTTGAAGGTACACTGTTTTTAAAGGATTAACCTTCAGTTATGTAAGGGCCCAGCCAATTGAGAATGCACCGGATTATCATACTTTGCGTCTGTGTCTGAATGCATTGTATTGCTGTGGGGTTGAGTGTGTGTATGTGTGTCTGTGCAGAGCTTCGGAGCAGGTGCAGTTCTGACTTGGCCTCTAGTTTACAGAATTTCATCACGTAAATACTAAACAGGAAGAGGGAAGGCCTCTGTGCATTTAGGAGAGGAAGCAAAAGCACCTTGACCCTTAGGAGCATTTTGTTGACTCTGACCTCTTGCTGTCTGCCAGCATATTACTTAGAGCGTAGGGCATGTACCCAGGGTGTGTAAAAGGGCATGTGTCCCTTTTACACACAAATGACCCGGGTTGACCATGACCCACTTTCTGCAGCAGCTTGCCCTGTGATGTTTGATGATGGACTTGAAGGAGCTTGTGTGGTTTCATAATCCTGGAGAAGAGTTTTCCCAGGGAACCCAGAAATTTGGGTCCAACCAGTGGGCCTCAAGAGAAGGATGATGGGAAGGATTTCCTCCCTTCTAGAACTCAGAAACATTCAACTTTGAAAGAACGTAACAAATAAGGTTATTACTGCTCATACTAATAAAAATGCTGTTTCCTGCTGTGTTCTCTGAAATCTGTTTTCAGATATGTTGTTTTATTTAACAGGGAATTATTTAAATGTACACCAGCACCGGATGCAATGATTTTCCATTTGTTTTACTTTTCGGGCTGCCTGTGCTTTACTTTTACTCTTTCTTTTGGTTCTAGAACAGTAGTTGCTGGGTTTAGTCTTCTCTTTCCATGTACATTATTATATTTTGGATTCTAAAGTTGACTGAGCAATTTTTTAAGTGTTTATTTTAATATCTTTTTTTTTAGTCATAAAAACCTTTCCAAGGTTGACCCATATTGTATTTAGAAATTCCAGAATTTCTTCTAAACATTTCCTTTGGAAGGGAAAACCTGGTTACAGCCGTCTGAATATATGTTAGTCCTTGTTTTTTTTAAAAAGATTTTTATTAATTTTTTTAGAGAGAGGGGGAGGGAAGGAGAAAGAGAGGGAGAGAAACACCAATGTGTGGTTGCCTTTCGTATGCTCCTTACTGGGGACCTGGCCCGCAACCCAGGCATGTGCCCTGACAGGGAATCCAACCAGCGACCCTTTGGTTCTCGTCTGGCGCTTAATCCACTGGGCCACAGTGTTACTCCTCATTTTTGATGGCAACAGCAGATTCTCAAAAACGATTCAACTATAGGATACAATTTGATATATCTTCATTCTCTGACATTATTTTCCTTTCACACTAAAGGTGATCTGGCCCAGAGACTAGATTTACAGGCCTCCACCTCATATTTGTGAAATTAGATTGGCATCTATGTATCTCCTTTGATAATTGTGAGAAATATTAAAAATGCTGTCTGCAAAAAGCATATTAAGAAGTTATTTTTATACGATCATGAATAATTAATTTATAAAGTAATTTGGGTCCTTAGGCCAATAGGGTCATGGCTCAGAATGTCAAAGGATCAGAAAGGATCACGTCCCCAATTTCCATAAAATTTCGATGAAATCAGACTTGGACTGCTCTTCCTTCCTGCTTTTATATGGTCATTGGTTGAGTTAGTACTTAGACAAATGTTTTTCCCTTCAGGAGTATGAAGACTTCCTTTGTTTTTATTCCTCTTTTTGTCTGTGAGATTCTGAAAAATAAATGGTCCTAGTGTTTTAGTAGATTTAGCTTCAGATAGTTCCCTCAGAGATGATTGGTAATTCATTCTTTTTTCTCTGCTCACTTGTAAAGTGGGGCCAAATATATTTGGCCTCTTCTCAAGGCATAAATATGTTTTTTCTAAAAAGAAATGTTTACTCGATTGTACAATAACATAGAATTTGAAACAGGATTCCTTTTGTGTTCTGAATTGTATTGATTTTGGCTATAGTACCAAACCCACTAGCTGGGCATTTTAATTAATAACTGGAAAATGCTTATTTTCCAGGGAATTTAAAGAATGAGCCATTGGAAACAATAAATATACTTTTTTCCTGACTGAATGTTAAAATCTAGAAATGGGACAAATGGCATAATTTCCAAGAGAAGGGTCCTAAGCTGATAGGGTGATATTGCTAACTTCAAGATAATCACCTGATTCCTGAACTTAGATTTCTTAACTCCAAGGTGGTGGTTAGCTTGAAATCACCACGTTGGCGGTAGGGAATCTGAGGATGAACATCCCATGGATCAGCAACACTAAACTCACCTCTCTCTCCCTTGCTCTGTAAGACGGATAAATTTAGCTTGAGGGGAAGAGTGGGTAAAGCTTAATAAAGATGCACCCGCAGTGTTTCCATGCCAACAGAAAAAAAGCTGTACTGATTTAAACAGCAGCATCTGCAAATTAATGGAAGTGTTGTCATTCTCATGTGAGTCTTAGACTTGGGGAAGTCCAGAGGCCTTGGTCCAGCCTCTCTGTTTTCTCCACAGATGAGCTGTCTGCTCTTTTTCCCCCAGAGCTGTATTGTTTTACCTGGAAGGCAGCCTTTGCTGGGGTAGTTGAACCCACCTCCCACCCTTACTACGAGGGTCCAACTGTCCAACCCACGTTCTTGTCTTAACTTCTGAGAATTTCCTACTTGGTCACTCTCTTGAATTTTGTTACCTCAAGAATATAGGGAACCTCTGAAAATCGCCCTTCTCTTTTAACACAAAGATGGGGAAGAGAAGCAATGTGTATGGGATTGCCAAGTACATTCCAGGGTTTGTTTTTATCCTTAGGGTTTGTTTGTAGTTCCTCAGCCTGGGAACTCTTTGCTTCTCTGTTTCCCTAACATACTTTTTTTAAAGTTCCTTGGGGGAAAAAAGATATTGATTAGTACATTATTCAAGAACAATAAGCCCCATGAAATGTTGTCAGGCTAAATTAATGATTAAATTCTTCCTCCTAAGAATCACCTGCCCAAGTGGAGAATGGAAGTCTTATCACTGAAGATACAGTGAGAAGTTTAGACAATACAATCTTTGTTAAATTTCAAGTTGTATTGTTTAGGTTTGCTTCTAAATTGATCTTGCCACATTTACTTTACATCTGGTAAACCTGTATTAGAATATTTATTGCCAGAGATTTTTCTTTTTCTTTATAACAAGGATTGTTTTTTTGTTTTGTTTTGTTTTGTTTTAAGATGGAGACAGTGAAACAAGGAAGGGCTTAGGACATATGAAGCAACAGGAGAGAGACTAGGCGGGGCTGCTTTGTCTCACTGGAAATGTTATGGGGAAGGATTAGGAGCTGAGGCAGGGCTGGAGGGTAAGAGAAAGGGGGTCCTTGTGGAGAGACAGGTTCCGGAGGTTAGCCCAGGATGAGCTGCTGCTGCCCATTGCTGCACTGGTTGCAAGTCTCATTTGGTCCCTTTAGAGCAGGGGTGTCAAACTCATTTTCACCAGGGGCCACATCAGCCTCGTAGTTGCCTTCAAAGGGCTGAATGTAGTTTTAGGACTGTATAAATGTAACTACTCCTTAACAGTTAAGCAAGAGCTCGGTGCTGCCACCAGGTAGAAACAAGGTGCTGGGCGGGATAAAACAAGGTGGAGGGCCGGATTCGGCCAGTGGGCCTTGTGTTTGCCACCTGTGCCTTAGAGTTTAGGAGATGCACGCCTGTGGGGGGAAGAAGAAGGGGAAGGGAAAGGTGCAGGAGTGCTCCTGGAAGAGAGAGCATGTGCTGGGTCCTTGTCTCCAGGGTTTTAAAGGCCGGGGAGGGGAGGGGTTTCAGGGAAGTCTTATGGAGGATTTCAATAGAATATTTATCAGCTTTATGCTGATATGACAAAATGAGATTTATACCCTTAACTTCCCTGTCCTTGGGTATGGTTAGCGCAAATGGTCCTTACTAACTGGATTTCTGCTATCTCTCTCTCTTTCTCTCTCTCTCAGTAGGGTGATTTAAGCTATTTACCCCCTTGTTTGGGAGGAAAGTATAAACCATTTACTCTTAAGTGTCCTTCGTTTAGGGAAGATAGGATTTTTTTATTTACTAGATGGCTCTAAACTTCTTGGTAGTTTAATTCTCTGTCTCAGTTTTCCTATTCCACTTGTCCTGGCTTACTAGCTTGTCTCATTACCCCCTCAGGAGACTTCCATCCCTTAAATCTTTTAGGAGTAATAAAAAAGATGGTAAGTCTTCAGTAACTGCTTCCTGCTGATAAGGGCCACACACAGTCCAGTCTGGTATTGAAGTCTCTCCCTGCCTAAGACAGATAAGGGAATAGGATCAGAGACTGGAACAGAGAAGCTGTTGGGTGATTCTTCCAAAGTAGGGATAGCCTGGAATCCCTGAATCATCATCATCTTGAAATCATATCATATTTCATTGGCTCAATTATGTAGTCTTGAAAACAAGTCAGTTCAGTTATATTGTTCAATCTCATTTCAGGAGGTGGTTATGAAGATGGGGTCCTAAAGTGAGACCTATATTGTGTAAACAATAAGGACCATGCCTATGAAAACAGAAAAAAAACAAAAACAAAGGTTAATGATATAAACAAATTATAAACCCGTTTCTGAGTCTGTAAGTCTGTCAGTGGAGAAGATTTTTAGAAGTAAGTCTCAAAGTTTCTTTTGTTGAATGAAAGCAAGCAGTGACAATCCTCCTTATCTGCAGTTTGAATTCTCTGGTGATGTAAATTCTGTATAGTTTACACAATATGAGTTACTAAGATTTTTTAAGTATGAGCTGTTGTGGCAATTTATCAAGGTTATACTAGGTCCTTTGGCTGTAACTTGGGAGAGCAAAGCTCAGAAAAATTTTTTAGTTCTCAATAATTTTAAGTCAAAAGGTGGGTGAGAAATAAAACATTAGTTTGGGAGAAAACTAGAAAAATTCAGGAACCAATTCAGTTTGTAGATGAAAAATAAAACTTTAAAGTCTAATATCCACCACTGTATATTATAGATTCTTTTGAAAAACATTTTCCCCCTTAATCACCCTTATTTTAATCAAAGAGAGCCAAATCAAGACTCTCTACTGCATTAAGACCAGTTTCAATTTAATCTGCTTATTTCCATAAACACAACAAGAATAATAGTTGATCATATAGGCTCTCAGTCTGCTTTGCTGAAATCTCAAAAGGAATCTCCAGATTGAACTTTAATTAGGGCAAAGAAGCCAAAGTACATAGTTGCCATCAGGCTTTGCCTACAATACCTATAAGTGTGGGTGAGTTCCTCAAGTTCTTGAGGTTCCCCAAAAATGTCTTAAGGTTTTTTCTTTGCCATCCCCAGGGAGAGCAATCATCATTCCTTATCTGGAAAGACTGCTATGAAACATGTGAATATGAGGGGGAACCCCCCAAAACCCAGAATTTATTTATAAAAAATTGTGTATTTATTCTTACATGTTGAACTTCAGTGACTTCAAAGTGCTCTCCATTTGATGCAATACACCTATGGAGACTTTTTTCCACTGCTCAAAACAGTTTTTGAACTAATCAATTTTGACACCTTTTAGTCCTGCCATTTTTTATTTCACCCCTTCCACACTGGCAAAACATTTCCCTTTGAGGACTTATTTCATCTAGGGAAACAAACAGAAAAAAAATTGCTTGGGGTGAGATTGGGTGCATAGGGAGGGTGGCCCATGGGGGTCATACCATTTTTGGTCAAAAACTGCTGAACACTCAGCATGGTGTGGGCAGGTTCACTTGTAAATCACCCATCATGAAATGGGCAAACTTGTTGAAAGAGTCTTCAAAAATAATTCGCTGAAACCAAAAGCAGCCTCTCACAAAAATGCCTGTTGGTACACTGATACAGATGGGTTCCTAGAACACTCACCTAGCAGGGGAAGCCTGTACCCTTGTAGTACAGACTTCTCCAGAAGTGGACCATCTCCAGGATAATTGCAGGTCTTTGAGTACTCCCTCATAAGCAAGGTACCAGGCCATTGACCTTGCTTTTATCATCTTCCAAAGTCAGTCTTGATTCCTTAAAGTTTTCCAGTGACATCCAGAGTCTAAGTATGTCTCTCTCCATCATGACATTCCAGTCAAAGTCTTGGTTTATAAACCACAATTGGAAACTGGCTATATGTGTTTCATTATAAAGAAAACAGATTCTTTTTTGGAAACATACTGCTATGAAAATAATAATATTCGTTAAAAGTTGCCAGATCTGGAGGGATTAGGTAGGAAGAAAAATACAAATCCTTCAATATTGCTTTTGAGGGCATAGGGCTGGTTCTTTCTCAAAATCTCTCTTTGCTAAGCCATTAGGATAATTTAAAATTTCATATTAATGCACAACTTTAAATTTTCTGCATTGCTAATGTATACTTTTAAATGTAGATGAAATTCTTTACACTTAGCCATTTTGTTAGGATATCCTGAAGTTACAATTTCAGAATTATTTCAAAAAGCATTTTTGTTGTCAACTATTTGATGATAAGAGCTTTGTGAATAAGAAAATACCCTGGGTGCCCGGCTGGTGTAGCTCAGTGGATTGAGCGTGGGCTGGGAACCAGAGGGTCCCGGTTCGATTCCCAGTCGGGGCACATGCCTGGGTTGCGGGCCAGGTCCCTGATGAGGGCCATGTGAGAGGCAAACATACATTGCTCTTTCTCTCTCCCTTCTCCTCTCTCTGAAAATAAATAAATAAAATCTTAAAAAAAAAAAAAAAAGAAAATACCCTGGTATTAGGTAAGTGGTTTCCTCGATATTTGCTTTTCATTTGCTAGTATTCCATTCAACTGTTCCATGGCTTTGCATAAATTCATTGCCCCGCTGTAGTAGTTTCTTTCAGTGTAAACTGGGATTGACATTTTCTCTCTTCTCCTTAGAGATAAAATGAGAGCCGTGGCTTAGTACTTTAAAATATTTTGTATTTATGGGTCCAAGTCTGCAGTATCACTTCTAATATGTGTTTCTACATTTTTCCAGTTAGTAAGAATTTCCACAAATCAGATTAATAATGGATGGTGCTGAATCACTATGTTTTATACAAGAAATGAAATGTAAAGACTTTGACTTTTAAAATACTTATAGAAATCCCAATGTGAGGATATGTTTGATTTGGGATCTTTTAAGTTCTTTTGAATTTTAAATACTTCTGCAAATAACCCTAAGAAAGAAATGAAAGCATTTAATTGGACCTCACAAGGATTGACAGCTCTGAGAGATTTGCAATTTTTTTTGTACAAGGCTAATATTAGATATTTCCAATCACATATAAAAACTTTAAAGGAAAAACTGTTGTGTTTTATTTTATTAATTCTATTTACAAGCCCAGATCAAATACTGTTTCCTCTGAGATAGTCATATCAGCTAGGAAGTGGTCACCCTGTCTCTATAACTCTGAAAGACTTTCACATGGAAGTATTATAGTTCTTCCTACGGAACTTTGTTGATGTGGAGTTTTCCCTGTCTTGTCTCCTGTCTGCTTCCTGATGCCAGGAGCATATATTTTTTGTCATTGATTTTTCTAGTAAGGCTGTTAGCGACATGGTCCAAGACCATTGGCAGATCTGGGTGACTGTGGCTGCTTCTGTAAATTGGGAGCAAAATAATATTAAACTCCAGTTGTTTCAAGGAATATATGAGGTAAAACTTCCTCAAATGCTAAGAATTCCATAATGTATATTGGTTTTCCCCTCTGTGCCTACATGTTCTCACCTAATGCTTACCTAGTTTGAGTAAGATACATGTTGAATGACTTTTTGCTTTTGCAGTTCAGTTTTGAGGATGCTGGCTGGTCTAACCTGATTCTGAATACCCCTTGCTAATTTTGTGATCTTAGGCAATTTATTTAACTTCTGTAAACCAGAGATTGGTAAACTATGTCCCATGGACCAAATCCAGCCCACTGACTGTTTTTGTATGGTTCATGAGATAAGAATAGTTTTTATATTTTTAAATATTGGAAAAAAGCAAAAGAAGAATATTTCATGACATAAAATTATATTAATTCATATTTTAGTATGGATAAATAAAGTTTTAATGAAATACAGCTACACTTGTTTATTTATCGTTATCTATGGCTTCTTTTATGCTAGTTTAACTGTGTGGCTCATGAAGGTTAAATATTTACTGTCTGACTCTTTGCTAAGAAAATTTGCCTATTCCTGCCCTAAATCAATTTTCTCTTCTGTACAATAGGACAGATAGCACCTATTTCAAAGAGGTTTGAGGTAATGCGTGAAAAATGCTTAGTACATGGCCAATCGATATTAAGCACTCAATGAATGTTAGCTGTTGATGCTTTTATAATATTTATAGTTTTTAATCTCCTCATGATTTATTAAGTGAAGATGGAGCAAAAAGTCTCTTAAATTATACTCACTAAAATATAATTATTTATATTATAATTACACATAATTAAATTTTTATTATTTAATTTTAATTTTATTACATTTTTATTAGAATAGTTTGGTATTGCTGATGTTCAAAGACCTCCCCAACCACCTCTCAGCTTACTTTGGCATTTAATTTTCCATTATTCTCCTTTATCTGACTGACTCTGGCCTAACTATACATCTAACTACATTTTACACCTTTACTGTTCTATGTCCCCCTTCATCTCCCATTTCCACATGCCAGGTCTAGTCCATCTTCCAAATCTGGCACCAACATCACTCCCTTCACACAGTTTTTTATCATTCTCATGTACACTGTGCCACACAATCTCCCTTCGCCAACAACAAAAACAAACACAAAACAAATACACTGTTAGGAGGAAATTCTTTCTCCATGACCTTCTTGAGCATTTTACCTCTACATATTAGAGCACACATCGCTTTCTTGGCTGTGTTTTAACGATGTATATACTTCTAATCTGCACTCTTTCAGGGCAGCCCCATGGTCATTGATCTGTATCGTCTGTACAGTACCACAGGTGTATTTACACAGTGCAATACCTAGTATGTGTTTTTTGAATGCATAATGTTTTCTTTCTTTTAAAGTATGGGTTTTTGGCCTCTTTTCAGACAGAATTCCTTGATATAAGCCAGCTGTCTTTCATCCACGATTTGGGACCAAAGGGCATGTAAGTTCCAGTGTTGGATCTTTAAAGAGAAATGTGAATGTTGATAAGCATTAACATTTGAGTCATCAGCATGCCGTGATGATGGAACTCACCCGGTTTTACCGCCAGCTTCTTTTCTCCTCAGCAGAGTCAGAGCAGCTGAGGAGATCTGTTTATACAGAACACCTCTTGCTGTATTAAACAAGGGCGGGAACTGCTCCGCCGTCTTTCTCTTGTGCTTGCAGCGCCAAGTTCCTCTAGCCCCACAGTTGGAAGGTGTAATATGGGCGGCAAATGTGGTGTGTGGGAGAATTCATTAAAAATCAAACAGACTATATTACATATTTGAGAGTTGCTAAGACAGTAGATGTTAACAGTTCTCATTACAAGAAAAAAAATTTAACTGTGTAACAATGGATGTTAACTAGATTTGTCATGGTAACCCATCACTTCACATTACACAAATATTGAATCACTGTGTTGTACACCTAAAACAAATATAATGTTACATGTCACTTGTATCTCAATTTTAAAAATCAAATATATGAGTCCCTTCTAATCACTTATACAAGTTAGCTTTTTTTTTGCTCATTTTCATGAATAAAAATAATACTGTGTAAAATGTATGTTATGTAACAAGATTGAAATTTACTTAATGATTATTTCCCTTCACAATATGAGAGCTTGATATGATAAAGAGTTTAACATTTTTTTAGTAATGATCATTGTTAGTAGTTGTTTTGAAATATTTCTTTGTTTAGCCATTATGGTTGTTCTTTCTTTTTACATCTTTCCAAATCAAGATTTTTCTCTTTCTAAAGCTAAAAGCTTTGTTCTGCTTCCTTGGCATGGTCTGGTTCTAGAACTGCATGTGAAGGGGTGCAGAAATGCTTTGGCATCGTGGGGGAGCACCTCCTATGTTCAAACAGCAGCTGAGCCATCCTCATGCCAGCATTAGGCAATGTGTGAGGACTTTTTCAGGCTGTTGCAATGACTGGAGGGAATGCTCAGCCTTTAGAGCCAGAAGCCAGGACGCTTAAGTTCCTGCAGAGTGTACAACACAGTTATGTTGCAACCAGAACGCTTTAAAGGTTAGCTGCTGGAGTACTTAGGATACTGAGCTATTTGAGGGTGAAGGAAGAAAGAGTGGGGAGGAAATTCAGAAAGTGAGAATGAAATAATAAACTTAGTCCCAAATTGCAAGGCTCTATCAGCTGAGTGAGTTTGAAATGTGAAGACAATGGGTTAACCTGGTGTCTCTTTCAGAGAGGGCATGATAATGAAAAGATCCGGGGGACATAGGATACCTGGATTGAATTGCTGTGGTCAGGGAAGAGCCTGCTATCGCTGGTCAAGAAGGTAAGACTTAGGAATTTTGTGTATCTGTTTTTAAAAAGTAGATATTTGGGAAGTTTTTATATACTAGTTTTAAATTAAATTATAAATGATAAATCCTTTGAAAGTCATAGCAGAGCAAATTTTAAATCATTTTAAGTTCTAAGTTTCATCATCTGATGAAACATTTTTCTCAAATCTGGACTTGTGGACAGAGTGTACAAATTATACACATAAAAACCAAGTGGGCTATTGCACTAAAAAATTGGTCAGCCAAAGAACATATACAAAGGGCCAGTAGGCACAAAGAAACATGCTTGAAATTACTTGTCATTAGGGAAATGTAAGTCAAAATCACAGTGAAATAGAACTTCACACCCACTGGATAGCTATAGTAAAAAATATGGACAATAGGGAGACCAAGGTGGCAGTGGACTATGTAGATGTTACACTCACCTCCTCTCAGGACCAAATTGGAATTGCAACTGAAATATAGAACAGTCATCCTGAACAAACAACTGAAGGCTAGCTGAATGGAAGCCTTTTAACCAAGGATTTACAGAAGAAGCTACATTGAGACTGAAAGGAGTGGTGAGACATGAAAATGAGAGCTTCAACCAAGAGATATGAAGCATAAAAAAGGCCATAGAAACCATTAAAAAGACTCAGAAATGAATACAATATTTGAAATGAAGAGTACACTAGAAAGAATAAACGGTTGGATGAAGCAGAGGATTGAATCAGTGACTTGGAAGACAAGGTAGCAGAAAATGCCCAATCATAGCAGCAAAAAGAAAAAATAATTTAAAAAAAAGAAGATAGTTTAAGGGACCTCTGGGACAGCATTAAGCATAACAACATCTGAATCATAGAGTTACCAGAAGGAGAAGAGAGAGAGTAAGGGATTATGAACCTATTTGAAGTAGTAATGACCAAAAACCTCTAAACTTGTGAAATAAAAAGACACATGAGCCCAGGATGTGCAGGGAGTCTCAAACAACATGAACCCAAAGAGGCCCACACCAAGATACATCATAATTGAAATGGCAAAGGTTAAAAGAACAATTTTTAAATCAGCAAGAAAAAGACAGTTACTTACCTACAAGGGAGCTCCTATAAGACTGTCAGCTGATTTCTCAATAGAAACTTTGCAGGCTAGAAGGGATTGACATGAGATATTCAAAGTGATAAAAGCAAGAAGCTATAACCAAGACTCTTTACACACCAAGGCTATCATTTAAAATGGAAGGAGAAATAAAGAGCTTTGCAGATAAGAAAAAGCTAAAGGTATTCATTACCACCAAACCAGTATTACAAGAAATGTTAAAAGGTCTTTTTGAAGAAGAAGAAACAGAAAGAAAAAAAAAAACAACAACCCAGAGGAACACCCTGACCGGTGTGGCTCAGTTGGTCAGGTATTGTCCTACAAAGCAAAAGGTTGCAGGTTTGATTCCTGGTCAGGTCACATGCCTGGGTTGCGGGTTCAGTCCCTGGTCAGGGTGCATACGAGAGGCATCCAACTGATGGTTCTCTGTCACATAGATGGTTCACCCCCTCTGTTTTTCCCTCCCTTTCCCTCTCTCTAAATATAAATAACTAAAAATCTTTTAAAAAAGCAGAGGACATAGTTATAAAGAATAAAATGGCAGTAAATATATACCTATCAATAATCACTTCAAATATAAATGGCTTAAATGCTACAGTCAAAAAACATGGGGTAGCAGAATGGATAAAGAAATAAGACTCACATATCTGCTATCTACAAGACATTTAAGCAGAGGGTTGATTGACAAGAAGGGACTATCCATGGAAAGATCTGGAAGAAACAGTTTCTAGCCAGAAGAATAATGAATATAGAAGCCCAAAGTAGAACAAGATTGTCAGGCTGAGGAGCAGCCACACCAAGGTGGTGGGAGAGAACGGTGGGAGAGGAAGCTGAGAAGGTGATGTCTGGCTCATGCCTGCCCACCTGCATTTTAGTGTGACAGCAAGTAGTAGCATAGGCACCTTGTTAGAACAGACCATAATTTCACCTGATTTGAAACAGGAAGATTCATAAAACTTCAAAATTAGTGATGTCTGGAACTGTGCTAAGCAATGTACATGAATCGTCACAGTTAATCTGCACAAACATGTAGGAGTTTGGCATTGCTGTTACTCTCATTTTATAGATTTAGACTTTAGGCTCAGTTGCCCAAGTTCACAGTCAGGCAGGTGGCAGGGCCAGAATTGGAGCCCAGGGAGGCTGACTTGAAGCAGGTGCTTAATCCCTGCACAGCCGGTGCCAACTCCCTAAAAGGCTGGTTGATGGATTTCTTTCTTGGTGCATATCCTCTCATTAAAGGAAAAAAAAAAAAACAAACCCTATTGACAAAAGAGAGAAAGGGAAGAAATCACAAGAGTTCTAATGAATGGTATAGCTAAGAAGAGCTCTAAATAAAGGCCTGGAGTCAGTTTCCCCTGATAGCTGATGACTGTTAAGAAAGAAAAACTCATCATTGTCCAAACAGAGGCCATTATCTTTTGTGTTCAGCTTCCAAAATTCATCTGTCACTACTAACCAATTCCATATTTCTAGGCTGCCACATCTGGCAAGGGAGGAACCATTCATCTAGATACCACATGAATGGCACCCTCTCTTGCTGAGCGGTGCCCTGGCCATGCAGTACACCCTGCCATTGCACTCCTGTTGCTGAGCAAGACTGTTTATAGCCTATTGGGAACCTGTGTGCAAATTAGAGTAAAACAGCCCCTTTCTGCAGGGTGATGCAGCCTGCGCCAGTGCCTGCCTTCAGCAGGCATCCTCGTGGAGGGCACGTCTGCACGGTGGCCCCTGGTGGCCTGTTCTTGAGGACATCTTTTGCAGTTCTTGGCCTGGTGGTTATGCCATGACCTGTGCTCTCAGGAGCATTTCTGACATCTGTCCTGTAATGGGAGCTGGTGCACCTGGATATGGGTCACTCCACTGTTGCCCCACACTGTTGTCTGCTGTGGGGCTCTGGCCAGAACTGGCTGTGATGCCGCTCAGGTATCGTTGACTTCCAGGCAGGCAAGTTCACAAGCCTGGTGTGTCTGACTTTCTTCTCAGATTGGCAAGCCTGCCGTCTGTGCTTTCAGAGCCTGTGGCTCCTTCCCAGTCAGCAGCGCAGTAAACCAGGTCTCTGGGACTGTGCATCAGAGTCAGGCTGAGAGAAGGGACAGCAGCTAGAGAAGGAACTTTTCCAGATATGTGATCGATCTATTCTTGATTAGCCCTAACCAAGTTTTATCAATAGGTGGCCCTGTGTCTGGACTGGTAACTCAGCCATGGCCACCAGTCACTGAGTTACCGTTTGATAGAATGGCCATGTCGTTCATATTGAGCAGTGTTTTGAAAATGCTTATAAAATGTATAATTTCAATATTTGCTGAAAATTATTGTGAATATTATCCATTATATTGTGCAGTTGCCTGTGTTAGCTCCCAAATGAGAGACTTCCTTTGGAATTTAGCTTTTTGGGTGTGAGACCTCTTATTTCTTTAACTTACTCATTTGACCAGAGAAACCGGGATGCTGAGACCCACATTGGTGTCCCATCACCGTAATTACTGTGGTTAGTTATTTGCTTTCTGTGACCTTTATTCTTTCCTGTGTAAAACAATGTCACATGTATGTCCTTTACTATAAGTTATCCTCGGTCCATCCTATCCCCTTGCATTGGGAGGGAGACAGCCTGTACATTAAAAAACAAATGGATGAAATGAACTGTGTGGAAATCCATGTAGACTTGTCTACATTAAATCCCAAATTATAAAGCCACTAAAACATAATGTGGTTAGCAATTTCAGTAAAGGTTTATTATAGATTTCTTTTAAATTCTGAGTCTCCATGTGACATTTATAATAATACTTAATTTATGTGCAGGTGTTCTGGCCTCACTTATCCTGTAATGTGCTTTACTTTGCCTACTATGTGATGCAATATACCTGTCGTCACTTTATTTCGTTATCAGCTGAATCATTTGATCACTCCACCACTGTGGGTAAATATGAATATATGGTGTCACGTGTGGCAGGACAAAGTTGCCATTTGTTTTTACTTGACGTCAATCCTGTTCTCTCCGTCTTGCTCTTCCCGCTCTCAGGGCCATGCCTGTCATTTACATCCTGACTACTACTCAAAGTGATCGTAACATAGGCAACCCCTCTGAGCTTGGTAGAAATGCAGAATCTCAGGCTCTGCCCCAGACCTACTGAATCCAAATCTGCACTTTGACAGGATCCCCAGGCGATGCAATTCACAGTCAAGTGTAAGAAGAGCTGTTCTTCATGATTGCAGAAGCTTGCTAACCTGCCTCCGTCCATTCCTCTTTCTCCTTCATTCCTTTCTTTTTGAAACATAGTGCCAATGATATTACTGTCCTATTGCCTTGGCAGAGCATGAGGATTCCCTTATTCAATAAACACCTTGGTGTTTTCTTTTTTTAAAACACAGATTATCAGGCCTTTTCAACAGATCTTTGGTGGGGCCTGGGAATCTATTAGTTTTTAACAAGAAGCTGAAGACATTCTGATGATCAGGAAAGTTTAGGAAACACTAAACTTGATATAAAATCAACTTCCTTAGCATGGCCTGCAGACCCTCCTCAATGTGGCTTTTGCCCATTTTCCCCACTCTACACTCATTTGCCCGTTTTCCCTTTCTCCTCTCTGAGACCCTGGCCTCACCAAACTCTCTCCCAACACATGCAGCATATCCACACCTTAGAGCCTTGGCTAACTCTTTCCTCCCTGTGGGGTGTACACCTTGACAGCCCGACCTTGGGCTCCACGTGACGGGGTCCTTCCGGGCCTCGCTCAGACACCGCCTCTTTGGGAGAATGCCACTAATGCGGTCTCTGAGAACTGAGGGCTTCCTCCTTGCACCCTTCACTGTTTGTGTGTCTCTTCTAGTACCTATCCCCGCTGAGTCTAGAGTTATCATTGCTTGTACCCCACTAGCCTAGTAATGTCTTTTGAGAACATTATTTATCTTTGTGCTGTTTCCACCTCTACCCAAACTCCTAGCTCGCTATTGTACTTTGCCATTATAAAGCTCTTAAATATATATTGAATTGAATGGAACTATGCTTTTGAGAGATCATATCCCATTGAACATCATCTAATGTACCTAAAATCACAAATACATTGAAGTGAACAACAGAATATGTAGAGTGGTGGATGCTTACTAGATTTTTTAAAGGGAGATTATACTTACAGAGAAACTGTTTGCTTCTATGATAGTTTGTTTTAGTAAACACCAGCCCATTCCATTCTGCCGATAGCTGGGCCCCCGGTGTACACCCCGTGAGCACCGCCTGCCGTTGTCAGGGGTGTTCTTCCAGGCTTTGCCCTTAATGTTTAAAGAGCTAACAAATTATTTTGAATTGCTTGGTGCCAGTGCTTCTTAGAAAAACATAATAGGAAGGTTTTGGATTTTTTTGTTTTATAATGGTTTTCTAAAAATAAATCCCCCGTGTAAAAAATAAAATTGTCTACTCTCTGCTAGTGTGTTTACTTCAGATTTGTCATATAATTTGTTCTTTCTGTTTCAATGATTCAGTGCAACTTCAAAATTGCTTCTTATCTTCTCCCAGGTGGTTGATAGTGAAAGATTCCTTTTTACTGTATATGAAACCAGACAGCGGTGCTATAGCCTTTGTCCTGCTGGTGGATAAAGAATTCAGAATTAAGGTGGGGAAAAAGGAGACAGAGACGAAATATGGACTCCGAATTGATAACCTTTCAAGGTAGAAATTTCAAATATTTTCTTTGGTAAAAATATTTTGACCAAAATCTCTTTTAAAAAGTTTTTCTCCCAACCTTAAACAAAGGATGTAAAATAATATGCATGTTTGAAAATTTTTATTTAGAACTTATCCTCAATCAAAAGTAATGAAACTAACTTTTGCCTTGTAACAAATTTTTAAGAATAACATATCTTATAAGCAGCAGTCAGAATAAATGATCCTGTGTGTTGATACATGTCTGTGTTAACAAAATTGGCTACTCAATACCATTTTTCCAAACAGATAAATAAAGGAATGGTAGTTGACATTTTAAAAAAATAAAATTTTACTTTATGAACTGGTATACTTTAACAAACCACTTAAAAGGTGATTTGATTTAGAAAATTTCTGTTTACACACAGATTTTAAGAAAGATACCTTGAAAGGATACTCAAGTGTACATGTACTATAGATTTTATTAGCGAGCATGTGTGTGTTGATATATATGTTTTTTCGGGAAGATGGTAATTATATAACATATATATATATATATATGTCTTTCTATATACATTTATTTCTGTAAAGTTCACCCTCACGTATACAAATATATTGAATATATACATTTCTGTCTTTATTCACACTGACTGGCATACAGTTATAGATAGACCCTTGCCAATACACGTTTGCATGTGTACACATGTGTGTGTGAAAGATTTGGAACTTCCTTACCTCCTCTGCCAGGTTCAGGATTGGGTATTGGAAATGCAAAGGTGCTGCCATTAAACCTTCTTCCTGCCACTGCATTTCTGTTCTGTGGAGAGCCATAGAAATCAGGCTACAGTTCTCACGGGTCCCTGTAACAGATCTCTGAACCAGTCTGTGATCAGGGGCCTGGAACATGCCATTTTGTGAGGGTTTTGTGGACTCAGAGTTGGGAAGGAATTACTCTCCTAAAGTACAATCAGCACGATGTTTCCAGAAGCCGAGGAAATGGACATCAGGCAGTACAAAGGGAAATGACCCCTGTAGGGGCCAATGACTAAGTAACATTGAGACACAGGACCCCACCTTATACCTCTCTCATCACGCTCCTTCCAGCCTAGCACAGCCCCAGGCCTACAGTAAGTACTCTCACACGTGTTTGCATGAGTGAATAAGTAACTTGAAATTTTATTTTGGCTACATTGACTATATTTTAAAATGTTGCCAAAATTTTTTAGAAGTCTGCTTTTTTGATATAAGATGCTGTTTGCTTAAATTTTCAACTTATGTCTGCAGTACCAAAACAAAACGGGGCATGCTTGATCCTTAAGTTTGTTTAAAGAGACAAAACACAGAGTGACCATTCTTTTCCACATTTTGCTTTTCTTTGAAGGACACTTATTTTAAAATGCAACAGCTATAGACATGCCCGGTGGTGGGCAGGCGCTATAGAAGAATTCATCCAGAAACATGGCACCAACTTTCTCAAAGATCATCGATTTGGGTCATATGCTGCTGTCCAGGAGAACACTCTAGCTAAATGGTAAGATCTTTTTGCTCTAAGATTGTCCGGGTAGTCAGAGCATCTAATTCAACTTTTCAGTTTTCAAAGCTGTGAAAAGATATAATGCATTATGCTTAACAAGGGTCTCTCTTTATAGAACTACCTGAGCATCGGTTAATTTTCCAATGAGCTTTATTTAGATAGCTAGCTTTCGATTTTGAAGTTTGATTTTAAAAACTAACTTTATACATTTTCTTGATGATGCAAATGGAAGATTTAAGTCATTAGTCATAATTTAAGAAAAATAATTTACTTGCTGGATATTTCTTTTGAATAAAATCATGCTAAGCATGTTTTTCTACCCATGGATTGGTCATCGGTAGAAAAACATGCTAAGCATGATTTTCTAGTGATTCTTTTTTCTACTCTGTTTTAAGTCTTAGAAGACTTCAAGGGGATGGGAGGCTTCCCTCGACCGCATGTGATAATGATAGCAATCAATGTATTGTTCCCTTAGCGGAAAAGAAGCAGGTTGCTTATTTCTATTTACTCTACTATCTGTACAGCAGATGGTACTCTCAGCCTTGTTTTCCATTCACAAAAAATAAGCTGGTGGTTGTGTAGAAACTCTTGGCAGTGGCTTCCATCTTTGTCTTTTTTTTATCTTTTTTTTTAATTTTTGTAAAAACAAAAAAGAAAAAAACTTGTCTTTCAGGTATGTTAACTCCAAAGGATATTTTGAAGATATTGCAAATGCGATGGAAGAGGCGAAAGAAGAGATTTTTATCACAGACTGGTGGTCAGTATTTGTCCACGGGGATTGCGTTTAGAGGTCTCGGTGTTCGGGAAGTACAACAGTGTTCACTGTGCTGTTTCAGAATCACACGTTCCGAAAACCAGCGGTGGCACAGATGGTTTGGCCAAAGTCTCCACCAATGAACTGCAGTGGCCTCCAGTGAGAGGTCTTTGCAAATACTTGGCATCCAAGTATCTTCTTAAAATATTTAACTTGAATAATTTTGCATTCGCCTTTCTGTTTGGAAGCAGACACTCAGTATTCATTTTTGTAAGGATTACATTTCAATGCAAATATAGTTGTAGAGGTAGTGGGAAATAATCTTCCTAGGGCAGTTTTCCTGCATTTTGGTATGTCTGTCATCAGGTCCAATATTTATAATTCTTCCAGATTGTCCCTTTGAAATGGAAGTAATTCCATTTACCCATTACTGTTAAAATGTCCTTGTTAATGACTGGCCTGGTCAGCTTTTTTGGAGATAGTTCAGGTTTCAACTTTCTGATTCCCTTTAAGAACATCCATGAGAGTTATGATTCTTATTAAAGACTGGAAGTCTCGTATCTAAAACTCATTTAGCTAGTGGGAAATTTTACTCCTGGAGTTGGTGTAGGCTTTTTAGTCTGACTTTAGTTACAGTTACCCATCTGCCTGGACAGTTAAAAATGATTGCAGATGCCAACATTGACGACCCTGGAAATGAAAATATTTAAAATGAGTTTTCCTTCTAAGATCTAAGTAGCTTGAAATGCCCCTATTTTTCCCTGTCATGTTTCCTTCCAAATGCTACCTTATATATGAACTGTGAAAATATCATCATAATTTATTTCCTCCTAATTCCAGATTTTGTGGGGAGGGGAGAGTTGTTAACTCATCTCTTTCCACACTTTCCCTCAGTGATGTGAAACTCTAAGTCTAGGGCATGTTTTTGCAACCTGGGCACTACTGCCATTTGGGGCCAGATAATTCTTAGTTGTGAGGCATTATTCTGTGCATTGTGGGATATTTAGCGCCATCTGTATGCCTGGCTTTTACCCACTAGATGCCAGTAGCAAGATCCCAGTGGTGATAACCCAAATGTCTTCAGACATTGCCATTTGTTCCCTGGGGGCTGAAGCTCCTCTGGGTTGAGAATCATTGATCTAGAGTGATTAGATGAGGTGTGTGACAGTTAGCATATCTGCAAATCTATTTATTCTCATGTTGATGGGGGAGCTTAATCTTGGCCTTTATATTCTTGCCAAAATTTTTCTCTTTAGTCAGTTACCAGAAATAAAATGAAGTCTCCTATTTAGGAACTATTTCTTTGGTTGAATACTTTCTAAATGCTTATGATAATACATTAAAGTTTAATGTCATACTATATTCCTTGAAAAAATATTTCTGAAAGTTTGATAAAGACATGAGAGAGATTAAAAATAGCTTTTACACTAAGCCCATGTTTTCATGTTTTATGCAAGAAAATAATATTTCTTCTGAAGGTTGTGGACACACTCAAAAATGCAGACTCAGGTTTAAACGTATAAAGAGATAGAACCTGAATTTTTTTCTACTGTGAGAAAAAAATGAATCAGGAGGTTATTTCTTTTTCATAACTTCTCTAAGATAACATCTTATTACAACACTCCCTTTGAAATAAAACCTTTGCAGTAACTTCCCTTGTAATAAGTGAAGAAAATTCTTGTCACGCAGGTATTGCAAAAGAAGCATTCAAAAACTTAATCCAACCCTATTATGTCTATATCTGAGAGAGTGATAAGCATAGTGAAAGAATACCCATGCCCTGTAGAAACCTCTAATTTAAGAGACATCATATACTTAAGTGAGAATGGTATTAATATATTTCTAAAACAATTATTATGCGAGCAAAGGCAGGTATGGTGAAATGAGAAACAACCTAAAAGCACTTAGTTCCTTTGTTCATTACTTTCACCACCAATCCATTCATTTGTTAATTTATTCACTCACTTACTCACACATTCTGTGAGCCCACATTCTGTGACAGGTAGTGAACCAGGCCATGGGCGTATATAGATGAGTGAGAAGCCGCTCCTACTCTGGAACAACACAGAGTCAGGAGGTCATACAGAAAACAGTGGATCGGAGAAAACTCAGTGATGAGGATCAACGTAGTAGAAGGCTGAATACTGTTGTGTTGTCTGTGTCTATGAGTTTGTTTTTTATTTTTAGTGTTTATTTTTTAGAGAGGGAGAAGGGAAGGAAGGACAGAGAAAGAGAAACATCAATCTGTCGTTCTACTTGTCTATGTATTCATTGCTTTTTTTTTGTATGTACCCTGACCTGGAATCAAACATGCAACCTTGGAGTATCAGGTTGACAGTCTAACCAACTGAGCTACCCAGCCGGGGCAAGTTTGTGTGTTTTATTTGTTCGTTTGTTTAAGCATGGGCGTTTAAATCAAATTTGTTTTCTAAAAGGGACCACTCTGGTAATAGTACAGAAGATGAATTGAACAGTGGTTACAGAGACTGTTTAGTAAGCCATTGTTGTGGTGCAGGAACAAAATGGTAAGGGTCTCTGCAGAGACCACCATAGGGGCCTGACTTACTCACTTGGTGCAAGTCATGTTAACCTTTCTATGGGTAGTTTCTAAGGCATTATTGAAGGGTCATTAACAAAATAGCTACTATGTGTTGAATTCTTACTAGATGCCAAGACCATGTTATAGAGGAGAAGAGTAAGAGTCAATGGGGCAGATTAGGAAACTGCCCAGTCACCCAGCTGGTACATGTTGGTGCCAGCTCGGATCCAGGTGCGTCTCCTCCAGAGCCCGCGTTGTCTTGGAGCTGCTTCTCAGAGGAGCTGGCCGTGCTGTCTGGTGTCTGAGGTTTCTGTTAGCTGTGAGATTGCTTAAGTGAAGACTGAAATTTTTTCAGGTGTTAAAGTAGTAATCAGATTTGGGTAGATTTAGTCAGGAGAATTTTTTAATTACTTTATTGTTCTTCAATTACAGTTGTCTTCATTTTCTCCCCTCCCCTCCCAACCACCCCATCCAAACCCACCTCCCTTCCTTGCTTCCACCCTCCCCCTTGGTTTTGTCCATGTGTCCTTTATAGTGGTTCCTGAAAACCCTTCTCCCCACATTCCCCTCCCCCTCCCCTCTGATTATTGTTAGATTGTTCTTAATTTCAATGTCTCTAGTTATATTTTGATTCCTTTTTTCTTTTGTTGATTATGTTCCAGTTAAAGGTGAGATCATATGGTATTTGTCCCTCACCGCCTGGCTTATTTCGCTTAGCATAATGCTGTCCAGTTCCATCCATGCTGTCGCAAAGGGTATAAGCTCCTTCTTCCTCTCTACTGTGTAGAATTCCATTGTGTAAATGTACCATAGTTTCTTGATCCACTCATTTGCTGATGGGCATTTAGGTTGCTTCCAGCACTTGGCTATTGTAAATTGTGCTGCTATGAACATTGGGGTGCATAGATTCTTCTGGATTGGTGTTTCAGGGCTCTTAGGGTATAATCTCAGCCGTGGAATTGCTGGGTCAAAAGGCAGTTCCATTTTTAGTTTTCTGAGGAAGTTCCATACTGTTTTCCACAGTGGCTTCACCAGTCTGAATTCCCACCAACAGTGCACTAGGGTTCCCTTTTCTTTGTATCCTGTCCAACACTTGTTTGTTGATTTGTTTATGATGGCCATTCTGACCGGTATGAGATAGTATCTCACTGTGGTTTTAATTTGCACCTAGGAGAAAATTTTTGAAGAGATAAATTTTAAAGTAAGGCTATCAAGGTAGAAGAGAGAATGATTTGTTTTTTAAAGATTTTATGTATTAATTTTTAGAGAGAGGGAGGGGGAGAAAGAGAGGGAAAGAAACATCAATGCAATGTGTGGTTGCCTTTCATGGACTCCCCCCCACCCCCACTGTGGACCTTTTCTGAAACCCAGGCATGTGCCCCGATTGGGAATTGGACCAGCAACCCTTTGGTTTGCAGGCTGGCAATCAATCCATTGAGCCACACCAGCCAGGGCAATTTCCTAAACAATCCAGACTATCTGAAAATTCAGGTGAATAGTAAAATCCAGCTAGATGTTTAAGGTACCAAAAGGTGAAGTTTTTACATAAGTATGAGTGAGCATTCTTCACTTGGTTATCTGGAACAACCAGAAGAAGATGTATTTTGTGTTTTTCCTGTGCTTGGTGCTGTTTCAAGTCACCTGTGAACTAACTATCCAGTAGTCACTGGAGTAAGTTGTATAATGAGGTAGAAGAACAAGATGTGGCCTCCAGCTCCATTGCTGAATCGTTGTAACTTAGGACAGATCCAAAGACCATGGTTAAGCTCAGCTTTCCTCTTGATGATGGTGATCCTCATTAGCACTATCTAGCAAGGACGTATGGAGCAAGTGTGTCGTCTTTGCCAGAATGGGTTCTCTGTCTGGCCTGTCAGGGCTCCAGATGCTGGTGGGGCCCACCACAGCTTCTGTTTTCATACAGTTGACATACAATATTGTATTAGTTTCAGGTGTACAACATAGTGACTAGACATTATATAACTTACGGAGTGACCATCCCAATAAATCTCATACCCATCTGAGACCATACATAGTTATTAGAATATTATTGACTATGTCCCCTATGTTATACTTTATATCCCCATGACTGTTCTGTAACAGCCAATTTGTATTACTTAATCCCTTCACCTTTTTCACCCATCGCCCGCATCCACTTCCCATGTGGCAACCATCAATATGTTCTCTGTACCTATGAGTCTGTTTCAGTTCTGTTTGTTCATTTATTTTGTTTTTTAGATTCAACTGTTGATAGATATATATTTATTGCCATTTTATTTGTTCATATTTTGATCTTTGTTCTTCTTCTGAAAAAAGACTCTTCAACATTTCTTATAATATTGGTTTGATGGTGATGAACTCCTTTAGCTTTTTTTTGGTCTGGGAAGTTTTTTATCTGTCTTTTGATTCTAAATGATAGCTTTGCTGGGTAGAGTAATTTTGGTTGTAGCTCCCTGCTTTTCATCACTTTGAATATTTCTTGCCAGTCCCTTCTCGCCTGCAAAGCTTCTGTTGAGAAATCAGCTGACAGTTTTATGGGAGCTCCCTTGTAGGTAATCTGCAGTTTTTCTTTTGCTGCTTTTAAGATTCTCTCTTTGGCATTTTAATTACGATGTATCTTGGTGAAGGCCTCTTTGGGTTCACTCTGTTTGGAACTCTCTGCAGTTTCTGAATTTGTGTATCTTCCTGGACTTGTTGTCTGTTTCTTTCATCAGGTAAGGGAAGTTTTCTGTCATTATTTCCTCAAGTATGTTTTCAGTGTCTTGCTTTCTCTCTTCTCCTCTGGCACCACCATGATGTGAATGTTGGTATGTTTGAAGTTGTCCCAGAGGGTCCTTATACTTTCCTAATTTTTTAAAACTCTTTCTTCTTTTTTGCTGTTCCAATTGGGTATTTTTTGCTTCCATATATTCCAAATCATTGATTTGATTCTCGGCTTTACCTACTCTACAGTTGAGTCCCTGTAAATTATTCTTCATTTCCATTAGTAAATCATTCATTTCTGACTGGTTCTTCTTTGTGGTTTCAATGTCCTTTTTATGCTCTCGAAATTCTCACTAAGTTCATTGAATATCCTTATATAGTGGTTTGAACTCTGAATCGAGTAGAATGCTTGTCTTCATTTCATTTAGTTCTTTTTCTGGTGTGTGTTCTGTTCTTTCATCTGGGGCATATTTCTTTGTCTCCTCATTTTGGCTGCCTCTCTACATTTGTTTCTGTGTTAGGTAGCGCTGCTATGTCTTCCAGGCTTGGTAGAGTGGCCTTATGTAGTAGGTGTTCTGTAGGGTCCAGTGGCAAGTTTCCTCAGTCACCCAAGGGACTCCATGTGCATCCCCCACACTTGTGAGCTGTGTACACCCTCCTGTTGTAGTTGCAATTTGATTGGTATTGGCAAATTAGTGGGAGAGGTTTACTCCCAGGCCAGTTGATCGGTTGCAAGGACTCATTGCAACAGATCAGAATTTTTTTTTAAAGAACGGGATAGAATAGAAAAAGGAAGGAAAGGAAAGGCAATGAAAGGTGCTACTTCAATGATTGTAGGATTGTTATTTTGTAAAATTTTTATTTCAATAGTAAAAGATAGATAGAGTTATTGCTGTAGATGTATAATGCATTCCTGTGGATTATGATCCAAGAAGTTTGAAATCCACTGACTTTCAACAGGGTTCGCAAACTTCTCCTGTAAAGGGTCAGATAGTAAATGTTTCAGGTTTTTCCTGTCACATACAATCTCTGATGCATATTCTTCTTTGTGTGTGTGTTTTATCACCCTTTAAAATGTAACAACCAGTCTTAGCTCATGAGCCAAATAGACTATAGGCCACATTTAGCTTATGGACCATAGTTTGCCAACCACTCTTAAAAAGTAGATTTAAGTTACTATGTTATGTTAATACTAAGAGCTAAAGTGTATGGTAAACTTTTAAAGAAGCTGTCAATGTGTTTTTCAAAGTGGTCGTACCGATTTAGAAACCAGTAATGTTGAGAGTTCCAATTCCTCTTCATTACTTCTAGCACTTGCTATTGTCTGTCTTTTTCTTAATGTTAGTCATCCCAAAGGGTATGTAGTCGTATTTCATTATAGTTTTAATTTGCATTTGCAACATCTCATGATAAACATATTTTTCTGTGACTTTTGGACATTTGTTTCACTTTCTTGGAAACATATGTTTAAATATTTTTCTTCTCTTTTTACTGGATTGTCTTATTATTCTTTTTGAAGTTATTTCTCTGTTTTTAGTTTCAGCAGTTTGATTATAATATTTGAGTTTATCCTGTTTGGGGTTTCACTGAACTTCTTTTTTAAAATAATAAGAATAATAATTATTCACCAAAAGCAATGTTTACATAAAGCAAATCTTGATGGACATAAAGGGAGAGTAACATTAGTAACACAGTCTTAGTAGGGGATTTTAACACACCATTGACATCAATGGATAGACCTTCCGGACAGAAAAATCAATAAGGAAACAGCAGCCTTAAATGACAGACAAGATCAGATGGATTTAATTGATGTCTTCAGAGCATTTTACCCCAATGCAGCAGAATATACAGTCTTTTTAAGTGCACATGGAATGTTTTCTAGGATAGACAACATGTTAGGACACAAAACAAGTCTCAATAAATTTTTTTAAAGATTTTGTTTATTTATTTTTAGACAGAAGGGAAGGGAGGGAGAAACTGAGGGAGAGAAGCATCAATGTGTGGTTGCCTCACACTTGGCCCCCACTGGGGACCTGGCCTGCAACCCAGGCATGTGCCCTGACTGGGAATCGAACTGGCGACCCTTTGGTTCGCAGCCCGTGCTCAATCCACTGAGCTACACCAGCCAGGACACAAGTCTCAATAAATTTAAGAAAACTGAAATCATATCAAGCATCTTTTTTGACCATAATGTTATGAAATTAGAAATCAATCACAAGAAAAAAACTGAAAAACAAACAAAGACATGGAGGCTAAATAACACATTACTAAACAATGAATGGGTTGGCAACGAGATCAAAGAAGAAATCAAAAGTTCCCTTGAGACAAAAGAAAGTGAACCACAATGACCCAAAATCTGTGGGACACAGTAAAAGCAGTCCTAAAAGGGAAATTTATAGCATTACAGGCCTACTTGAAGAAACATGAAAAATATCAAATAAACAATTTAACTGTACCGATAAAAGAACCAGAAAAAGAACAATAAAGCCCAAGGTGAGTAGAAGAAAGGAATAAGTAAAGATCAGAGGAGAAATAAGCAAAATGAAGTGTATAAAAACAATACAGGCCCTGGCTGGTGTAGCTCAGTGGACTGAGCGCGGGCTGGGAACCAAGCAGTCCCGGTTCGATTCCCAGTCAGGGCACATGCCTGGGTTGCGGGCCAGGTCCCCGTGAGGGCCATGTGAGAGGCAACCATACATTGCTCTTTCTCTCCCTCTCTTTCTCCCTCCTTCCCCTCTCTAAAAATAAATAAAAATTAAAAAAAAAACAATACAGAAGATTAATAAAACCAAGAGTTGGTTCTCTGAAAAGATAAATAAGATTGACAAACCTTTAACCAGACTCATCAAGAGAAGAAGACCGTAATAAATGAAATCAGAAATGAAAGTTAGACATAACAACTGATTCCACAGAAATACAAGAGATTGTAAGAAATAGTTCAAACAATGATATGCCAACAAATTGGATGATCTAGATGAAATAGATAAATTCCTAGATAAATAGCTATCTTCTAAAACTGAATCAAGAAGGATCAGAAAATCTGAATAGACTTATTACAACTAATGAAATTGAAGAAGTAATCAAAAAACTCACAACAAACAAAAGTCCTACCCTGAATGGTTCACAGATGAGTTTTACCAAACATTCAAAGAAGAACTAACACCTATCCTCAAACTGTTCCAAAAAATTCAAAGGGAAGAAAGTCTCCCAAGCTTATTTTATGAGGCCAGCACTATCCTAATTCCAAAACCAGATAAAGACATTACAAGGATAGAAAATTATAGGCCAATATCCCTGGTAAACATAGATGCTAAAATACTCAGCAAAATACTAGGAAACCAGATCCAGTAATATGTGTACATTGAAAAATCATACACTGTGATCAGTTGGGCTTTATCCCTGGAATTCAAGGTTGGTACGATATCAGTAAATCAATAAATATGATACACCACAAAAAACAATATGAAGGATAAAAATCACATGGTTGTATCAATAGATGCAGAAAAAGCATTTGATAGAATCTAGCACCCATTTATGTTAAAAACTCTCAGAAAAGTGGAAACAGAGGGAACATACTGCAGCATAATAAAGGCCATATATGACAAACCCACAGCCAACATCATACTCAACAGGCAAAATCGACAAGTGTTTCTTTTAAGATCAGGAACAAGACGGGGTTGTCCACTTTCACCACTTTCATTCAACATAGTACTGGAAGTCCTAGCCACAGCAATGAGATAAGAAGAAATAAAAGGCATCCCAACTGGAAAGGAAGAAGTAAAACTGTTTTTATTTGCAGATGACATGCTACTGTACATAGAGAGCCCTAAAGATTCCATAAAAAAATGAAAAACTGATCAATGAATTCATTAAAGTGACAGGAATTAAAATAAATATCTATAAATCAGTTGCATTTTTATATACCATAATGAACCATCTGAAAGGGAAACTAAGAAAACAATCCCATTTACAATTGCATCAAAAAATATCTTGTAATAAATTTAACCTAGGTGGTAAAAGACGTATACTCAGAAAATTATAAAACACTGAAGAAATTAAAGAAGATACAAATAAGTGGAAGTATATATTATATTCATGGATAGGAAGAATTAACATAATTAAAACATCCATACTACCCAAAGCAATCAATGGATTCAATGCAATTTCTATCAAGATACTGATGGCATATTTCACAGAACTAGAAGTAATATTTCAAAAATTTACATGGAACCAAAAGGACCCTGAATAGCCACAGCCATCTTGAGAAAGAAGAACAAAGTTGGAGGAATCACACTACTTGATATCAAACTATACTACAAGGCCATAGTAATCAAAACAGCATGGTACTGGCATAAAAACAGACATATAGATCAACAGAACAGGGTAGAGAGCCCAGAAATAAACCCATGCCTTTATGGTCAATTAATATTCTACAAAGGAGGCAAGAATATACAATGGGGTAAAGCAGTCTATTCAATAAATGGTTTTGGGCAAATTAGACAGATACGTGAAAAAAAACAAAATAAAAACTAGACCACCTTCTTACATCATACATAGGAGTAAACTCAAAATAATTAAAGACTTAAATGTAAGACTCGAAACCATAAATGTTCTAGAATAACACACAGGCAGTAAAGTCTCAGACATTTCTCATAGCAATATTTTTTTCTTATATATCTCCTCAGTCCAGGGAAACACAAGGAAAAATAAACAAATGGGACTACATCAAACTAAAAAGTGTTTGCACAGCAAAGGAAACCATCAACAAAGTGAAACACAGTCCATTGAATGGGAGAACGTGTTTGCCAATGATACATCTGATAAAGGGTTAATATCCAAATATATAAAGAACTTATACAATTCAACACTAAAAAAAACAAACAATATAATTTAAAAATAAGCAAAAGACCTGAATAGACTCTTCTCCAAAGAGGACATACAGATGGCTAATATCTGTGTGTTTTTAATGTCAGATTTGTTTTCAAAGCCTTTGCAGTGTTGTTCAGTTTGTCTCCCCATGTGCTCCACCTAGTGGCCAGTTTGGGCAGTGGTCTATTTCTTACTTCAGTTCTCAAACTCACGTAAGACAGGGTGGAGCAAAATCAGGTTTACAGTTGTTAGTATGGAAAACAATGCAATAATTAACAAATAATAATACAAGAATAAACCCTATGCTTTGCAAACTCACTACTATAAACCTACTTTTGCCCCACTCTGTATTTTGGATCAAATTCATGCACACACAACATGGGAGTAAGCTATAAGTCAAAAAATTTGTAGGGCTGCTTTCTGAGCACCCCTCTCTCCATAATCCCCCCACTATTTCGGGGTTCCCTGTGGCTTCCCTTTTTAGTCCACTAGCTAGAAAGATGGGACTTTGTTTACCTCACTCTGCCACACACTTTTTGCCATGACACTTGTGTCCAGAGTCAAGCAATGGACATTTACATTGTCCTCTTGGAAACACAGCTTTTCCCATTGGGGAGGAAAGTTTCACTCCCTCTGAGTTTTTGGAGTCTTTGAGCCCCTTGCTGCCACCCCTGTCACTGCTAGAATATCCCCCTCTTTCTCCTCAAGCCTGAACTAGAGGACTTCTCCTGGAGTTCTCTACCTTTTCCAGGTTCTTCCTCCAGGCCGAGGAATCAGAAGAGAAAAAAAAGGAAAGGTAAAAATCACCACTAGTTAGATGGTATGTCAAATACTGTTCTTCCTCAATATTGTGTCTTCTCATTCATGAGTACTGTACAGCTCTCTGTTTAGATCTTATTTAACTTTTCTCACCGTGTTTTATACTTTCTATGTACATGTCTTTCACACATTTTGTTAAATTTCTCACTAATGTTATTGCAAATAGTGTTTTTAAAAATTTATGTTTCAATTGTTCAGTTCTGGCATATAGAAATGCAGTTGATTTTTTTAAATATTGAGCTTACGTGCTGCAATCTTGCTTAATTTACTTGTTAGTGCTAGTAGCTTTTAAAAATTATATAGAGAGAGATATATAGAAATAGATACCTTAAGATTTTCTCCATAGATGATCATGTGATATGTGAATAATGACAATTTTACTTCTTCCTTTCTCATCTATATGGCTTTATTTTATTTTATTTTATTATTTTATTTTATTTTATTTTATTGCCTTATTACTTTGGCTAGGATCATCAGTAAACTGTTGAAGAGAAGTGATGAGAATGGACATCTTTGCCTTGTTCTTGGCCTTAGAACAAAATCATTTAGTCTTTCTTTAATGTACTTTAGGTAGAGTTTTTATAGGTACCTTTTATTACTTTGAGGAAATTTTTTCTACTTATACTTTATGAAGGGTTTTTATTGTGAATGGGTACTAAAATTTGTCAAGACTATATCTGCAGTTATTAAAATAATCTTTTTTTCTGTTAATGTGATGAATTGCATTGATTGATTTTCAGCTTTTAACCAAACCTTGCTTTCTTATGCTAACCCCACTTTCTCATGATCTATTATCCTTTTTCTAAATTATGGAGTGTCGTTAAAGATTTTTACCTCTATAATCATAAGGACATTGATCTTAATTTTTTTCTTTTCTTGAATTGTCTTTGTTTGTTTTGATATTGGAATAATGCTGGCCTCATCATATTAGTTAGTAAATGTTCAAATGTTCCCCTCATTTTTTTCCTGATTGAGTTTGGGTAGGATTGATATTATTTCTCTCTTACATATTTTATAGAATGTTTCCATAAAGTTGTTGAGGTCTGTAGATTTTTTATGGGAAAGTTATAAATTATGAACTAAAATTTTTATTAGCTATAGGTTAGAGCCTTAATTTCTTTTAGCTTCCACTTTGATAACTCTTTTTTTTGGAAATTGTTCATTTTACCTAAATTATTGTATTTATTCATATAATATTATTTATAATATTCTTTTATTATCCATTTATTATGACCTTAATATCTGCAGGCCTTGTATATATAGATTTAACTCAGACATGGACTTTAGAACTCAATCCCAAGGGAAAAAGTGACCCTACTGTACCCCAGCTGCCTGTGGCATTACTAGAAAGAATAGCCAAGGGGTTCATTCTCACGTTGGAAAAATTTTATCAGAGAACCTGCCTTCCCTTTCCTGCTCAGAAAGATCCAGGGTTCCTGGACACTGCTCCTTCATATAGGAAGTCAGCGTTTATGTTTCATCATTTACAATGCTTTTGGCTTGGATTAATAGAATGCTTATCTAAAGGTGGCTTAAATAATGAGGATTTATTTGTCTCACTTAAGGATAACTCCAAAGTTAGGCAATCCTAAGGTTGGTGGAGTGGTCTAGTGATTTCACAGATCTGGTCTTCCCCTTAGAATTTCAATATGGCCGCCCCTGTCAGAGCATCATAGCCCAAAATAACATCCATCCTAAAGCCTCTTTTCCTGTTTTGAGTGACTGTGTGTATCTCTCTTTCATCAAAGGGGAAAGACTTTCCCATTAACCCCACAGGTACTGCCTCATATATCTCATTGTTCAGGATTGTGCCCTAGCTGCACAGGAGCCAGGGGGAGCAAGTATGTAGAATATTTATACTAGATAGTGGGAGCAACGAAGAAGGGGAAGAATGGCTGCTGGCTGGGCAACCAACAGTGTCTGCATATGTGTGTATGTGTGTATGTGTGAGTAAGATATAGAGGGAAGTGTAGATTGACTTTTTGTATGGACAAAGGCTCTTGTTACCATATGAACTTGTATGTGGACTTGTATGGATGACCCACTACAGTGGGGGATGATGATGGCATTTGGGCTAAAATTGTCTTTGCTTCTATGACATACTCAGAACTTTATATATTGTTTTAGTTACTTAAATTTTGTGATTTCAGGTTGAGTCCAGAAATCTTTCTGAAACGCCCAGTGGTTGAAGGAAATCGTTGGAGGTTGGACTGCATTCTTAAACGAAAAGCAGTACGTACTTTTTTAAAAAAAGATTATTTATTTTTAGAAAGAGGGGAAGGGAAGGGAAGGAGAAAGAGAGGGAGAGAAACATCAATGTGTGGTTGCCTTTTGTGTACCCCCTACTGAGGGCCTGGCCTGCAACCCAGGCATGTGCCCTGACTGGGAATCGAACTGGCAATCCTTTGGTTTACAGGCCTGCACTCAATCCACTGAGCTACAACAGCCAGGGTGAAAAGCAGTATGTACTTTCCAAACAAATGCTGAAGGGATTTCCTAAATGTTAATTGCCTCTGAAATACCCTTTCTTTTTTAAAGTCCTTCATATATACTTAAAACTTTTTCCTTTAGAGTTTGACAAAAAAGTAGAATACTTACTCTTTTCAAGTTTATTTGGTTCTGATTTTTTTTTCCTGTTACTCTTAAGTGCATAATATTTTAGCCTAATTCACAACTTGGATTTTATTAGCAATTTTAATTTTTGTTTTTCAATCATTTGTGTGCAGTTAATTTTCTAGGCAAAAAACTTGTAATAAAATTTCACTATTGAATAACAAATAATGAAATGAAACATTGCATTTTATTTTATTTATTATTCTGTTATTTGAGCAAAAGACAAAGTCATCTGAGATTTCAGTCAGATGAGGCCAAGCTGATGTTGGAGAATATCAAAGAGGAGGGACATTAAGAACTGGTGCTGTTTTAGCTCAGGGACCAGTTCAGGAGCAGATCCTGGTAATAATGTGCAGTTCTTTCCTGTGCGTTGACCCTGTTGATTCTAGGTGAGCACTGAGTGTGCTCTTTTTGTTAGAAAAAGTGAATAGCTAAGTCAGTATAGGATCAGCAAAGACTACTTCACATTCACATTTCTAATGAAATTTTTAATGTACTTGGCCATCAAACGAGTTAAATTAAGTTGAATTAGAATAGATATGGATTTATTATTAGTGCTAGCTTTTTTACTATTATTTGAAACTCTCTTAATCTTTTTAAAAATTTTATCATTAAGCATCCTACAGAATGTGTAGATCCTGCATAATCAGGGGTAGCGTTTTTCTGTTCTCACAGCCTTTGCTCATTTATTTTTTCCTCATCCTTTACATTTTCCTACCTCTTTCCTCACTCACCTTTTCTTCATCTTTCAATATTTTTCTCCATGTTCTCACTTGGGGACTTTTGCAGCTATCCATAATATAATCAGACCTTAGTGCTAATATCGAAAGCCAAAGTTGATTATCTTTATTTCAGACCCAGGTTTTGCCACATAGCATCATTTTCATGGCTAGTCTAATTCATTGTCTCAACAGAAGTCTATTTGCAAAATTGGGAATTCTAGTTTTGAAAAGCATTACTTGCGTATTCATTAAGTATTTGGCATACGGTTACTGAGTGTCTCTTCTGAGCCAGGTACCATAGTAATTTCGAGGGAAGCCCATGTGTGTGAATAGGATTCCCCCTCTGCCCACGGAAGGCTTGCTAAAGGAAGGCTGCTGATGGAAGGCTGCCCGTGTTCTGGGCTCAGTCCTAGGATTATCGAGCTTATTTCTATATTTCTGTAGAACTTTCTCCATTAGTCAATCATACTAGTAAATCCTCTCCTTATAGTAGTTATCCAACACTTTACTGGTTTAGGTTTCAATCAACGTGTGTTCGCTGAATGCTAGTATGTGCAGAACACTTGGCTAATCATATGGACGCGGACATAAATAAGAAACATGATTCTTGACCTGAAGGAGCTTAAAAATCGACACAAGAGTCAATTGGGTCCAGAGAGAGCCAAGATTCAAAGGCAGGAGGGGAGAGCATTGGGTAGGCCTGGTGGGAAACCCCTCATAACATGATGGGCAAAAAATTCAAAAAGAAATTTTCAGGTGTAGGAAATGTGGTAAGGAGACCTTCTGGAAGCAGGAGTTCAGAAGGCTTTGTAAGATGACGAGGTTGATTACACCCGAGCATCAGCATAGGTGGGAAGAGGGATAAAGCTGGAAGGGCAGGCTGCAGCTAGGATGCGGAGGGTTGATGACCCAAGCCAGTGGTTTACGCTTCATGGAATACAGTGGGCATCTACCGGGGCAGGCGGTGTGATGGATGAAGGGTGGTCTGATCAAAATTATGTGTGGGAAGGTGAATCTAGTAGTAGGAGAAAGTGGGAAGAACTCAGAGTCAGAGAGCTAAATTTTAGGTCACTTGAGTGTGAGATGCGTGCAGAGCGCAAGTAAACCACAGAAAGCTAGTCGATGCTGAAACAGGCTCAGGAGCAACATCCTGCAAAGCTCGCCCTCCCCTTATGTTGGCCAGCATGTGTGCCTTCACCCTGCTCCGTATACCTGTCCAGGCACCTCTTCTATCACAAGCCTGGCTTCTCTTCGCTCTTATTGCCCTGATGAGGTTCCAGGAGAACCCCAAGGCAAGAAATTATTACTGCTTGATAAAGGTCTTCATTTTACTCTTATCAGCTTCTGAAACTTATAATTTTTTAATTGTGGATAATGATTTTTAAAATTTCCAAAGGAAATAGTAATGCTATCAAATATTAATTCCTCAGTGGTACATTTAGCAGAATTGCTCTTCTTTAATCCAACTACACCAAAATATTGTTTTAGTCATAAATTTTTAACAGTCCGATCATTCCAAATTGACATTTCATAGGCTTATGAACACTGCTTCCCATAAACAGTTTTGTTTCTGACAGCCACTAAGTCCACAAAATGGTGGGTTGATAATAGCATTTACTCTTGCATTAAAGGGTCCCAAAGGTCCACGAGGTTGATAAAATAAATTATTTTTTCTTCTATCTGATTATATAGATTTTGGGGAAGGAATTTAGCATTTTTGCCTCATAGCTATCTATAGGCAAACATCTCTTATAATGGACGTTTCTTAGGGCAAAAATGCAACATTTTGTTTCTCTGTAATAACGAAGTCGATATTTTCCTGTCTCTTTGGTCTCCTGATATGCAGTGTTTTTATTTAAAATAGTGTAAGCCAGCCTCGAGAGGCAGAGTGCCGACAATTCACACCAGCGTCCCAGGGTTTCCCACAGTTCTGCGTTTACCACACTGAATATACATCAGCCTTAGAGATATATGATGCCCCTGATGAGACTTGCACCGAAAGGGAGCTTCAGGTGTAGCAACCTGGAGACTCACAGAAGAAGGTTCAGGCCCTTGGGGGGCTTCTGTCAGCAGGTTAATTTCTTACTGCCCTGGACCACAGGACACATTCTAGAGCTGCATTCACGAGCAATGGAGAGAAGGGTGTCCGGGTTTGTCAAATTGAATGATCACATCTCTGTCCGTAAAAATCAAAGGGAATCTGATCAAAGTGGTGGCCCAGAAGGGCATGGCAGGGAAGGGGAGAGGAGACATTCAAGTCTGAGGACTGTCCTTTAGACAAAACTGGTTTAAAAACAGTTCACAAGCATTTGTGCTCTTACATCCCGATGCTGCCTGAGTTTCAGTGGCGAGGTACGATTTTTTTTCATTCTGTACTTCTCCTTTTCCTGAAATTTTGCACCCCTTGGGGAAGTCCTTAACAAGTGGTAAAATCAGTGATCATCCCGCGGATGTGTAGGCTAAGCTCTCTTCGAGCAGTGGACAGAGCTGGCTGTATCCAGAAAATATTTTGATCGCAGGCCTTTGAACAATCAGAAAAAAGCTGGCTCAGAAGCAAAGTCTCTTAATTTCAACTATGAAAATTTTTATATTTATTTTGTCTTCACATGTCTGATGTATATGTAAAACTCTTAAGAAGTTCTACTGTTTATAGTATTGTGTCTGTTCTGCTTGATTAAAAGCAAGTTATAAAAGAGGACAGAACCTTCATCTTTGGAAGCTCAGGTTTGATGAAGTTCATTCAGCGGAACCTTCGGTGTAGTTGACTTCAGCGGAGAGATGAAAGGTGGCGTTGCGTAGTCAAATCCCGGCCCTTCATCTTCCCACCTCCCGTATTGGTACTTTTCTTCCCCACCCCCCAAGCAAAAGTAATTTCTCCCAGAGTAACTAAAGGGCATTGGTAAAACATTGGCTGTTTCAAAGTATATATTTTTTAATTACAGAATTTTTTATATTAGTCCTCTCATTTTCTTTCTCATTTGGCTTTCATTTTACATAAATATTTCCCACAGTTGTATAAGTCTTGACTAGTATGACCCAGGAAATGCCTTTGTTTCCAAGGAATGGTTTTTTCCTTTGCCCCGTATAGTTTAGAGTTTATGGTAGTATTGCAATACCTTGACCAAAAGAAGAGGAGTTTATTGCTTTATTATCACAGAAGTCTTGTCACTAATTAACCTTCGAGATAAGTGGTACTACCAATGTGGGTATGGATGTGAGTAAATAATCGTAAACCAGACTGTGTAAAAATGAACTTTTTATATTTAATTACTTCCTTGTTAGTCACTTGCATTTAAGCTAAAAAGAATGAGTCTCTACCCTATTTCCTTTAGAGTTAACTTATTTCAATGATTAAAGACACAGCACAGAAGAAAATGTCAGGTATAATAGACAGAGGGCAATGATATAATCCATTAGCATTAACATTTCTACTATTTCAAAAATCCATTAGTTGTGCGGGTAAATGGAAAATTGTAAGATTCAGGCCAGTTTCTAAGTTGCATCTACTTCCCTTATGAATGAGTAATAATCTCATACACCTAAGAAGTAGAATTTCATTCATTTAAAAACAAATGAACTGTGATGAAAGATTTCAGCTGTAATGTACTATAATTTGTAAACTATGTTATATCTTTCAGTGTTCTTTGTTGGTAACTGTTATTCAGTGCTGAATCACAAATATTCAAATATCAAAATGAATCTGAAAAAAAAAGGAGAAAAATTAAATAATGTTCTACCTTTCATTTAGAACCCTCAGTCGGTGTTTTATTGAAGAGTACTCACTGGCCAGACAATTAGACATTAATCTGTTCACTTCTACATTTTCACTTCCTTCTCTCTTTACTCAAGTAATAGTTATATAATTATAATAAATAACGAGCAAGTTCCAAAAGTCAGCTGTTAACCAGAGAAATAGAATGACATATATATATATTTGTGTGTGTGTGTGTGTGTGTTGTATTTTGTACTTTTATTTTCAGTGCAAGAGTAGATCTTCTAGTACTCACATTTTCTTAACACAGCCCTGAATGTAAATCCAGTGTGTCCCTTAAAAAATGTATACACTTCTTAGATATTACTAATATCAAGAAATACAAAGTGTTAGTATTTTGAAGTGATATGTTATTATAAGGCTTTAGGAGCCAAAATAATGCTTCTTAGTACTGGCAGACCAATATAGGGGAATTGTATTTGTGTTTGGTTTACTCTAAATTTTTATTTCTTGTAACCTAAAATATTAACTCTTATGTTATTTCCCATTTCTAGAGGTAAAATTAGATGTTTTTAATCCAGTAAAGATTTGTGACTCAAATTTCCATTATGAACAATGTCTAATTGTCATGGATTATTCATATAAATTTTAAATTATTCTTTGTCACTATAATTTATTAGATATGCCTGCATCTCCAATACTTTAGAAAGTATTATGGAAAGTTTCTTCCCTTGAATCTCTGGGATATTAAATGCCTAAGTGTAGGTAGATACATTAGGCAGTATGTGTACAGTATGTTTCAGAATGCTTTCAGAGCTGCTGGGTATAGAAAATGGGAATGTAAACGCTGCAAACTGCACAGCAGTTCTGCGGGTACAAACCTAAATCACAATACAAGAAGTGGGGGTAAATAAGACAAGACTGTGCCGATGGAGAGCCATCCGAATGAACGTGGAGAAGGGGAGGGACATTCAGGATGGGGCAATCTGGCACAGGCTATGAAACCTTGTCCTCACCCGGAACTAGATAAGAAAATACTAGTACTTCTTTTACTACCAGCTGTTGAGATTTGTCTTTTTGATGGTTAATATTAATAATAAATGTTATTTAGATAGGATTATAAAGTTTACTACACATTTTTGATTTGACCCTCACAATGGTCTTGTCTGTTTTCTTTTAGGTCCAAGACCTAAGGGTGGATCAGTGTTTTGTTTTGTTTTGTTTTAAATTGAATTGAGGTGGGCGGGGGGAGAGAGAAACATTGATATTTATTGTTCCACTTATTTATGCATTTATTGGTTGATCCTTATATGTGCCCTGACTGGGGATCGAACCCGCAAATTTGGTATACTTGGATAATGCTCAGGATGGACCAGTGTTCATTTGTGTGAGGCTGCTAAAACTCAAGGATTTTGGAATGTTAGAGAAGCTGACTTCTGAAGTCATTTTACTAATGAAATAGACATTAATGATTTAATTATGGGTTAAGCATATGAACCAACAAATTTATCTTCTGAAGATTTAAAAATGCTTTTTCCATTTAAATACTTTTTTTTTAAAAAAAGAAAAGTTTTATGAAACACACCCTAAGAACATTAAGGGATATTTATTTTAACTTACTACATCAGAATTTTTTAATCACTTCAATAATTGAAGTATTATAAATGCAAACAAAAAACAATAAATTCGTGACATGCATCTGGTCAAAGCTTTCTCAATGACAAGTGTTTGAAAATGTTCATGGGTGTAAGACTATCAGACACTTTTAGTAGCTGTGGTTGCAATTTCCACCTTCTGGCCGTACTTCATCAAATATTGACACTGTCTTGGCATGTCAAGTTGTAGGAATGGAAGGGAGATAGATTTTATTTTCGAGATTTGTGTCTTAGTATATATACATTTATGTTTCACCTCCTTGTATTGTGTTCAGTAAATATTTTATTATGCTTGTTTACAGAAGAACTTTTAGAAAGTACAATGTACAGAAAGGAAGAAGAAAAAGAAAACCATAACCTACCTGCAGAAATTCTCATTCCTCCCTGTGTTTTCTCTTGTGGCAGCAAGAGGGGGTGAGGATCTTCATAATGCTCTACAAAGAGGTGGAGCTGGCGCTCGGGATCAACAGTGAGTACAGCAAGAGGACTTTAATGCGTCTACACCCCAACATAAAGGTATTCGGTTCATCTTGTTGAACAATGTTTCTTTTTTAGTAATCTGTAGTTTTTCAGGTATATTTTGCTCTGAGCAGTGGTAATGTGTAGAATTGCCCAATGTATATTTGGAATCAACAGCATCGTGTCCTTCTCAGAAATAGAAGAAAATACTATACTTTTTTTATACTTCTACTATTGATGGAGTCAGCAGAGTTGATATTTCCACTTCTCTTACCCTGACAGTTTAGTCAAAAGCACACTTCTGGGAGTGTTTTAATATTTGAGGCTTGTCATGCTTCCACTCTCCTCATTAAGATGAGCCTGGAACCTCCTAGCTGTGACGTCTGTGCGGCGTCCTTGACTGCTGATGGCGATAAGGAGAGCTCCTCTAGGGCTTACTGCGCTTTTCCTAGTAACACCTCGTATAAAAGGCTAATGAAGTGAACAAGCACAATAAGCAATCTAAAAAAAGCTAGTTGTTATTTTAACAAGGACTTAAAGCCTATGAATAAATATTGGCCAGTCATTGAGCTATATCTAGACAATGAATCAATAAATCTCCCACAGGCTTAAAGTATATTAAAATTATATATTTCACTTGGTTAAAAAAAGATATTCCATGTAAATAGTAAACAAAAGAGAGTAGGAGTGACAATACTAACATAAGACAAAACAGACTTTTAGTCAAAAAAAGATGATAATAGACAAAGAAGGACATTATATAGTAATGAAAGATTCAAAGCAGAAAGAAGATATAACAATTATAAGCATTTCTGTACTAATAATGACCACTAAAATATATACAGCAAACATTGAAAAAATTAAAGAGTGAAATAGACAAGTCCTACAGTAATAGTTGGACACTTTAACATCCTCCTCCCAATAATGAGTTATGTATAGAGAATGGAATATTATTTAGTCTTCGGAAGGAAAGAAATTCTGACGTATGCTAAAACATGGATGAACCTTGAAGACATCCTTCTAAATGATATAAGCCAGTCACAAAAAGACAAATATGATATGATCCCATTCATATGAGATGCCTATAGTCGTCAAATTCATAGAGACAGAAGGTGGGAGGGTAGTTGCCAGGGTCTGAGGGGACAGGGGGTAGGGAGCGAATGTCCATGGGTACAGAGGCTCGGTGTTGCAGAATGAGGGGTTGTGGAGATGGGCGGTGGCCATGACCGCATGGTGTGAACGAACTTACTACCGCTGAATCGTGTACTAAAAATAGTTACTTTGACAAATTTCATGTTATATGTATTTTATTACAATTAAAATGTTATTTTAAAAAAGTATTCTGCAAAGTTTTGGAAACGTTTCTACTTAAAGACATACAGAGAGAGGATAGGTCAGTCTGCAATCATTCAAAGCAGGGAGCCTCAAAGTAACTTTCAAATCAAGAGCTGCCAAAATATCTATATCATATGCTTACTCTTTCAACTCAATGGCTGCCAAAAGATCAATATAGTTATTAAAAATTTTGCCAGAGATGGATGTTAGTTAAGATTTTAGAGTGTTTTTAATAGTACCAGATATAATCCTTTTAGGGGGAAAAGGGAATCAGCTATTTCATTGAGCTGGCTTCCATTGAAATATGTGGCCAGACTTCAAGCTAAATGGCAGCTGCCCCAAATGTAGTGTGTGAGGGTGGGGAGTTTTAAAAAGTCATTAGGAGTCTTCCTCTGTTAAATACTGAGAGTAAAATTAGATGTTTGGGGATTTTCTGTGCTGTATGCTGAGTCCATTTTGGTATTTGAATGATAGAAAATGCAGGGGAGAAAACAGACCTAGTTTATTATAACATGAAGGACATTTAAAAGCACCTTCCATATGCATTTTTTTCCTGTCAAGGTGATGAGGCACCCAGACCATGTGTCGTCCAGTGTGTATCTGTGGGCTCATCATGAGAAACTTGTCATTATTGACCAGTCGGTGGCCTTTGTGGGTGGGATCGACCTGGCCTATGGCAGGTGGGATGACAACGAGCACAGACTCACGGATGTGGGCAGCGTGAAGCGTGTCACCACGGGACCGTGTCTGGCTGCCCTCGCAGTAAGTACTTTCACCTGTGCAGAACGGCATTCTAGGGACACAGTTTGTGAAATATATTGCAGCATGACGGACTGATTGATTGGATGAGAGGCAATGTAACCCTGGAGGAGTAAAGAACGTTGAGTCAGACGTGGACAGACCTGGTTTCAAATACCAGCTGGCAGGTCTGTAACTTTGCATCGTAGTCTGTTTCTTGTCTTGTAAGAAAAGAAAACAGATTCAGTGGAGTGTTTGCTATCCCATAGTCAGCTCGCTTTTTTCCCCATTTAAATTAAAGATTTATTTGCCAGTTGGAAAAAGGTTTATAAGCAAAAATGTGTGGCAGTTGAGCTTTAAGTTAAATAAGATGCCTTATTACAGGTAACTGCCAAGGTTTTTGGAATCTTCCTACTCAAGGGCACATAAAAATAGGATAGATAATTCTATTTGAAAGCAGGAGGTTGATAACTTCTCAAACTACCTTCAAGCTAAGAGCTGCCAAAATATATCCATATACTTATGATTTCAACTCAAGTGGTTGCCACAATATCAATACACTTATTTAAAAATTTGATGGGCTCCATCCTGTTTTACTGCTGGATATGTTGGTGATTTGGGGGTGGGGGATAGAAATTTAGTGTTTGGTAACAGGGAGAATAATTGACAGGAAAAGCATTGCTTACTAAATGTTTAGCAGCAGCAGAAGTTCATTAACTCAATAGTGAATATAACTTATGTGATTGTATTTGAGATAGAAAGATTACGTGGAATGAAATTTCAAGAATTTCACCTGAAAGAGGAGTACAATGGAACACCTGGAATGCCTTTGGTAGTATTTAAACAGTTAGCAAGGATCTCCACTGCCCTGTGGCTGACCTCACACATCATTGTGTGGCTGGTAGAAGCTTTTACCATGTGTCAGCTTTACACCTCACCTGAATGGAATTTAAGGGCCACAGTGCAGTATATCTGATGCCGTGTCTTTTCTTAATAATTTTCTCAGGCTGAAACAACAGGGTCTATGGAATCCTTAAACCTCAAAGATAAAAATAATTCTAAAAATGTGCCTATCCTGAAGAGTGTTGATGACATGGATTCCAAACTGAAAGGCATAGGAAAGCCCAAAAAGTTCTCCAAATTCAGCCTCTACAGGCAGCTCCACAGGCAACACCTGCACAGCGCGGACAGCGTCAGCAGCATCGACAGCGCCTCCAGTAAGTCATCGTCTGTGCTCGAGTGGGTCCTGCCCACGCTCTGCTCCTCCGTAGTCGAACGCAGCAGACCTGGCGTTGGAGCCTGTCTTTCTAAAAAGGAGTAAATTGATCCGTGCCGAAAGGTCACTAGATCATCTGACTCAACATCATGACACCTCATGGCTTTGCTGGCGTCATTTTGGGACAGATTTATTGTTTTATTCACGCAGATTGTCATAACAACCACAATTCATGCCCCCTCGATGGTAGCAGAATGACTCAGCATTTATAAAATAATGCCAAGTTATAAAGGAAACAGAAAAGTATTAGGTGTACTTTATAAATTTTTTAGAGAAGAAATTTTCTCTTCCCATCCTGAAATATATCAAATGTTTATCCTCAAATATCGGATTTTCTACATCTTATTAATATACTCTTCCTTTTAAATCTGTCTTAAAGCCCTGTAATTTTCTGTTGCCCCGAACTTGTGACTTATTTCATAGCCTTGCGTAGTTTTAAGAATGATCAAATCTGCTTTCCAGTTTAGAAAACCCAATATATATTTATATCTTTATAAAAAAAAGAACTCTCAACTTTCTCCAGGTTATTGTAATCACTGTAGAAGTCATCAGAATTTAATCCATGGTTTAAAGCCTCACTTGAAACTCTTTCGCTCTTCCAATGGCTCTGAGCAAGGGCTCGCTAGACCTCACCTGGGTAAGTGCTGTGCGGAGCAGTGGGACCTGCGTAGGCTTCAGCTTGTGCTACATGAGCAGAGTGAATGTGTGTCCGGATTGTCTTTCTGTTCCCACAGTTTTCATGCCATGTATATTGAGAGCACAGCATGGGGAAGTACCCAAGACTCCTATTCCCCAAGCACCTACACTCCAGCACTAAGATAAAACATAGCCTAACAAGGGTACAGCACATGCACCTGCAGTTCGGGGGTGTTTTAGAAGTACCGTGGAAAGTGGGAGAACTTCTCTGTGATGATCCAGAAAGGTGTTCTTGAGGAAGGGATGCTGGATTTAGGTTTGGAAGTCATGTGATTGCATAGGTGAGGATAAGAAGCCATTGCAGGTGAAGGAGAAGAGGTGAGCAAAGGTGCTGGAATGGGAAAGCACCAAGTGCTTCTAAGTGTTAGAAAATATATCATTCAGTTGAGATGCAGTCTGTGATATAAGACTAGGGAGATACACAGCTGTTGCATTTGGACTCGCCAACATAAATCAAGGAGTTGGACCTTTATTCAGTTACAAATCTTGAAGGTTGTTGAATGGAGGTGTTATGCTCTAAAGGGGAATTTTTAGAAATTCTAATTTGATAACCTTTTGTAAGAAGGATGACATACTTAAGGAATAAATTAATCAGGCTAATTTATGGTGGTGGCAATGAAGAGGATTGGCAGTGGGTCAGATACGGGCACCAGTAGTCATAGTGATAAATAACAACCATCATAAAATCTCAGGCTAGTGTTTACGGTGTGCAGACTCTCTGCAGTCACTGCCCCGAGCACTCGTGGTGCTTGGTGGTAGTGGAGTTATCTCCTTCGTGCAGATGAGATGGCTCATTGCAGAGGTGCTAAGTGACTTGTGCAGTGAAGTTGCTGCTCATCAGCTTCCCAGAGCCCATGGTTCAGAGTTGCGATCGAGCAGAGATGCAGGTCGCACCGTGACCTTTGGTTCTAGTGTACCGTTGGGGAGATGACTGAGCCAGAGCCCGTGGCTGGATGGGAGTCACTTGTGGTGGCAGAAACTAATGGTCTGGGGACCCTGCGTTTTTACAACTGATTGTAGTTAATGAACGAATGTCAAGTTTATTGTTAAATAAACATCAAGTTTATTTTGGGACGACTCTCACTAATTCTTGTGCTTGCTGGAGCTTCAAAGCCCTCAGGCAGGGGTGCTCTGGGAAGTTCAAAGAGCCAGGTCAGGGGCAAATGCAGGGGCAGATGTTAAAGGTCAAGAGTTGGAAACCAGTCCACGTAGGGCTTTGCAATTCCACGTGTGGCTTTGCTGCTTTTGGACTAAAGTTGAAAACGAGATGGAGGACTGCGGCTGCCGAACCAGGCAGCCGAGGGGCGGGAGTTGTGCCCGAGTGGCTGTGCGGCTGGCAGCAGGATGGGCGAGTGGAAAAGCAGATTCAAGCCAGGTTCCGAGTACGTTAAGTAACTCCGGCCCCTGGCAGGCTGAGCAAGCCGATACCTGCACGATCTGAGGACGCCCCCGTGGGTGGTTTCCAGGTGTTGAGGGAAACCTCCCTGATAAGCGGGATGCAGGTGAGTGCAGCATTGTCTCATTAAGGAAGAGAAAGTAAACAACCTAGACATCTAAGAGTGGGGGAATGCAAAGGACGTTCTGAGTGTTTCATCCCCTGGAGGGAATGGTGCTTTCATTAAAAACTGTCATTGGGGATATAAAAATAAATGAATATGATTCATTTGTTTCATTAAATAAGTACTTAACTCTATAATATACCAGTCATTGCTCTAGGTACTAGGCATCTCATGAACAAAACAGATGAATTCAGTTGACTATTTGGAGGTTAAGGGTGGGAAATGTGTATATAAATAGCTCATTAAACACAGTATATCAGGTGGTAAGAATTATGGAGAACAACAGAACAGGGAAGGGGGGTGGACAGAGGGGAGAAGTTACTATTTCATATCCAGTGATCAGAAAATGCTTCTCTAATGAGGTGAGTTTTCCACAGAGATCAAAAGGAAGAGAAGAATGAGGATGAGAGAAGGTCTTAGGGGAGGGGTCCCAGCTGGGAGGAACGGCAAGTGTAAGGGCGGTGGGGGGAGGGATCGGTGCGCTCCAGGAATGGGGGGTCCGGGCGGGGGAGAGCTATGGGCGCAGCGCCAGCGAGGGCTGGGTGGGTCACGCAGGGTCTTGCAGCCCTCGTGAGGATCTTGGCTTTTACTCTAAGTGAGATAGAAAGTCACTGAAAGGTCTTGAAGAGAGGATGAACAAGGTCTGACACATTTTTACGGCTCATTCTTCAGAGCAGACCTGAGTGGCAAGTAGCGACTGGGCAGGCGGTGAGTAAATACGTCTTGAGGTGGAGCTTGCAGCGTTGGCTGACGCGCCGCTTGGGGGATGTGAGAGATGGAGAGGACTCTTTCCATGAACTCCGCTAAATTACAAGTTTAATTTTTTAATATATAAAACTGATTTATGTAAACCGGGAGCCAAAGGATAGCTGAGTCCTGCTGGAGCAGTGCTTTGCAAGGCCTCTTCCTTGGACCCTGGCGTTTCCCAAGGGTTCTGAGGGGGATGCTGAGCAGGTGGAGCCCGGCTGGGCTCCCCCACCTCTATTGGTGCCTGATTCCACCAGAACAGTCCTGCTTGTATTGTTCTACGTGCTGGAGTTCCGTGTGATTTCTCACTGAAAAAGAAAAGTTTACTATTAATAATAAAGGAAGTTTAAAGAGCATAGCTCCACATTTAAGTCACATAATGACTTAAACCTAGGTTGTTTTGTAGGACTTGAAACCCAAATTAAGCATAGAGTAATTCTTCATTAAACATTAGAAACTGAATTTTGCTGAGTCGATAACTTACTTTCCTGAGGCTCTGAATGGCGGCAGCTCCCTGCGGTGTCGGGTTCCCTTAAATGCACAATGAACTGGGCCGCGATGACCTGGGCTCCCAGTGAGCACTTCTGGTGGTGCATGGAACATGCGTGCAAGATGACTATGAGTTTTTAAGTAGAAAAACGGCACTAAAATTGGTGGATCTTAAATGTGTGTGGTAACTATGGTTGATTTGTGTATGTATTTTAATTCAAAATCACTCAGCCATCTTCAAGATTTTTTTTTCTTTCAAAATTATGTTGCAAGAGGGAGAATTTCCAATTGGCATTGCTTCAATGGACACTTTGTTATTTAAACAGGGTTGAATTTCACTCCTCTTATATTCAGTGACTGTTGCTGCCTTTTCTTTTCAGCAGGATTAAGTAGATGGCTGAGGGGGGAAATCATTTTTGCTATTAAGTTGAGACAGGTGTTTCTATCAACATAAGAAACGTCCAAGCCTGTAGAAAATTTTTATGAGTTTATCTGAGCCAAACTGACAACAATGACCAGGAAGCAAAATCTGAGTGGATTGAGGAAATGTTCCAGAGAATAACAGTTTTGCAGTGTATTTTATATATCACAATCAAAAGAGGAGGCAGAAAGAGAGTTACATACAATTCCTCCACGACAGATTAGGGAGGTGAAAGAAAGCAAAGTGGGGAAATAAATCCCTGAGATTGGATACACTGAGTATCCAGTTTACTGAGTATCTCAGAGAGAATCCAGTCTCAGAGACTGCATTGAAACGAAGTGACAAATACGTCTTTTACATGGGTGGGTATGAGATAGTTAACAGTTATCCTTTACAGCACGGAGAGATGGCATGTAGTCTCCTTCTCTGGTGGGGGATATTGTGCCCTGAGGGGTTTGTAAAAAGCGGATTCCTCTGACATTCCAAGGGTATGATATTATAGATGCAAAAAGACATAGACAGATGCAGTTAAGGTAAAGATTGGCCTTTATCAAAGAAGATACAGGCCTAGGACGTGACTACTCCGCATGAGTTGCTAATTTAGTTAGGCAGTGTTAATTTCAGACCATGCTATGTGGTCTCTCTGGGTCTCTGAGTTTGCAGTCCACCAGGCAGTCCTCCCCTGAGCTTGTCACAGTTAGTGTGTGGCTGCTTTTGTGCCCACGTTTCAAACTCAGATATCTAAACATAGGGGATAATGAGTAGAGGGTTGTTTTAGTCTCTGTTCTCAGGGATACAACAATATAGTTGTATGAGACGTATTTTCTGCTGCTGAAGAGCTTACTATCTAATAGGTAAGCTTCAGTTTTAAACATTTCAGTAACCTAGTGCCTGAATAATTCATCAAGGGGAGATGCTCTTATGGACAAAAATTGTCACAGAAGACTTCTCCACAGATGTAAAACCCTGGCCCACAATTCCAAAATCCAAAAAGTTTCAAAAACCAAAAGATTCTTTAAAAAATATAACTCACTGAGGACCCGTTTTGGAACTGGCCTCGAATAGAGGTAGACATTCAGTAGGTAGAGACTATGAAGGGAGGAAAACAGGCATTTCAGGAAGATGTTATTTCTTAAGACAGATATGGGAGATGTCAAAAATCTGTATTTCAGACATAGGCTTTGGAGGGGATGGGCAGTAGGGGGTGGGGGAGATAGGGGTGGTGTTTTACTAAGTGATGCTGGAGACAATGGGAGTCTGACTGGCTTGCTCCAGTGGGCCCGACAATGAAGTGAATGGGACAAACTTTTTCCAAGGGAGGAATCGGCAGAATTTTACTTTGGGAAGTGGTGATGCGGAGCGGGTGGAGAAGATAGTAAAGAAGAGAGAGGAGCCAGAAGTGATTCTGAGGTTAGACCGTAACTATGACCAGAAAACAGAAATCTTGAGGGAGGACTTGATTTCATGGGATGATAACAATTCTGGTGTTACATGTGATTTTAAAGTTCTGGTGAGACAACTAGGTCAAGTGAGGCACTGGAAGTAGCTGTGGGTCTGCAGCCCAAAAGAGAAGCGGGGCTGGAGGGGTACATTTAGGCGAACGTGGGAAAACCGTGTGTGGGAGGAGGAGTTGGGAAAGATCAAGAGGGCGGGCTGGAGTAATGGTAGGGGAATGCAGTCTCCAAGTCCAAGAGATGAGAGAAAATAGGAGGGGCATGGCAAAGCCAGAGGACTGGGTGAGAGGCAGGAAGACTTCCTTTCCCTGAACTTTGGCAGCTGGAGTCTGAGCCACGGATGGATGAGGGTTGCAGAGAACTGGCATGGAAGACCTGTGCTGACAGGCAAGGCCAGTACACTTAGGAAATCAGTTGGGAGCCACATGCAGACTAATGAGAACCCCTAAGGTCAGCATTGCTGGTGTAGAGTCCTGCCACCCTGTTCATCGATGCTCATACAATTCTGAGCCGTGATCACAGTAATGAGGGGTATTTGGCTCTTTTGCCTTAATATTTCATTTGTTCTAAGAGGACCCTGATTAATTTGGAATCCTTTAGGCCATGACTAAAAACAAAAACAAATTTGAATCATAAGCAGTTTGAATTCAATTAGCACCAAGACAATTTTTGGAGACTAAGGATTTTCTTGCATTTGTTTTTCTTATAACTGGTTGTTAGGTGAAAGTTAATTTTTAAACAAGTGTAGGTGTATATATGTAAAACGTTAGAGTTTCTCAACTGATAAAAACAAATTTTATATGCATCTGTTTTTTTTTAATTTGGAATTTTTCTTCTATTTATCTCTTTCCCTCCCTCCCTCCTTTGCTCCCTCCCACCTTCCCTCCCTCCCTTCCTTTCTTTTCTTTTCTTTTCTTTTCTTTTCTTTTCTTTTCTTTTCTTTCTTTCTTTCAACAAAGTGCTATGTTTTCTATAAAGAGCCTATAGGTGAACAAACAGACCTGCCAGTACTTTGGCCTCTCATAGAGAACAGGAACATAAATCACCAGGAAAAGTCAATAGAATTCTATTTTTAACATTATTCAGTTTTGTTCATCTTTAGCACTTTAAGACATTTTTCTTTTATAGGAAATTTCAATAAACTTTGAAGGTTAATTATTCTGTTTGAGATAGGATATTAGCAGTGTGTGGGCTAATTGCTTAAAAACCTTTGCCCTACAGATACTTATGGATTGCCTACTGAGTGTCAGGAGCTACACCAGGCAGCGAGGGGAGGCCCTCCCCACTGCTGAGGAGTTTCTAGGCGAGTGGAGGGCAGGAGGGAGCATCCTCACACAACTGTGTCGCAGAATCAGAGGCCCTGGGTGTGTAGCTATTAATGGTTTTACAGCACAGTGAGTGATTGCCTGTCCTTACTAGGATCTGGGGGAAGGGGGTCTCTAGGGCATGTGACAGCTATGTGGCTCCTGAAGAATGATGAGGTCAGGCTGAGAATGAGGGAAGAACATTCCAGGAAGAAGGAATAATGTGCCAGCTGCACAGAGACATGACAGAGCAGGCCTGTCAAAGCGCAGTGAGGAATGTGATGTGCACGGGGCCTCGGTTGTACGGGGAAGGCAAAGACCAGACAGAAGGACGTTGGCCCCAGTTTGAGAGGAGACTTCTCTGCACACTAAGGCCTTACGATTTGATCCTTTCTCAGGAGGCTTTTAAGGAAGGAGTCTGCATGTTAGAAAGACAGTTCTGGGACAGTATGATGATAGGGGGACCAGTTCAGGTCTCTCACTGGCTACTGTACGTGGTATCATTTATTCATTCAACAAACATGTTTATATCCAGTGTCTATTTGCTAAGTGTTTCTTTTGTGCAAAGCGCTGCATCTGTGCTTTGTAGTTCTGCTAGTCTTCCTGCTTGAGTTGTCTCTATGGTCCATATAGTCCATAAACATGCAAACAATTTAAGTCAGCGCATTTACCCCTGAGTAAAGTTGTCCTGGCAAAGCTTTTTGTGAAATGTTGCAGTAGATGGCTGCCTTTGTGCGTGTGTAGTCATAAGCTTCTATCTGTTGTCGTGATTTTCATGGTTGTCATTTATGATTTCGGGGATATAGAATGTTGGAGCCCGAAAGATCTTAGATGTCATCTAGGCCAAATTCTTCATTTTACACGTAAAGGACTTCTGACCAAAGTGATGAAGTTCAGTGTCATTTAGCTGGTTAATTCCAGGGCTGAAATGTGGGCTGTTTGCAAATTTGACATCTTGCTTTTTGAGATGCAGAAGACACGATGACATGTTAGGTGTCTGCCATATTGATTGAGGAAAGGAAAGGCATGACTTCTTAATATCCGCAGCATCTCACATTTCCCTACCTGACCCAGGGCTTTCCTACTCTCTCAGCTCCTTCCTCACAAGCTCCTTATTCACAGTTAAGCCTGTGATCCTTTCTTCCAGTGCTCTGTAGATGGTAAACCTAAGAACGTCACATTTCATTGTCAGACGGCAAACCTGGTTATAGCCCCAGCTGCCCACTGTTAATAAACTTAAGGGCTATAAAACCCTGACTCAGGTGGAAGAGACATATACTTCCCTAGTTAGGAATCTTCAGAAGGAAAGTTACGTCTTTAGGTATTTCATAAATGAGAGTTGAGCCACTCACCCCACCCCCGGGGCCCACCTAAGCCACGGTCTCTGAGCGGGTCTCGCTGTGTTCACAGACACTGACTCCATCCGCAGTCTGCAGACAGGTGTGGGAGAGCTGCACGGGGAAACCCGCTTCTGGCATGGGAAGGACTACTGCAACTTTGTCTTCAAAGACTGGGTTCAACTCGATAAACCTTTTGCTGGTGAGTCCTGTGGTCGTGGGTGGCTGCTTACGTCCTGTCTGTTTACCTGTCAACATCTCAACAAGTGTGCAAGAGCATGATCTAATGTCTGGCTTCCCTTTGAATATTTGCTGAGCCTTTGGAGACTATGATTCAGTCATATAATTAAGGACTGTTTATAGTTATAGTAAGAAAAAAAACATAAAATAGAGCTTACTTGTTTGAAACCTCCAGGTTTTATATAGGTTTATTTTGGGGGTAATAATCTGTCATGCTCCAAAAGATGGTGCCTTCCCTTTGATCATCCCTTCTTCTGCTCATCTTCATTTTTCATCATTAAAGTGACACATTTTTAGGTTAGCCCTGTGCTTCCATATCTAAGAGGAAACAGAGATGGTACTGCATCTGTATCTTGGCATTATTTCAACAGGATAAAAAAGAAAAATGTGATACAAGGGCACAGCCTTAGATAATTTGTACCAACTCACATCTTTCCTTGTCTAGTGATTGTCTAACACTGAGTGAAATGGAAATGTATTTGGGGAGGGGCATGGAGATGATCGCAACATGAGATCTGCATTTCACTTGGTTATGGAGGTATTTTTCCATCCAAGCCAAGAAATATGCACATAATGGACATTACCACGTTTCCTTTGACTTACCAGAGTTGGGGTCAGCTCTGGGTTCAGATGGCTTCTGTCCCTGGCACAGAAGTTAGTGGTGATTTTTGCCTGGTGCACCTGGGCAGATTTCATTGACAGGTACTCCACCCCCCGGATGCCATGGCATGATATTGCCTCTGTGGTCCACGGGAAGGCGGCTCGTGACGTGGCACGTCACTTCATCCAGCGCTGGAACTTCACAAAGGTACACGGATCGTTTTAGCATGATTCAGTCCATGTGAAGAGAGACAGGCCGGGAGGAGGAGACACCTGGAAGGTTGGCAAGAAGGGGCTTCAGTGGCCATAGCTGTGCTCTTCGCCTGCTGTTGGGGGCCTGGCTGGCAGAGCACCTGGGCTTCTGTGTGAAAGAAAAAGGAAATGGTCTTGAACTTTCACATTACAGATCATTTAAAGCACAGAAGGAAAGGTGCTACTGTCAGGTCCAGTGTCTTAACCCTTTTAACATCTCGGATGCTCACTGTTTACTGAGCATCTGGCCTGGGCTGATAGTTGCCTGTTGTAGGGGGATAGGATTCTTTTTTCAATGGGAGAGATCAAACTTCAAGTCCTTCTAATCCTGGCATGGCACGGGTTCGTGCTGGAGAGGTGGTTCTGAGCAAAGCGAGCAGGGTGAGAAGATGTAGCCACTTTTTTCCCAGATCGTGTCTTCTTTAGTAAGCCTTCTTACTCTTGGGAATTTGACTGACATTTATAAGTATTTATTGCCCAGATGTTACTAAGGTGTCGCAGATTTCGTCCTGCAAAATCCGTGGGGGGGGGGGGGGACTGCACTGATCGTGTGAATCAAACTCACCCAGAGACACGCTTGGAGAATAGAGTCCAGTAGCCACGGACCTTTTAAAATATGGAGGGAAAGACCCGTGGCTGCTGGACTCTATTCTCCAAGCATGTCTCTGGGTGAGTTTGATTCACACGATCGGCGCAGTCCCCCCCACGGATTTTGCGGGACGAAATCCACGACAAATGGCACCCAACGTGGGGCCCGAACCCATGACCCTGAGATTAAGAGTCTCCTGCTCTAACGACTGAGCTAGCCAGGCTTTTTATTAGAACCTTTAGGACACATTTACATTGGATTGATTATTCATGGGCTTATGCAGAACAGGGGTTTTCAGTTGGGTCATGAGGATATATGGGAAGGGAATAGATAAGGGGTAGGTTTACTCAGTAAGGTAAACATTTAGGGTACAGAGCATTAGGTTGTAAATTCAGGTCCGGTGGCAGACAGGACTGGGGTAGTACATTAAACAGGAGACAAGTAAATTGAGGGTAAGCTAACTAGGGCTGTTAACTCTTAGGACCATAAAACATTGAGACAGGGATTCATTAACTTAAGCTTTTTGGCTTCGGGGAGGAGAGACTCAGCAAGTCAGAGAATTTCTTAAGATACATTTTTGCCAAATTCCGATTAGAGAATTCCTTTTCCACTGACATGATCCATGCTTGTCCACACGGGAATGATTTTTCCTCACGTGGAGCCGTATTCTTTACACATAAATTCTCAGGACTGCGTGTTTACATGTGTGTGGAAAGAATTCCTACACTAAGGTTCCATTTTATTTACTTTAAATGACGATGAGGCATTCATTATTCTTCCCAATAATTTGAAAAAAGACTAGTTTTATCAGCAACTAGAGTCTCACCTTATTTTTTATTTATGTAGCCTTATGAACAGTGGGAGCTCTTAGAAGTAATGGATGTATCTTTAATAAAAACTTAGGAGACATGAATGAATAAACAAAGTGATGTTACCTTTAAACTACTAGACAAGCAAAGGTTTTGTTTTGTTTTTTAATTGCTAATATCTGCAATTGGGTTTTGGATTTTTGATGTTCTTATACCCTGTTTTGGGGAGTAAATTGGTACAACATCAAAAAGCCTTTTAAAAGGCATACAGCCTTTGGCTCAGAAATTTTTTTTCAGGTATTTAAGTTAAAGAAGTGACCCAATAAACTAATTCATTTTGACATTGCTTCCAAAAATTTAAATAAAATGATAGATAACTGAAATGCTCATTAATAGTAATTTAATAGTAATTAATAGTAAAGAAATTATGATTTTTATAGCATTTTACCTTGGAGTTATTTTTAAATAATACATAGTGATATATGGCTGTTGCAAGATGTCTGCAACATAGTAAAAAATCAGTTTATAAAAAAATACCCCCATTTTTGCAATTCTATATCTCTGATAGCTATATTCAAGCTTTCTTTAAAAGTATAAAGAATATATTCCTACTACAAAAGGTAAAAGAAGGAAAAAAGGAATTCTCCATCTCTGGGAAATAGAAAGAAAACAAAAATAATCTGGTGGCTCTTCACCTAGAAACACCCACTGTTAATATTTTTTTCTATTTCTTTTATAATCACAAAATGTGGAAGACTAGAACTGTTTTCTCATTTGAAATTTTTACGTGTTTTTATTTGTTGTAGATTATGAAATCAAAATATCGGTCCCTTTCTTATCCTTTTCTGCTTCCAAAATCTCACACAACAGCCCATGAGCTGAAATACCAAGTGCCTGGGTCCGTCCATGCCAACGTGCAGGTCAGTCTCGCTTTTCCGTATTCAAAGTGCTGCTGGGTAAAGTCACTCCTACCAGACCAAGTGCCTGTGGTACCGGTTTCATTCACATCATTCAATACGAACACCTCCAAAGGAAATCTGAGTAGATCTTTTAAAATGTATTATTATATTTCATATTATAAATATATTCAATTTATCCTCTTTCCAACATTCTTCTATAACTATAATAAATGTATGCCCTTAGAAAAAGCCAGTCAAGGAAAGGCTGGTCTTGTAATTCCTTCTGAACAGACCCTAGCAACACGATCCATAGTAAACCTGAGATGGATATCGGTTAAGCACCGGGAATGTGGCTGAAACTTTGCTACAAAGCTAGTTATAGTTCAATCTAATTTTAGTTCCTAATTAGCCAAATGTCTTTTAGAGGCTCTTGCAATAGAAAAAGGAATTTGATAATAGTGTCACAGAATTTTACTACATCTAGTCCAACCATCTCCAATTACAAATAAGAAAATTAAGACCCAGTGGGGCTACGAAACTTGTCCAGGGTCGTGTAGCTGGTTATGGATTGGAGGGAGACCTTCAAATCCTGCTCTAGCTCACTGTTAGCCAGTCAGCTCCCTCTACCAACTTCAGCTCACCCACCTTGAGATCGTTCAGGGAGAGAGCTGGGATAGGCCGCCTGGAGCATTGCCTTTCTTTCAGTCGTCACTGTCAGCAGCAAAAGTGTCATTTGGGTAAAGAGCCAGCAGTTTTCTACGACATCACTAATTTGGATTTACATAATTTGGACATGGATTCAAGGGAATATGACTGTATAAATGAAATGCCTAACTCATCTACTTTGTACTATCTGCAAGTAGAGATACTTGTGTATATAAGAAGTAAAAAGACATTTCAGACCATAAATCAAGCAATAAGACAATCAAGAAGATAGATCACTGAAGAGAAATACCTATAGCAAATATATAGTCTTCCCAGGCTAAAGGAAACAGCTAATTTGAACTTAGAGGCACAGATATGTATGAATTTCTATGTAAGTCAATGAATATTTTATGAACCTGTTTAATTTTATTCTACTTGAAGGGAAAAAATTACCCATGCTGTAAGGTAAAATAGGAACCTTGACATTAAAAAAACAAGAGGATTTAAGATTTGAGATGTCATTAAAATTGACTCGATGATCAACTTATAAAGTTAGCAGATGCTAATTAAGCATCTGTTTGAAAAGGCATTGCTGGGAATAATGTAATTTCATGATCAGCAAAGGCTATTCTAGCTCAGCGTTACATACACATACATCTTCTAATGCCTGATAGTGAAGCCCTGCTTTAAATATCCTCATTCAGCCACTCAGGCAAGGCAGATGGATGCTGTGCTGTGTCCCCTCTACCAAATGCCTCCCTTGATTCACCTTCTCTGTCACACGTGTTTATTAAGTGCAGCGCCATCTGTTTGCAGAGTGAAGTCATCCATGTGCACACTGGGATGCAGAGGAGACAGAGAGAAAGGGGTTCTGTGCCTCTGCAGATGTAATTAGTTAGGGGGGAGAGCTGTGATGTTAAAGAATTCAGTCAACGGTGGTAGGCGTGGTCTAGGACTAAATGAAAGGACAGACCGCAGGCTGTGAGAGCTTGGCACGTGAGAGGGAGGGAGCTGGGCGCCCCTCTGAGGAATAAGCCCGCCTGTTCAGACGATGGCAAAACCAACTACAGTAAACCACTTGCCCTTAAAGAAGCAGTAGGTGAAATTTAGATGGTATAAAGCCTTGGCCTGCTGGCCTAGTTCATTTTGACTTCAGTGGGGAGGTGTTGCTGAATTTTGTAACTTTTTTTTACCCAGGAAGAAGAGAAATACATGAATGTTTTATGAAGATTAACTTAGATCAGAGTTTTTCAAATTGGGTTTTGCCTGTAAAATGCTCATAGCTATTCTAAAAAAAGATTTCCGTGGACAAATTCATCTTTGCAGATTAAAAAAATAGGATATCTTAGTGCCTTTGTTATGCTGATGTGCATGCTGATGTGTATCACGATGTCATGAGTGAATATGCTGAGAATTCCCCAAACTTAAGGGGAATGACAGAGGATCTCATTTTGTCACATTTCTGTTTGCATCTCTCTGAGCAAACACGCTTTGGGACCAAAAGCTTACACACACGAAGAACATATTGGACTAGAAAGAGACTGGAAGCAAGGAGACGAGCAAGGAAGCCGTTACAGCAATTCTAGCACATACTGATTTTGTATTCATAAATGAATGTTCTTTTTCTTCATGAGGACTTGCCGCAATTTTGGAAGGGTCAGACCTCACAAAGCCTGGATCCTTACTGGTTGCCAGTGAATGTTTTCGAGAACTGGCGAAATAGCTCCAGCTGTGAAAACAATAGGGACAGATAGTGTGCATCCTTTTAAAGACAGGGAAGTCTGAGACGAACGGAAACTGAATAAGAAAAGAACTCTGTTTCATTTCTCCCTTTTGGTAAAGTTCTGACCGCGGTATTGTTTCACTTCACATTATTTACTGGCTCTGACTGTTGCCTATCTTGTACTAGATGGTCTTGTTTTGAGGCCATACACATAGAATACTTAGAGGGCAAAAGTGATCATCTGGCCCAATCCCTGGTTTTCCAGAGGACCAGCAGGGTGCGGGGAGCTAGGACCTGGCTGTGTAGGCTGCTTAATTCTATCTTTGTTCTTTTCTAGGCTACTTCATCTTTTAAGGGTTTAATATCATGTTTTTCAAGCCTTTCACTCTCTCAGCTGTCATGTGGCAATAGCCGAATGACCATTATTCACCTTGGTTGAGGATTTATTCAAATTTTTCCTTAGGTTTATTCCTTTTAACATACATTTGAACATAGTTTTTAACATAGTATATTGCTCATACATAACTTAGAGACCACAAGCTTCATTGATTAAAAAGTAGCAATATAATAAGGTAGCCAGGGGAAGAGACACATTCTGGCGACAAAGTGTTCAGATCCCAGCTTTGCTACATACTAGCTGTGTAACCTTGGGAAACTTACTTTACTTCTCTATAGGCATTACCTTCATCTATAAAACAGGGACCCTAACAGTATCTGTCCATAGGGTTGTGATGATATTTAAGTAAGTGAATCCACACAAAGCACTTAGAAGAGCCCTGGCTGGGTGGCTCAGTTGGTTGGAGCATCATCCTGTGCACCAAAAGGACATGGGTTCAATTCCTCGTCAGGGCACATACCTAGGTTGCGGGTTCAATAACTGTTTGGGACATGTTCAGGAGGCAACCAATCAATGTTTTTCTCTTTCTCAAATTGATTTAAAAACATAAAATACATATCTCAGGTAAGGATTAAGAAAAGCACTTAGAAGAATATGCTTATTTGAATTATATCAATATTAGCTGTAACCTTCAAGCTTTCCCTAGTTTCAGAAGTTTTTTCCATAGTTTCCCAAGTTTTCAAAAGTTTGCAGCAAAGAAGTTGACTTTTTGGGGATGTATCACCAGGCTAGTTCTGGATACAAATTTTTTATGTCATATATTTATTGAAATAGAGAGAAAGCATCTTCAAAGTTAATAATAGAGAGAATTATTGTTACTCTTTCATCTGCAGAAGGAAACTCAATTATTTCTTTTTCTAATTAAAAAACATTTATTCGGTTTAAAAAAATTCATTGAGTTTCATTTACACTTTGTGTATCCTGCTGTATGTATATGCCAGTATAAAAATGTAGACAATTATTAAAAAGTCATATGAAAATACTCTTTAAATTAAGAAAAGCAAACCCTGGGCCCAGTCACCCTGGTCACACACTGCCGGTGACCACCCCCCCTTCCACAGCCTGCCCAGGTTGTCACGCACAGTTATTGCGGGCGGCTGGCACACCAGCCATGGGGACAGAAAGATGGCAGTGCAAAGCAGGCCTGTCCCCTCCAACACGAGTTTCTGCTTCTAAAAACACCACCCAAGCCTGAGAGCTTTCTTCGGCAGCTTCCACCAACACTTTTAGAATAATCTTGGGTGTTTTTCCTCAATGCTGAGTACTCTCAGAAGCCTTCCAAGAGCACTCAGAGAAGACATCAGAGAGAGGTATGAGGCTGGGGGTTGGAGTAAAGATGGTCCTGAAATTGCTTATACACAGAGTATTTTTTAACAAAAACTCTTCTCCCTAAGAAAAACAAACTAGATTCTTAAATGCTATCATTTCCACTGAAGATAAATAAGCTAGACAGAGGCCAGTTTACATGTTTACTAAAGTAAAGGAAAATCTGTGATGGAAAATTAACATCAATTTAGAATCAATACATGGGAACAACCCTTTTTATTAAATCTGGGAGCTTATTGGAGAAAAGCCATTTCTTAGAAAAATCACTGCTGAGAAGTCTTGCCAAGTTGAGGGAAATATTTCCTCTGAAGTCATATCTTTAATTTGTTTCTCTGTTAATAAAAAAGGAAGGAAGGAAGGGAGGGGGGGAGAAGGGAGGGGGGATGATGGGGGGAAAGAAAGAAGGAAGGGAGGGAGGGAGGAAGGGAAAGGAAAGAAAGAAAATATTCTGGTAATTGTGAATGACATTCAAATATAGTACTGGAAAAATTTGTTCCTATGTTTGGGGAAATGCCAAAATGAATGTTCCAAAAGATGTCAATGTAGGAATCAATCTAGATTTTATTTTTTTATTTTTTTTAAGATTTTATTTATTTATTTTAGAGGGGAAGAGAGGAAGACAGAGAGGGAGAGAAACAGCAATGTATGGTTACCTCTCACATGACCCTCACTGGGGACCTGGCCTGCAACCCAGGCATGTGCCCTGACAGGGAATCGAACCGGTACTCTCTGGTTCCCAGCCCACGCTCAATCCACTGAGCTACACCAGCCAGGGCAGAATCGATCTAGATTTTAAAGGACAGCAAACTGTTGTTCTTGATAGAATAAAGCAGGTAGGGGAGGGTTAAAGAATGCCATGTGACATATTCCGAAGGGTAACAGGGACACTGTTTTCCATCGATGGACCAGCAACACTTCCAAGTGCGGCTGTGGGTCTTGGCTGGCTGATGCCACCTGAATGGGGAGCGTTTGCTCCCGGCCCAGCACTGCACTGCGCTTTATGTGGGTTGTCTCATTTAATATTCACCAGTCTGTAAGTTGTACCCTGATCAGTCCCTTCTTGTTTCAAATGAGGAAGGTAAGATGTCGTGAGGTTAAAGTAACAGTGAGTAAGTGGTGGGGATGAGAGTGGGTTCTAAGCAGCCTCAGTCCAGCCCCGGAGCTTCTCACTGTTCGGCAGAGAAACTGTTTCCAAGGAGACCTGGGGCAGTTGCCGCCACCAAGGGCTCCAGCAAGGCACAGCTGCATGTCAGCTTGCCTTGTGTTACCGTCTTCTGTTGCCGTGGCCCCAAACCCAGCCTCAGCAATGATTGTGCTTCTTCCTGACCCCCTGCCGGCTTAAGCACACCTCTCATCCTGGGGCTTCACGGCCCTGCAGTCTCGTTCTCCAAAAATTGTGTTTCCTCCCTCTCCTCCAGCCCCAAGGTTAAAGAAAATGCACCTTAGCAACAGAATTCAACATGAATTTGAGTGAACTAAGAATTAAAACTTCTATTTGTTCAATCTTCGTTATTTCTACTAATGGGCAATAATGCAGATCTTTGGGGATGGTGTGAAATCAAGATATTCTTCCCAATGGGGGTCATGTTTATCTAAATTTTCCTTATGAGATTTCTTTTGAGATATTTGACTATTTCTGTTCACAATTGTAGTTTCCAGTTTTATTGCACATAGTCATGTAATAAAATTAAATAAAATGCTTTGCAGGGAGTTTTTTGTACTAATACCTCACACTGAATAAAGAAATAACATTTTAAGGATGGCACACTCAATGAATTTAGGAAGTATTAAGTTTCAATTTCAGTAGCCTTATAGATGCAATTTTTTAAGTTATTGATTAGAGAAAGAATTGTACCAGATCGTTTACATACAGGATGGGCAAAAGTAGGTTTACAGTTGTTTGTATGAAAAATAATAATAAATAGTAGGAATAAACTCTGTGTTTTGTGGACTCACAACTTTAAACCTACTTTGCCCATCCTGTATAACAGACAGAACTGATTATGAATGGGATCATTTTATATATTCCTAGTAATTACAGGCCATTTTTTAAATTTTCAATTTCTACTGACCTCATGAAGACCAGCACCAACATTCATTTCAAACCAGGAATAGTAAATCTATTTTTATGGTGATTCTTATGTGATGCCCTGATGTTACTTAACGAAAGCACCTACTACACACCCAGCGTTGCACTGCAATACCAGTTAGAACGCTGGGAAAGATTGCCGCCAGTGGTGCCTTCGTGTTGAAAAGCGTTCCGTGTCATCCAGTGCACAGCCTCTGCAGTGCCCTGACACGGTCTGCCACCGCTGAAAAACACCCTCCAGTGTTCTCGTGAATAATAGCAAACACTTTGCACATAGCAGGGCCTCCTGCACACTCCTCAGTAACTCATTTAATTCTTTCTTCAACCCTATAAAGCAGCTTCTCCGTTTTATAGAGCAGAAATCTGAGGCGGAAAGAGGTCAAGAAACTTGACCAAGATCAAAGCCACTAAGTGGCTGAGCTAAGCTTGGACCCAGGCAGCCCCAAGCGGCGTCGGTGTGGTTCCCCTGCATTCAGGGGTCTGGGCAAGAAGCTCTTATTGTGATCTGGGTGGGAGCCGGGGAGTGTCGGACAAGAGGGAACCAGTGTGCGTGAGAGAGCTGAGAGTGAGGTGGCACGCCGAGGGTCAGACAGCTGGTTAAACGAATCCCTTTGCCTTTTAGCACATGTCACTCTGGGCAGTATCTATCTGAGGGAGGAGGAGCAATCACATTATCAGGTCAGAGCTGGGACGGCCGTGTCCTGTGGATCATACCAGGACACTCTGGGGAGTGAAAGTGCTGGTGTTAATAAATACACCGGGACAACAGGAATTCTGGGGTAATAATGGAGCTATCACGGAAGAAGAGAACAAATAGCCACCCTACTCAGCCACCAGAAGGGTACTTCTGAAATACTCTTGGTAGAAACACTTCATCGTTTCCAATTTTGAATGACAAATATGTGGAATGGAAGAAGAAATACTCAGTACTTGATTGCCAGCTGAGCTCCTTCCTATGGGCTATATCCTTATGGGCTATGGCCGGTTCCCCGCCCGCCTACTCTTGCTTGACCCACATGTGACACTCAAGCCACTGTACTCATTCAGTTGTTCAAAGGAAAATGGATCGACTTTATTGTATCGATATATCTGGTGTCATCTCCACTGTCCTATGTTTGCTCATTTCTGATTGCTGCCTTGTAGCTGCTTCGCTCTGCTGCTGATTGGTCTGCTGGGATCAAGTACCATGAAGAGTCCATCCACACAGCGTACGTCCACGTGATAGAGAGCAGCAAGCACTATATCTACATAGAAGTAAGTCTTGCTCATGTAAATCATGGTGGCAACCCGCCTTCCCATAAATACCATACAGAGACTGAGGTCCCCAAGCTCAGCATCTATTGTATTAATAAGTGTATGTTGATACATAAGGAGACCTTGGGTTGCCTGAACTTTTTCCTCCCCCAGCATATCTGGCATGAACTCAGAACTCTAAAAGAAGTCCCCAAGATCCTTGTAGTCAAACGTATCGACTCATACTACTACATATAACATACTACCATTATAGCACAGTCCAGCATGGATGTGTACAGTTAGATTTGGCTGGAATTGGAAGCGTGAGGTGCGTACTGCTTCAGGAGACCATAGACGGGTAAGTTGCTAAAATAGAGATGCTTGGATGCCGCTAGTGCGGGGATATTGGAGTAGGGAGAATGCAGGCAAAGGAACATGGAAAAGGAAGATACATGAACATTGAGGGCAGGTACCACTTTCTTCAATCCTGGGCGAACGACTTTTTATTACAAAGGTTTTCAGATCCCAGAGTCTGTGTTCAAAGACCAGGAGGAGACAGACCTAGGGACACTGGGGTTACTTTGGGAACCTTAACTGCACTTCAGAGTCCATCTGAAGCTACCCCCAAGCACTTGGAAAATCCTGAAAAAATTAAGTCATGACAATGCAAAAATAAACCAGAGCACATCCCTCTTCTTTATTTTAGTCTTGTCTTTTTCACTGAATTTTGTAAAAATGCATGGAGGGAGATGGGGTGGCTGGAGAAAATCGTTCTAGCTCTGCTTTCCTCCCCCTTGAGTCCTGTTCATTACAGGCAAGTAGGAAAGAGTTAGAGATTTATTTATTTCACAGATGTAGAGAAAAAGAAGGTGGATTAAAAATATTAGCAAGCTAAATGCAATGTTGTGTCCTGGATGGGATCATGCAACAGGAAAAGGACATTAGTGAAAAAAAATAGTGAACTCTGGATAAAGTCTGGTTTAGTAATACTGATACGAGTGTTACTGATTTCAAATATTATAGCATAATAACGTGAGATGTTAACAGCTGGCTCACCCATTACCCAGAATCCTTTTGCTTTACCTCTTCTTGGTAGCGCCAATGTTGATACTCATTGATGAGGACAGTAACTTGGTTGGTATACCTCTAGTCAAGGTAAGAGATCAGCATTTGCCCTGCTGTCCCCCCACAAGAAGTAAAGGACATGACACGTGGCCAGTGTGTCACAGCTGCTGAGGAATGCTGTAATGTAAAGTCAGAAAAACACGGTTTGGTTGCCACTGAGATTTTTGATTGTTTGATGCCCTAAGGGGAAAGACATTCTCAAATGAGTTTCTGCACAATATCTTCTTGTAAGTTTGTTTTCTGGAAGCAGTTCACAGATATATGCGCTTAAGTATAAAAATGCGTATAGTAATAAACATGATAATGTTACGTAAAGATGCTGATAAACTGACTCATTGCTTATAGAATCTCTTTAAGATGATCGGCAAAGGTTACTTTGTGACGACTATACCTAAAGTTACAGGGGTATCATAACAATATGTATAAAGAGAACGTTATAGTGATAATATTTGTATCTAATTTTTAACATTCCTTCATGCAACAACTAAATCTTTTATACCATGATAATAATGTTGTACCCCAGATTTTTAGTAAAAGTGTTGTAGAATGCTTTATTGATGCATGCATAACAGAAATAAAGAAAAAAAAAGAAAATTATTTCTCTTTCCATTTTATTGGTCTATTTATATATATGCAACACACAAAAGAGATTTTAAGCTACTTACGGTAGAAGTTCGGGTACAATGAAAGACCCCAAAACATGAGATAAAACCTAAGCAGACACTAGTCAGTAATGGAGAAAGGGGGGAGCAGATTAGACCAGGATCCTACCATCTACCCTGTTAAAAAAAGTAAACTTAGCATGAGACAGAATGTTTGCCAGCACAGAATTTTTATTGAATTTATTGGGGTGACATTGGTTAATAAAATTATATAGGTTTCAAGTGTACAATTCTACAATTCATCATCTGTATATTGTATGTTCACCACCCAAAGTCAAGTCTCCTTCCATCACCATTTATTCCTGCTTTTACTGTGTTTTTTGCTCATCACCTTTTTCACTCAGCCCTCCCTGCCCCCTCCCCGCCCCCTCCCCCTTGACAGCTGTCAGAATGTTTTCTCTATCCAATATAGAATTTTTAATCATAAGCATGTATGCAACGTGCAAATCTGGAAAAAAATCTGATTTCCCTATTAGTTAAATTTGGAATGTTCCTACCATTCATTCTAAGCATGTAACCTACAAGGAATTTGCATGACGAAGTAATAGTTTAGCCTTTCGCTTCACTAAGATGTTACACCTGTTACCACCTGGGAACACGTGTGACCCAGAGTGAAAAGAGGCTTCTCGTATTCTGTAATTTACTTTCCTGAGGTGATTTCAGGGATCAGAGCATGTCTGCTATGTGAAAAATTTTTTAAAATATATCAATGTGGATTCTGTTGTGTACCACATTTCCCTTATACACCTACTACTAAGACAAGAAAGACGTACGTGATTGTCCTACTGTTTTTCCACAGAACCAGTTCTTTATAAGCTGTGCTGATGACAAGGTTGTGTTCAACAAGATTGGCGACGCCATTGCCCAGAGGGTACTGAGAGCTTACAGGTAAAGGGTTCGACATTTTGGCGGGAGCTGCAATGGCGGGTGTTCTTGCATTTACTGCTAAAAAGACTTTGGGAGGCCCATTTTTTTTTTTTTTAAAGCTGGCTTTTCCTTAGCAGGCATGATGTGGTTCAGCTCACGGGTTATTGATTCCTTAAGTCTGAGTCAGTGGCCGAGAACTCCTGTGTCCCTTTTTTGAGGGAATGTGACTTCTTCCAGAGCACAGTCACTTATCTCTTTCCCACGCAGATTTGCAATTTGATTTGTTCAATAGCAGACAATGAGCTGTGTTTACTTAGAAATCAAAGCAAAACAATCCTAATATTTTTCCATGAGTTATATTTAAATTCTTGTTACCATCTGTCTTATTTCTTCAGCTCATGGGATTATTTCTTAACACTTTTGTTAAGATATAATTCACATGCATTACAATCTACCCACTTAACGTAAACAATTCAGTGATTTTTACTGTATTCACAGCGTTGTGCGGCTATCACCTAATCAATTGCAGGGTATTTTCTTCACCCCAGAAAGAAAGCTCAGACCTTTGCCATTGCTCATGCCCTTTTCCCTGGGCTCCCGGCAACCACTAACCTATTTTCTTTTCTGTAGACACGCCTGGTCTGGGCATTTCATATGAATAGAATCATATAATATGTGTTCTTTTGTGACTGACTGCCTTCACTTAGCTTAATGTCTCAGGGTTCATTTATGTTATAGAATGTATCAGTATTTTGATTGACAGGTAATATTCTGTGCCTGGACGTACTACATTTTATCTATCCATTTTCAGTTGGTGGATATTTGGGTTGTTTTCACTTCTTAGTTACATGAATAATGCTGCTAATACACATTCCGTACTAGTTTTTATGAAGACATCTTTTCATTACTCTAGGGATAGAATTGCTAGATCACATTGTAACCCTTAAGCATTTTGAGGAACGGCCAGGTTGTTTTCAAAAGTGGCCGTACCATTTCAAATCCCCACGTTGTATGAGGGCTCCGATTTCTCTGTATCATCATGAATACTTACTGCCTGTCTTTATGATTATAGCCATCTTAGTGGGTATGAAATGGTGTCTCCTTCTGGTTTTGGTTTGAATTTCCCAAATGACTCGTGATGGTGAGTATTTTCTCTGGTTGTTAGCCATTCACCTGTTGTCTTCGGAGAAATGTCTATCAAATCCCTTGCCCATTTTTCAGTTAAGCTGTCTCCTGTCGAGTTGCTCAGAGTTCTTTATATATTCTGGATACAGGTCTCATGTCAGATTTATGATTTTCAAACATTTTCTCTCATTTGGTGTGTTGTTTCTTTCTTGATCGTGTCCTTTGCAGCCCCAAACTTAATAATTTTGGTAAAGTCCAGTTTTCTCATTTTGTTTTATCGCTTGCGTTTTGCTGTCAGAGCTGTACAGCCGATGCCTCCTCCAAGATCATGGGCGTTTACTGCTCTTCTCTTCTAAGAGTTTTATAGTGTTAGTTCTAACAGTTACTCTTCCATCTATTTTGGGCTGTTTTCGTACATGGTGGGAGGTAGAAGTTCGACTTCATTCCTTTGCGTGTGGCTCTCCAGTTGTTTCAGCACCGTTTGTTGAAAAGACTGTTTTTCCCCACTGAGTTATCTTGGCACCCAGGACTCTCTTTTTGTGGCTGACTTTAGCTCCCTGGAAAAGCAGCAAAAGCAAACAAGCAAACAAAGCGATTACATTTTATTGTTTCGATTCATTGAACACATGCAGTGGGGAATGTTAAGTACGTATGCATTGGGTGATTAAGACATTTTTTTTTGACTTTCTGTGTCCTGTGGTGCTTTAAAATCTTTTCCTCACGTGATAAATGGGGGTGTTTAGTCCGAAGAACAGTTTGTAACAGTGGCCGCCGCCATTTTATGTGGTTAACAGTTTATTTCTACAGACTGTTACCGAATCCTCCCAACCGCTCTTGAGTGTAGATCATACGGTTTGTGTTGCTGTGTTTGTTGTTGCTGCCCCTGTTTTTAGAGTGAAAAAGTGAGGTTTACGGGGTGATGTGACTTGTGGAGGCCACTAACAGCAATAGGCAGAAAGGCTTCAAGCTCAAGTCTTTGGACTTCCAGCCCAGGGCCTCCCCCACGTCACTTGCCTTCAATTCATTGACAGGATTAAAGACCCTTCAGGGTTCCCCAGGTTAAGGCCAGAGGGTTGGGCCTTTGTTGTCCCCTCCTCCCACTCACTGGTCGTTAGGTGCAGGCTGCCCATGGGAAAGGGCGTGAGCTTGAATGAGGCAGGTCTCTTCGCCCTGTAGAGGGCGATTCTTAGAGAAGGACTTTACTGTGGGGAGCCAATGGCCGGCACGCACAGTGGCAGAGATCTCCACCCCATGGTGAGAGCCTCTGGGCAACACCCCATAATACCTACCGCATCCTGCAGGGGGTTCAGGGAAGGGATCCCTGCCTTTGCTACACATCAGAATCACCAGGGGACCTTTGCGAAAACACGGAGAGCTGGACTCACCTCCAGACTCCCTGGATTAGAAGCTTCTGGAGGGGGGCCCAGCCCCCTGCATTTTATAATGTTCCACGGGTAAATTCGGAGCAGGGCCAAGATTGCTCACTGCTCATCTAGAACAGCATATGTGACTGTAAATATTAATAATGATCTGTGCTTTTACAGGTGACCTTTGCCCTTTGCCTTCTCATATTTTTTAAAAGAAAGTCACCATAGGATCTGTTTTTGAGATGACTTTCGAAAAAAGTCTTGTTTGCTATTAAACATACATGTACACTCACACATTTCTTGCATCCTTGCCAGCCTTCCAATTCTATGTGTTAGTTTATGTCTTATTTACAAAATTGCATTATCTTTCTTTCAACTCTTGCATTTCATGATGCAGGAGTATCTATTTTATCTGTAAAATATATTTGACAAAAGGAAAAATAATTTTTTCATGAAATTGGAAGAAGTCAAAGAAATACATTAAGATGACAAATGAGCTCATTAAACTGAGCGGTGGATCATGAATTTTGGAACAGGGATCTGCTCATAAGGAGAGCGGCTCATATACCTTCAATCTCCACTTCACTCGTCCTGGCCATTAGTTCCCCGTAGTATGTGGTCTCATAAGGACCTGTAAGTTGGTTGTTTTTTTTAAGTGTTTAGGAGTCTGGAAGAATATTTTTCTGTAGTATATTACCCTCTTTAAAAATCTGGACTACTTCTAAACTCAGAGCATTTTGGGGCCGAAAGGCACCTTGAGCTACTTTCTGATTGAACGTTTCCCGGTGATACTGTGGGCCGCTCCCGAAAGTCAGGGAGCCATGGTGAGAACATCACATACTTCCAAGTTCACAGGGCACGTTAAAGACTGGCGATTTCATGCCTAGTCTTTAACAAGGATCAAGTCTATCAAATTTCAAATTAGCTGGGTCCTGTATCTCTGATCTCTCAAGTCTGACTGTCTTTGACAGTCACATTTCAAAGTGGTGTGTCTATCACACATTCAAAGTTTTATACACACCTGTTCCAGAAATATATGTTGCATTTTCCCTTCTCTGTATCTCCACATCATTGTTCATCTCCTGTGTTAATTGCAACTGTAAAGTAGGTTTTCATTGAATAACTTCAAATCTGTGAGCTTGCATTCTTAGAGAAGGTAAGGGTGGAATTTAAAAGTTCGTCTCACAGGCTGCCAGCAGTGGGGCCCTCCTTTTCACTGGGGGCCAGGGTGTGCCATCCCCAAGCTCGCTCCTCTCTCTGCCTTCACTGACTTCTCTGCTCTCCACTCTTCTGAGACTCAGAACTTCCCTCCCAAAGTCACGTGCCTAGCAACAAGTATAATTTTGGCTGTTGGAAAAAGAATAGAATATAGCACCAAGCAGATGGAGGGAAATGACAGTCAGCATTAAGCCAGGCTGACCAAGGAATACAAGCTCTCTTCCAGGTCCCTCCTACCCTAGAGGGATTGGAGTCTTTAAAGTGCCAACTCCCTCACCTGGGCCGAGCCTTCATATTTCTTCCAGTGCTGGAATCTAGCCCCATACCAGTTCCCCGGAGTGAGTTCTCTGCTTCCCTCACTTCCTCCTGCTTCCCTCTCAACAGCCATAATTCTTTACAGAAACAGGTTTGTGCGAAGCATTCATTCTCTGGTCCATGATCTAGAGTCTCAGAATATTGTTCACCCCATGCTGAACTAAGAATAGCTGTGGGAGTCTCTGCAGAAAATGAAAAGTCTGCTCTTATAAGTAAAACTGTCTCAGAGTTGAGACCAGCTCCCAAACCACCTGAAGCCTGTCTTTGACCACTCAAATCTGACCTGGTATCAGGGAGAAGAAATCATAATCCACAGTCTAAAATCAACTGGTTTATGCCATATTGGAATAAGCCAAAAGAGAGAGTAGTACCAACTGATCAGGTGCATGCATAACTTTGCTGCCTTGGTAAAAAGTCGGGAAGCAGGAGAGTGAGTGTATTGTGCACAAAGTGGACACGCACAATGAAATGGGCAGTTGGTTTAATACCTCTGTATTTCAATATTAACCTGCATTAAAATACAACATTAAAGTACATTGAAAAATACACCATTTTGAAAATCGCTCCAAGTCTTCATGCTTCTTGTAACTATAGACAGTGCCAGCTAGGGCTTTCAGCTTGCCCATGAGAGAGGGGTATGGGGAGCATTCCTCTGGGAACCTGGAATTGATTGGGAGCCAGGGATCAGGAGACCTGGATTCTTTCCAAGTCCGTTATCTACAGGTATGTGACCTTTTGAGTAAATCAGTTTGTCTTTCTGACACTGTTTTTTTTTATCATTAAAAAGAAAAAAAATGTACCCTATCTAGCTCATGTGAATGGATGCAAAAAATTTGAAAACCATAACATGCTAGTCATGTAAGAAATTATTATGTTTTTTCCAGGAAATTTGTCATCTAGAAACCTGCTAGCTCACTGTAAATTCGAACAGGGAAAAAGAAACACAATACTGAAATCAGCTGTTTCAGAATGAATACTTATGTTAGAAAAAGAAATGTTTTAGTTAAATAGATGTCCAATGTGCCTTATTTTAAATTATTATTTGGGTAAGTGAAATGTACTTTGGTTTCCCACCACTGGCACCCGTTCATCCGGAGGCGAGAGGAGGCACATTGTTCAAACACTGTCGGAGGGGTGTCAAACTCATTTTTACTGGGGGCCACACCAACCTCATGGTTGCCTTCACAGGGCTGAATGTAACTTTAGGACTGTATAAATGTAACTACTCCTTAACTAGGGGCAAGGAGCTGGGCGCTGCTGCGGGTAGAAACAAGGTGCTGGGCTGGATAAAGCAAGGTGGAGGGCCAGACTCGGCCCGCGGGCCTTGTGTTTGCCTCCTGTGGTCTAGAGCTGTCCTGCCGGAAATCCACGGCTGACACCCCCTGGGAATTGGTTTTTGGATTCCCCATCATTGATTTATAGCACTCTCCCCCCAAATATAAATGAAGTAAAAGGTATTCTGAAGTATAATATGAGTTCAGTTTTGCTTAGTTTTGTTTTAATTTTAGGCACTAGTTACTTTATTATTCTTTGAAGGTATGCAAGCTTTCTAATTGAAATCACTGGTTGTTAATTGAATAATAGTGTCACCAAATTTTTAGTTCCACATCCAAGGTGCTTTATATACATGACTTCGTTTACGTATCACGTCGACCTTATCAAGTAGATGCCTAACGGTTCTCTGAGGCTGAGTGAGATCAGGCAGCTTGCCCAAGGCTCACAGCTACCGCTGAGTGGAACTGAGGCTCTGGCCTTGTCATTAGGACGTCACCATGTGCTCGTCACTGCTCCGCACATAGCTTCCTTCATGTCAGGGAAGTCGAAAAGTTCTAATGTTAAGCCTTCCAGAAATCTATGAGAGATGCTGTATTTTAAAATAATAAAATCAGATCAATATTTTATTTATTTATTATTTGTTTATTCTTTTATTGATTCTAGAGAGAAGGGTAGGGAGGGAGAAAGAAAGTGAGAGAAACATTGACGTAAGAGAGAAACATCGATCGTTTGCCTCTTGCACACACCCCAACTGGGGACCAAACTTGCAACCTAGACACGTGTCCTGACTGGGAATCAAACCTGCGACCTTTTGCTTTGCGGGATAACACCTCGCCAACTGAGTCACACAGGCCAGGGTGATACTTTACTTTTAAAGTAATTGCTTGACACATAAAAATTTCTTAGGCTTGAAGGAAAATCTACATCTTATAATTACTATATTCTATGATTTATTTGCATACCAAATAGGACACATGGGTATTTTTTTTCTTTTTTAAAAACTAGAAATTTATGGTCGGTTAATGTGAAATGTTCTGAATGTCCTATTGTACAGCATTCAGTCTTTTTTGGGGGAGGTATGTTTTCAAAGCACTGTCATAAAGAAATTTAAACTACAGTTATAATAAAAAGAATAAAAAACATTTAAACTAAGATATCATTTGCTGGTTTCACGTTTTTTTTCTTATGGGATAATTTCCAAGCTCTATAAAATTTCTGGAGCAGGGGTCACATCGGGGCAGAGATAACAGCATATCACGGCAGGAGAACTTTTGATGTAGATCATTTTTTTCCTTCTCAATTCCAAAAATTATATGCATGGTAATCTCCACAGACAGAGAGAGGTAAAGATCAGGCCGGGACGAGGCCAGAAATCATAGGGCCTGAGCGTGTGCCCTGGCAGAAAAAGGAAGGAAGGGGCAGACTCTGTAAAAGTGAGAATGAAAATGTTGGGCCACAGTGAGAACAGCTGAATAAAGGGTTTTCTTGAGTCTTATCTGGGGGTCACAGAGGCTTGTGCCTGCCCAAGACTATCAAGTCCAGAACGAAACCTCCACACTGATCTAACCTGAACACTCGTACGTTTGAAAGCTTTGCCATTTTCAAAAGATAACCAATGGAAAAGATTATATGTGTGTGAGTACTTCCTAATCTATAAAGTCACACATAAAATATTCAAAGTTAGTGCTAAATAGGGCCAGTATTTCTAGTGGACTAGAAATTATTTTAGCCAGCTCCCTCTTTCACAGATGAGCAAACTGAAGCTCAGAAAGATCCACCACATTTTAAAAGATTTGCCAAACACGACGAAATGGATTGTGTCCCACTGAGGAGCTCCAGACCCAGTTCCCACATGACTGACAGCATTGTAGTATAAACCTTTCCACACAGAGCCCTGAGGCCCAACCACCGTTCTTGTTTCTGGAAGCGGTCACTGCAGCAAAAGCTACAGCAATGATGGGATTCATAACCAGCTCTTGAAGTTTGTGGCAATGAAATACGATTTATAAATCACAGATTCTCAAAAAATAAAGCATCTCGTCACTGGAGAAGCATAATGACCTCCTTTGGGGTCTTCTTACAGAGCCGCAGACCCCCCTTCTCCTGACTGAGGGCAGACCTTGGGGTGCAGGAGGAGGGGCTTTACAGAGAGGACAGGAGGGAACAAAGGAGAGGAAACCCCTGCTGCCGCCCATGCACGTGGTGAGTTAGTACCCCCCCCGTTTCAAAGGGACAAGCAGTGTGACAGCAGTCACAAAAATTAAAAACACTATTAAAAATGCCATATCCTCATTACCCTAAAAATTTCACTTTTTATTTTCCCATTTCCTTTTTTATTCATGTTAATATACATACATTTTTGTTGAATTGTCACTTTTTGGTCTCTGTAACTTACCTGAATTTCTGTCTCCAGTCCATGTCCATACAATAGAAGGATTTAGTTTAGTCAGTTCCTGATAAATATGTACAGAATTAGGGGTTTCTTCATGTCTGCTCTGTAGTCAGTTAGCCAGGCTGCTCCACACCTGCGTCCTTGGTGCAGATGCTGCGGGACCTGGATCTTTCGGACGGGGTTTCCAGCCCTTGGCACTGGCCTGTCTTGGGCCTGTTCTGGCATGAGCTTCCTGTAACTTGGGGGCCTCAGGCTTCTCCTGCCATCCCTGCCTTTCTGCCACTTCTCCTCTATTGCTGTCACATCACATGGACTGGTGGACGTTTATCTCAGTCCCTCAGCTCCTCAGGGGTCCCATATCCTTGCGTGGGAAAGATGATGGGGTATGTCCTGTTATTCCTAGAACTCTGCTTGAAGGCAAAAGACAGAGTCCCTGCACCAAGTCTCTTTTTTTTTCTTTATACTCCTGACTCAGCTCAAAGAATCTCTGTCTAGTTCCCTAGATCAAAGAAGCTGACATCTTTGTGCCCCGGTTCCTTTTTTGAGAGTGCCACTCTACGACCCACGCCTGCTTCAGATCTTGTCACGGAGTAGGGGGAAGTTAACACATTTAAGGGGGAAAATTATGTAATATTTTATAGTATCAGCCTGTCACATCTATGATTGTCTCGTAATTGTAACTGTGCATTGGGGCCATTGCAACACAGTAAGAGAAGTAAGTATTCTGCTAGGAGGTCATCGTAATGGTCATTTTTAGTGGTGCAAAAAGTCATATCCACTGAGCGGCTACAGACGAATTTTGTCAACCATCCCTCTATGATTGGACGTTTATCTCCAGTTTTTAGCTATTATACATAGCACTGCTCTAAGAGTGAGTTTTGAAAGTAAAACTTACTTTAACCAAAAGCCTGAGAATGCAATTTTATAAAAATGTTCTGAGCTAAAATAGGCTGTGTGATTGCTTGCATGATGGCTTGCCCACTAGCTCCTCTCTGGCTTTTAAGATCATTAATAATTCTGCAGCTTCGGAGCTCCGGTTCTTGCCCTCTGCGGATTGCTATCATTTGCACCAGCCTGACGTTCTGAGGGCGCAGGGTTTCAGGAGAAATTAGAATCCTCAGCAGGTGGGAGTTGTTTTCTGTGGATGGGATCGACGAAGGAGATTGGATATACCCTCAAATAGAATTTTCTCTTCATTGGCTTAAACTTAACCACAATATGATGGTTTGAAATTCTAGAGTCCTTTTCTTCTACAGTAGTGAAAATTTGTGACATTTCTGCTAACATGCTGAACACTGTTTAAAAATTTCATCATTCAGGAAATGCAAGAACTACTGTATCATAAAACCAGAAAAGGCTTTGATATGGGGCTAACAGGGTCCCAAGAACAAAAAAAAATGTGAATATTCTGATTCTCAGAAAGTCAATTTGCAAGAATTTTTCATGTAAAGATATGAAATTTTTATAGGCCACTTCTCAGTATCCTGCGTAGGAGGCCTTCATTTTGCTGTCGTTTTTGCTTTTCTAAAACACAGGGTCAAAGGGGGACCATCTTTTACAAACAGAATCACAAACACCTGGTGGTCGAGACCAGCAAGACCACTTCTAAAATTTTTCTAACAAAATGAAAGCAAAACTTTTGTGGGTCAGCACACATAGCAAAGCTATTATTTTGAAACAGCAAGAAACTAGAAACAATCTAAATGCCCACCAGTCAAGAACTGGTCTAAATATTATGGTATGGATTCTGGTGGCACACTACGCCACTGGTGTTAAAAAACAGGCAACTCTGTGTACTGAATTTCCGGGATACACTGATAAATGATACAAATAACATTTAGAAAAGTGTTTATCATATTCCAACATTTGTGTAGAAGGGAAGAATACATGTATATGCTTATAAATTCATAGAGTATTTCTGAGAGAACACAGAAGGTATAGGAGTTGCTCTCAGGGAGGGGAAATGGGTCCAGGAATAAAGGAATGAAAGAGAATTTGGGGAGGGGTTACCTTTTTTAATTAAATTTGCTGGGGGGACATTGGTGCACCTTTCTATGATACATCATCTGGACAGTGCATTTTGTGCCCACCACCCAGTCCAGTTTTCTCCCGTCACCGTGTATTTGGCCCCCGTTACCTTTTGCGACCTTCCCTCACCCCCTTCTTCTGGTAACCACCATACCGTTGTCTCTGCCTGTGAGTTTGTGTTTGTGTTTTTTGTTAATTTGTTGTTTTCAGTTCTATATCCCATATGTGAGTGAAATATGAGTCTTGGCTTTTTCTGTCTGACTTATTTCACTTAACATGATAACCTCAAGATCCATCCGTGTTGTCGCAAATGGCAGTATTTCATCTTTTCTCATGACTTTATAGTATTCCATGGTGTGTCGGTACCTCATATTTTTTATTCAATCATCTGTCAAAGGACACCGGTTGTTTCCATGTCTTGCCAGAAAGAAAATTTTTTTTATCATAGAATCTACTACTTCTTAAATGTTGTACTGCGAGCATATACTATCCACTAGAAAATGTAATTTGGTGGTTCCTCCAGGAGCTAAACACAGCACAACTATATGGCCCAGCAATGCCATTCCTGGATGTAGACACATGAGAACCAAAAGCAGGGACTCGGCTCCTGAATGCCAGTGTTCACTGAAGCCTCATTCACAAGGTGGAAACAGCTGAAGTGCCCATCACAGATGACTGGATACACAAAATGTGGTTTACACATACAGTGGCATATTATTCAGCTGTAAGAAGAAGGAAATTCTGCCCTGGCTGGTGTAGCTCAGTGGATTGAGTGCGGGCTGGGAACCAAAGGATCCTGGTTCGATTCCCAGTCAGGGCATATGCCTTGTTTGTGGGCCAGGTCCCCAGTGAGGACCATGTGAGATGTAACCATACATTGCTGTTTCTCTACCTCTCTTTCTCTCTCCCTCTACTCTCTCTAAAAATAAATAAATAAAATTTAAAAAAATTTTGCCCGGCTGGTGTAGCTCAGTGGATTGAGCGCAGGCTGGAAACCAGAAGGTCCCGGTTCGATTCCCAGTCGGGGCACATGCCTGGGTTGCGGGCTGGGTCCCCAGTGAGGGCCATATGAGAGGCAACCATACATTGCTCTTTCTCCCTCCCTTCTCCTCTCTCTAAAAATAAATAAATAAAATCTTAAAAAAAAAAGAAGAAGGAAATTCTGACACATGCTGCAACATGGATGAATCTTGAGGACACTATGTTAAGTGAAATAAGTCAGACACAAAAAGACAAATACTATATGATTCTAGTTAAATGAAATACCTAGAATAGTCAAATCCATAGACATAGAAAATAGATGAAAGGAGTTGCAGAAAGGGGAAATAGGGGCATTATAGCTTAATTATCACAGAGTTTCTGTTTGGGGTTATGAAAAGGTTTTGGAAATAGATATTGTCAACCAATGGTCACTGGTGCCGTTTCCACACCAACAAAAATACCCAATTTGTGGTGTGGTGAAAAAGGAAATTTTATTCACTGCAAAATCGCTCCACCATAATATAGCAAGGCTGTGAGAACAGCATGGCTGTGAGACTGCCCTGAGCCAGGCCCTTCTCTGACTAGGCAACTCTGCTTTGCTCCTGGCAGGCCTGCTTTGAGCTGTGCTGGTCAGTCCTGCTGTGCTTTAGTTTGCTTTAGTTTGCTCCATTTTGTGCCAATATGCTCTGGTCTCACTGGTCTGTTTTGCTGTGCTCTGGCAAGACATCTTCGGTGTTTCAACTCAGTCAGGGAAATGCAGTTTTCAGTCTTTGGTGGAAAGGGAAAGTGGGTCAGAGCCACAGGGGAGCTGGCTAATATGGACATAAGTCCCTGCCCATGTTCCCTGATTGGCCTATCCTCATGCAAATGAAGACTCCAAAGCCTTGCCATCTGATCTGTCCTGATTGGTCAGAATACAGCCACTCTGCTTGGTCGGAGTTATGCATATCTGATTGGATGAGGAAAGCCTCAGTCCCATTGGTTGAAGTAGGACTCCAGGAACTCCTTTATAAGGGCTGGCTCAGATGGCAGCAACACAGTGCAAGCAAGCAATTCAGCGCAGGTTTCTCCCTGAAGCTCATGAGAGAGGTCCCTGTCTAGAAATGCCTGCTAGGTTCTGTTTCTTGTTGTTGTATTGTTTTGGGGTTCTTTTATTTTAATTTGAGCCCAGCTAGCCACTGGGAGCCCTTCTTAGCAGGTGTCTTCTTTCTCAGGGTTCACAACATCATGCTGGTTGCACAACCTGTGAATGTAATTCATACCCCTGCACTCAGGGGTAAACTTAGAAATGGTTAAAATGGCCACAATAAAAAATTCAAATAAAATGTAATTTAATCTAAAGAAAAACGTCCTGTGTGGCTTGTTTCTTCCCAGAAACATTCTTCCAACCTGACCTCATCCTTCCAAAGAAAACTGTACCAAGTGCAGACTGTATGCTAGGATCCTCTATCAGGCACTTCCAAAAATAGAAAGATATGTGGACATATGTCCTGTATTCCAAAAGAGCTTATCACACAGCCTAGGCAACAGACATGTGTATCAGTATTGTGTAAGGCCAGAGGGTGTGAGTGGACGTTTTGGCATTGTGCTATGGGAACAGAGGCAGGAGCAAAGCAATTTTGATTGGTAGATCCAGGATGGCTTGACCGGGGAAGGACCCTTTTAGCTGCCCTGGAAGAAGTGGGATTCCATGGGGAAGAGAAGGGAATTTCAGATTCAGAGAGCGGGTGAACCAAGCCTCCTTAATAGGGAGGTTCACCCCTGAGCAAAGGGGCAGTGGGTCTGGGCCAGTCATAGTGATCCAGGATGGCTTTCAGCTGATTCTGGAAAGGCGGCTGAGGCCTGATGGTGTCTGTTTTTAAATGTCCAGTTTTATTCATATGGACTTTTAAATACTGGCTGTGGGGAAATATCTCACATACTCTTTCTGTTCTTCTTTTCTACTCCCCCCGTTTACCATTTAGGGATGTGAGCCTCTTACCCTTATCAGAGAGAGAACTTTAAGAGTTTGCATTTTTTTAATGGTTTATTTTCCTCCTCAAACTATGTTTGCCATCTAGTGATTAATCCATGCCATTACAACAGCCTACTTCAAATTCCTGGTTTCTCAGCACCAGCGAAGCTCACTGCCTTCCGACCCCTGTTGGCTGTGACTTCTGCCCTGAACTTCACTTTCCACATGTCCTGATGCACACATTGGCATTTAGAGATGTCAGTAATGAATCTGACCCCTCAGAGACTAGTAATAATACTCACCTGAAAGAAAAATGTAGTTGTTTAGAAGAAATGAACTTCAGAAACTAAGTATTATGAACAGTTTGAGTAGGATATGATTTGAAATTATCCAGCAGGCGCACCTCTGTGTGAACATAGACCTCGGAGACGTGTGGCTGAGATTCCAGCCCCAGTGGGTGCCACAGTCATTTCCAGGCTGTCTCTTCTTCCTGTGTATCTTCCCAATGGAGACAAAGACTTGAACAACGTTGCCTCCAAATAGGCAATACCTGTTTGAACATAGCCTCCAAATTTCTGACATTCTGACTGTGGATCAAAGTAAGGAGCTGCACGTTCTTCTATTGGTGCTGTCACTGAGCAACTTGAGCAACTAAGGCTACTCTGCAGCTTTTCTTGCAAAGGCTGTTGTTGATCAGTTCGGAAAGGGGGGCCAAAAGCACGCTGTGTTACATGTGCAGAGGATTTACAAATCATCAGTCACTCAGGATTCTCCAAGGGCCCAGGGTAACATTTTGCCTCTAAACCAGAGCTTTCAGAGCTGAATCAGAGTTTCTAAACAATGGTGATTTCTGCATTGGAAAATAGTCTAGCGGGCCCAGTATGTCTTCTTGCATCAGAGATCTAAGCTGTGAGAAATCATGTACTCAACAACTATTAACTGAATGCCAGGCTCTGAGCTAGGATGTAAGTATGGATATAACGTGTTACACATAAAACCATTATGATAGTCTTAATGACCCCCCCCACACACACACAGACATACACACACACCATCCGTGGGATCCAAGCAAGGCTTTCTTGCGATGAATTTTGTCCTAGGGAGGATTATGCTACAGAGAAATAGTGGCTACAATCCCCACTTTACTGCCAAGTTCCCTTATTTTTCAGTTTGTTATGAACTGTTAGCCTGGAAAATAGCTTCTGGCCTCCAATCCAAGAGCACGCCTGAAGCCCTGAGATGTGACTGAATGTACTGCAGGAAGCCATTAGTTCAGTCTCTAAAACCACGTGAAAAGCTTGGCTGTCATTTGAAACTGTCGCTGTATGTATCATTTTGTTGTTGTTGTTGGATCTCTCTGTGTCTGTTTTTTGCAGGGAGAGCCAGAGATACCGAGTGTATGTTGTGATACCCCTTCTGCCAGGGTTTGAAGGAGACATTTCAACTGGTGGAGGAAACGCTCTCCAGGCGATAATGCACTTCAACTACAGGTGCCCGACTTCTGAAGTCATCTGTTCTCATCTTTCAGTCACGCTGGTGAAAGGGATGGAAATGTTTGTTCCTGTCTTTTCAGTGGATTGTTGAACAGATGAACACTTTTCTTTGTTTTACTTTTAATCTTGGTCTATTTACTAGTTGGTAAAATTCAAGTAGAGCCTAAAGCCATAAGTGGTAGGCCTAAGACGTATGGCAAATATAAAAGGACTAAAATATTACTCTCATTTACATTGGTTGCCTAGTATATATTTACACATAATTTTTATAATACATATAAAACATGTAATAGAGATATATTATAAACATAAAATAATATATAACACATCTATAAATATATAATATACAAAATATAAAATAATATATACAAAAAATTCCTGTCTCCATTTATAATACATATATTTTATATATGCTAAAGAACTAAAATATTAGTCTCCTTTATATTCACATATATTTTATATGTATATGTATTATATATACACATATACATACAGATCTTTTTTTTTAAAGATTTTATTAATTTAATTTTAGAGAGAGGAGAAGGGAGGGAGACAGAGAGGGAGAGAAACAGCAATGTATGGTTGCCTCTCACATGGCCCTCACAGGGGACCTGGCCCGCAACGCAGGCATGTGCCCTGACCGGGAATCGAACCAGGACCGTCTGGTTCCCAGCCCGCACTCAATCCACTGAGCTACACCAGCCAGGGCTACATACAGATCTTTATAAACGGAAGCAAGGACTTTATATGTGTATGTAGAAAATATATAACATATATAAATATTATTTTTTTAATTATTGGTAAGCTGCCAAACAGTTATTGACTTTTTTATATTCCTTGCAGTAAGTAAAGAAAAAATGCTTGAAATGTTATGATTTGTGCATATTTGTTTATGATTCTTCAGATAGCAAATCCTTCAACAAGGTTGGTGATAATAGTCTCTCCTAGTAAAGTAGAGCATGAAGGTTCTTTCCTAGTTCCTGAAATTTTAATTCTTTTTCTCTACCACACCTCAGTTAAAATTATAGGAAAGTGGTAAGTTCTGTTCATGATATTCTAAAAAGCAGAGTTTCCATATTCACTCAAAAAGGCACTTGAGGCTTCAGCCGTGGCCAGCGGAGTGTCATGAGGAGGGCTGCGAGGTACAAGCGGTGGTCAGGTGCAGAGAGGCAGGCTCCCCTCTGGGGCTCGTAGCTGGGAACGAGAATGGAAGTCAAGAGGCACGTGGTTGGGCCTGGGCCTGACTCCAGCTCCCAGGGAGGAGCTCTGTGAGCTGAGGTCCGAAAGAGCCTACTCAAGATCACGCTCCCAACAAGGCAAAGCAAGGACCCGCACCTGGGTATTTTCTTTTACTATCCCTCGTTTTTCAGAGTCTCCTGCAGTTGACCACCTTTGTAATCAAACCCTTTTTAGAGGACAGAGGGGACCTTATCCAGAGCGCCCAGTGTGTAAAGCAGATAAGGGTTCAGAGCCTTCATCAAATTGGGGGCCAGGGCTTAGATGCCTTCCCGCCGGGCCCCCTTCCCCACTGGACCCCGCCATAGGATCTGAGGGTCTTCTGTGCCCCCTGTGGTGGAATGTTTTTAGTCCTCTTGTTTTATTCAGATTCTCAAGCTTTATCTACCTGCCAGGGTCTCAGGTAAAGCTTGTTTTTGTTTCCTCTTGAGTAATTCCGCCTGGTGGCAGTCTGCGAGAACTTGTGCTTTGGTCTCCCCCTTAGAGGGAAGACTTGCCCATTTCTCTTATTATCTGATTTACAACATGACAAATGAAGCTTTTCAAGAATTAAAGGCCCTGACATAATGTTTAATTGGATATTAACCACTCTACTTGCCATTCGAATATTATTTTTGGAGCATTGTCAATTGTAATCATTTTTTGTGACTATTTTCTTGGGTTTGAACCAGCTGAATGAAATAACATGCTTGGCTTTTGTTCAGCAACTAAAACTATAACCTTTTTTGTGCAAAAACATCTCCATTTGCTGGCATCATCTGTAATAATATCAGTGTTTTCCAGGCATAACTGTATTTTCAATTACTTTCATAAAGCAAGCGGATGGAGCATAGAAATTTTTGTTTTCTCAGTCTTTATAATTCATAGACTATTATCAGAGCCTTGAAAAGACAAAATAGGTAATAGTCAGTTACTTGAGATATATTTTTCACTTTTAAGGAGTCTGCCGACTTTACAAGGATAGCCCAAGTATAATAGTTTCTTTAATTCCAAAATTATTCTAAGCGTTTGTCCTTTTCACCTCTGAAGGCAAAGTGATTATGTGATTATTCTCATCTATGGAGGCATTCTAAATTTATCTTCCCTGGCACTAAATTTTCTAAGAAATTCATTCATAGTCCATCTTTTAAAAATAACATCTCTTCCTGAAATCAATTTTACAACTTTTCCATTTATCCACCTCAAAACAACTGCCTTATTCCATCAATAACATTAAAAATTATATTCATTGGTTTTTTTATTTGAAAAAAAATCTATGTAGCATCTTTTCATAGAAGCACTCGTTCTGATTTTACTTAGATTGGGGCTCTCTCCCACAAACTGGGATTGGTTCCTTTGAAACCTCCATAATTATTTATTTTCTTTGCATATCTTTAGAACTATGTGCAGAGGAGAAAATTCCATCCTTGGACAGTTAAAAGCAGAGCGTAAGTAACTGCTTATCTCTTCCTCCATGCTTGTTTTGGTGATGTATCAATAATCATTAGTATCTTCTCAGTGTAATTATAGAACTCTATTTCCATAAGGTATCCAATGAAATACTTAACAGAGGTAAATTTATTCTCATTAATTGTCCAAACTAATGTTCAAATGAAGACAACACGACTTGAGATGCATAGGTAATAAAAATGAGAGTATTTTATCATGTATTTTTATGATTTATTTATATTTATTTATAATAATTGTTTTGATGATAAATGGGACTTGTAAGGCACTTCACAAGACCTTCCATATGTCTTCTCCTGCGACCCTGCACCACAGTCCTAGGTAGTGAGCAGGACAGATGTCATCCCTGCATTAAGGATGAGGACATAAATGATACAAGGTTAATAGATATCTGTGTGGCTTCCTATAAGTGTAGATATTCCGGGGTCTAAATTTTTGAGGACATTATACTGAAGGTAAATAAGAAAAGAGCACAGTGATACCTTTCAGTTTTATAATCCTTCGTATATTCAAAGGCACTTTCTTAGATAACTTTTTTTTTAACCCTCACCTGAGGATATGTTTATTGATTTTAGAGGGGAAAGGGGAGAGAACAAGAGAGAGGGAAACATCAATGTGAGAGAGAAACAGCTATCAGTTGCCTCCCATATGTTCCCTGATTGAGGACTGAACCCACAACCTAGATATGTGCCCTGTCCAGAGACTGAACCCACAACCTTTCGGTGAATGGGATGATGCTCCAAGCAACTGAGCCACCCAGCCAGGGTTCTCATATATCTTCTTAAATGATCCTTCCACATAGTTCTTAACTACCATAGCTTGTAACTGCAGGTTTACTTGCCTATATCTCTGTGAACTGACTCTCAGTTCAGCACATAGTAGATGTTCAATAGTGTTCTATACCATGCGCAATAGGTCTGCAAGTTTCCACAAAAAATAAGCTGGAGTTAGAACCCAAGCTGTCTGACCTTCAGCTCATATTGGTCTAGGTTGTGAAAAGTTGAAGGGCCACATTAAAAAGACTAGATTTTATGCAGAAGGAGATCAAATGAGGTTGATGGAAGCCTCTGAATCCTGGAATGAGCTCACCAAAGTGATGTTTATATGAAGATTCACTTCCTAAAGGCAAGCAAAGTACAGAGAGTCTTACGGCAGATGAGCGGTAATGGCACATTGGTAATGAAAGAAAGGATATGTATAAGACTGAAGGAAGACTTCAGGGTGTATGGGAGCAGAAGAGTAAGGGAAGCAGGTAATCCAAAGAGTTTCAGTCCAACTGACCAGGAGAATGGAGCTGCCACTGGGAGGCCTGGAGCAGTCAGGAGGAGCCACCACAGTAACATGATGCCATGTGGTACGGCCTTAATATGCTAATAACCTCAATTTTTTGAGGATTTAATGCACTAGGTAATGTATCAGAATGTGGGGAGAAAATAGTAGTCCTTCCATATATGTATATTTTTCACTTAAAGAATTAGGACATTGCCCTGGCTAGGTGGCTCAGTTGATTGGAGCATTGTCCTCTACACCAAAAAATCACAGGTTCAATCCCTGGTCAGGCTGTGTATGAGAGGCAACCAAATCAATGTTTCTCTCTCTCTCTCTCCCTCCCTCCCTTACTCTAAAAATAAGCAAATCCTTGGGTGAGGATTAAAAAAATATTTTTAATAATTAGGACATAACTAGGAATGGCATAGTTAGGATTTCCAAAAATTCACTCCTGCATAAAAGCAACAAAAACACTGACAAAAATGATAAAAGTCCTCTTTTTCAGAACTCTGGAAATCTACCAAAGGCATGCGACAATCTGAAGAGTGTTCATTCAGGAAAGATAGCAGCATCTTGGTACAAACAGCCAGCTTTGTGGCACTTTAATTTGTCATATGCCCATTCCCCTCCCCTCAGTTCTGCAGTAGCTCTGAAAACCGGGCCATCACTCTAAAACCAGCAGCCTGGTTGCCACTGGCAGGCGCCGAACGGGTTTGAAGCCCCTGAATGCTGACGATTTTGATAATTGTCATAATTTGACATGACAGAATGAGTCATTGAAACAACTAGTTTAACTATAATCAAAGAACTAAAGGAAATGCTATGTAAAGAACTAAAGGAAAAAGTATATATCCTCAATTAGAGAATATATAAATATAGGATTTTTTAATTAAAAAGTTTCTATAAAGGTTCTTTTCTTATACTAAAGGAATGACAGACACATACATTTGGGGGTTGCAAAGTAGAGCAGCTGAAATGAAATGCACGTTAGAGGGGCTCAGCAGCAGATTGGAGCAGGCGGAAGAGTCAGCACCTTGAAGACACGTGCATCAGGGGTGTCCAGTCTCAGGAACAGAAAGGAAAAATAATGGAGAAAAGTGAGCAGAGCTGGAGAGGCCTGTAAGACATCATCAGGCACACCAACATATACATAATGGGAGTCCCAGAAAGACAAAAAAGTGCATATAGAATACTTAAAGAAATAATGACTGAAAACTTCCCACATTTGATGAAAACGTGAATCTAGACATCCAAGAAGCTCAACAAAATCTGAGTAAGGTGAGCCTAAAGCAATCCACACCAAAACACATTATAGTCAAAATAGTGAAAGACAAAAGCAAAAAGAATCTTGAAAGCAGCAAAGGACACGCAAATAATCAGGACAAGTAAGAGGCAATTTCTCATCAGAAACCATTCTGTCATTTGTTTCTTCAATAATGTCCTTTGGAACAAATAAAAGCCTTTATGTTTGATGAACTGTTTATGTTTTGTTTATGGTGCACAATCCAAGAAACCATTGCTTAATCCAAATGTTTGCAAATCATAAATCTGATAAGGAATTGGTGTCCTGAATATATAAAGAAAATTATAAGTCAACAATAAACAAACCCAGTTTTTAAAATGGGCTAAGGATCTGAGTAGACATGTCTCCAAAGAAGATACGTAAATGCTCAATAAGCACATGAAAAACTGCTCAACATCATTAGTGTTTAGGGAAATTCCAATAAAAACCGCAAGCTACAACTTCATACCCACCATGATGGATATAATTTAAAAATAAAAAAAGGGATTGACAAGGATATATTGATACTGGAACCCTTATACAATACTGTTGGGAATTCAAAATGGTGCAGGCTCTTTGAAAAGCAATTTGATAATGCCTCCGAAATTAAACAGAAAGTTACCATCTAACCCAGCAGTTCTGCTCCATAGCGTATACCTAAGAGAGTGCAAAACATATGTCCACACAAAAACTTATGTATGGATGTTTATAGCAGCATTATTTATAATAGCCAAAACATGGAGACAACCCAAATGTTCATTAGTTGGTGAATGTAGAACCATAGTGTGTTTATTTGTACAATGGAGTATTATTTAGTTAATAAACGGAATGTACTGATACATGCTACAACACGGATGAACCTTGAAAATATTATGCTAAGTGAAAAGAAACCAGACACAAAAGGCCACATGTTGTATAATTGCATTCTTTCTGAAACTTTTTAACAGGCAAGTCCATAGACACAGGAAAGTAGAGTCGTCCTTGCCCGCGTCTGGACAGAGGGTGGAACGGGGAGTAACTCCTAATAAGTGCGGTGTTTCTTTTGGGGGCTAATAAAAATGTCTTAAAATTAGATAGTGGTGATAATTGTACAGCATGTCAACATACTTTTAAAAAACACTGAATTGTACATTATAAAGGAGTAAATTTTAGGGCATATGGGTTTTTAAATGATTTGGAAGCTTTCAAATAATGAATTAAACTTATATGTGTAATATTGTGTATGTATGTGTATTGGGTGCTCAAGAATTTTTCACTATTGGTTGCTCAGTCTAAAACAACTTTAGAAAAAACTAATATTAATTTTAAAGACAAAAGTAAAAAAATAAAAAACTTTAGAAACAACTTCCCACATAAGACATGTACATCACCAATAATAAATACTTTGCAAAGTTTTACCTAATTGCATCCAGGACAGAGAAGATTTACCAGAGCATTATCCTTAACTCTGATGTTCCAACAGCTTCAAGCGAAGATGATAGTGAGTGAATAAGACTCTAGAAGATACAGTTAAAACAAAGTCAGGAACGCCGTTCAGTGCTGACAGTGGCTAGTAAAACACAGAGTGAGGTTGTAGGAGAATAACAAGCCTGTTTAGTTTCTCAACCAGAAAAATGGCCTGAGCTTATTGTAACGCATTTCCTTTGGCTCTGGGCCCTTTCCCTGCCTTTGCCTCTTCAAGAGGAAAATTGGATTTTAACACAAGAAGTAATTTCAATGTTAAGCCCTCTTCTGAAAAGATTTCCAAGTACGCTGGGAACAAGTCAAAATCGGTCATCTCAGTGGGGAAAATATTCATGCTCTAAACAGGGAAGAACAGATTAATTATATAATGCCCCTTTTGGAGGTACAACGTTCTGTCGTTGGTTTTGTTTCTGTAAATGCAGAGTGGGTTTTAAATACATGAACTAGCTAATCTCTAATTGCATAGAAAACTATAGTTCTCTACCATTTCAGTTCTTTAAAAATAACAAAACTGCTGTTGTGAATATGTTAAAATTACGGTTATTAGTATATAATTATCTGATACCCCAATCTTCAGTGATTTAGTGTTTAATTTAAAGCATTTATTTATCATTTTTATAATTTTTGTGAGTTATGACATTTTAGAATCCAATTTAGTATAATTTCACAGAAGGTCTAGATGTATTCAATCTGGATTAGAAATGTACAAATATGAAGTGCTACAAGTTTTCAAGTAACAAAAACCTGTGGCAACCCTTGAAGTCCTTTTACAAAATTTTCCTACAAATACCGAGCCTGCTGCATTGATTTTTCTCATCTTTTGAGGTATAGCTGTACAACGTTCATTAACAGATCTGTCCTAGGAGCCTGGATAAACCTTGAATTCTAAGATACGGTACCTCCATGACATATAATTTGGAAACCTCCTGATATATTTCCACCTATTGCTTCATGTTAATGCTTGTACATGCTCCTGGCTTTCTCCTATTTTCTTCAGAAGGTACTTGTTTCCTCAGTATATCCTCAGACCACAAAAAACATCACCAACATTGTGTCTATGACGTGGCAATCCCGTTTTCTTCACAGAACAAAACACTAGTGGAAATAATTTCTCAACTTGCTTTTTTCCTGCTAGATGGGCACCCTACTGCGTTTGGCAGGCCACACTTGACATCATCCAAAATGTTCCCTTCTCCTTCTTTTGAGTCCTGTTATAGCTACTAACCCTTTGCCTTCTTCTTGAAGGCATTTTTCACAAACAGATTAAATTTGCATCACTCCATAGAGCTTTTTTACAATCATGTGGGCTGCGAGGCTCTCCAGCTAATTGATAGATTGCGGATACTCTCCAGCGTTGCTTTGAAATGGCACAAATCCATGCCTTAGATGATTACAAATTACTAGGTCTTAAACCTTTAGGTTGCTATTAGTCAGTATCACTAATGTTTAAAAAAATACTTTAAAATAACTTTAGACTTCTAGTTTCTAGAACTGCTATATACCCTCCACTCTGATTTCCCAAATGTTAACATTTTACCTTTTTGCTTCATCGTTCTCCTTTACTAGATAGGTGGGTTTTTTTCCCCTGGACCATTTTAGAATGAGTTTCAGCCATGATACCCGTATACCCTTACATACGTAAGTATGGGTTCCTGAAAAAACAGGACATTTTTAAAGCAGCTATACTTCAGTTATCAAAATAAATGAAATTGACATTTGTGAAATACTGTTACCCTGTTGTAGACCTTACTGGAATATTGCCAGTTGTCTTCCTGATATCCTTTATAGCAAAATGGGGGGATGTTTTGTTCTGACTCAAGATTCAGTCAACAATCATGTGTTACATTTTGTTGCCATGTATTTTTATTTTTCTTTAATCTGAAATAATCCCTCAATCTTTTATTTTGGAAGGTGGAGACCTTTATGATCTCGATATTTTTGAAGAGTACAGACTACTTATTTTGTAGAGAAGCCCTCAGTGCGGGTGTATACTGCTTCCTGATTAGATTCGGGTTATGCACTTCCGGCAGGAATGGTACGGAAGTGGTGCATTCCTCCTCGTGGGCCGTGTCGGCCGGAACATGATGTTGGCGTGCCCCACTACTGGGTTCACTGACTCTGACCGCTGAGTGAAGGTGGTATCTGTCAGGTTTCTCAACCATAAGATTACTGTTTCCCTTTGTAATTAGTAACTATTTGTGGAAAAACACTTTGAGGCTATATAGAAATCCTGCTTCTCATCAAACACCCAGTAATTTTTAGCATGCATTAATGATTCTTTAATGAGTCAATTATTACCACTCTGATTCAATTATTATTACCATGACAGTTGCTCAATGCTGGTTTTCTAATTCCATTATTTCTTCTATATTTATTACTTTCTTCTTAATTTCTTGTGTGCAATTCTACTATAATGAAAGCTTTCCCTTCTACATTTATGTATTTATTCTTGTTTTTATATTGGTACGCATTTATGGATTCTTATTTTATTCAGCGGGTCATAGTTGTGATGCTCAGCTCACACAGTTTTGGCCTCTGAGGAATTTTCTTAGGAGGCTTTTGTGTGCTTTCTGCAATGTCCCCATCAGCCTTTTCCACCACCAGCACAGCAAGGGTTTCAGCCTCATCTTGTACCTTCCCAGCCATTTCTCCAAGGAACATAGATTTGTTCAGTGGAATGTAGAATTTGAAAACCAAAATCTGGGTTCCAGATAAGATCATTGCTACTGGCCTATCACTGCTTTAGACCTTGAGTATTCTACTTGTCTATCAGTCATCTGTCTATCTATCTATCTCCTATGCATGTATTATGTATGTATGTATGTATGTATGTATGTATCTATCTATCTATCTATCTACCTATCGATCGATCTATCCTCTATATCTGCATACTGATACTGCCAATTCCAATCCCACATCACAGGATTCCTTCTGGCCATCTCTCCGTTTTTATAACTCCTTTCTCTTTCAGTGAGAAACGTGGCACCTAGTATCTACAACATCTGTATCCATTTCCTCAGTCCCAGAATACACAAAAAATAGTTTCTCCACTGCTAGCCCATAGTAATGAAAAATAAATCTACTCACTAGAGATTTATTTTGCCTTTTGTCTTTAGACTAAGGGTATATGTATACTCAAAAGTTAGTGTCCAAAATTTACTTGGCTCATGTTATTAATTTTAAATACAAGTAGGTTCGTTTGCTTCAGTTTGTATTCCATTTTAGAGATTTTTTCTTTAGCTTTCGTGACTTTTTTTGGAATGTGTACAATATACAAGGGTTGGCAAAAGTAGGTTTACAGTTGTATTGCAAATAAATAATACAATAATTAACAAATAATAATATGAGAATAAACTGTTCGCGTATTTACAACCGTAAACTACTTTTGCTCACCTCTGTACTTCAGATAGTCATAAATATTTTTAAAAAGGCATGCTTGAGATACATTACTCCCCTATGCTTTCTTTCTCTTTCCCACCCTCTTTTTCACCCTATTGCCAGCCACCCGCTATGGCTGGACAATTTTCATCAGTTCCTAGATTATTCTTGCTGTATTTCTTTTTGCACAAGTGAGCAGATACATGCATATTTTCTCATTTCTCCCAATCTCTTTGATAAGAATAGCATACTACATATTCTCCTATGCACTTTGCTTTTTCATTTAACAATATATCCTGAAAGTCACTCCATATTAGTTCATAGAGACCTTTATGCCTTTTTTACCTTTACATACCCTTCTGTGTATAGATTTGCCATAGTTAATTCAATCACTTTCCTATGTGTGGTCAATTAGGTTTTATTTGGTATTTTTCAATTACAGAATGAGTAGCACTGAATATATATGTTCTTATTTGTTGGAATTACATATTTAGAGTAGATTTCTAGAGTGGGACTGCTGGGTCCATGGGTAAAGCAACACATAGGTAATTTTGTTAGATATTGCCAAATTTCCCTCCAAAAAGCTTGAGCTAATTCACACTCAACACCAACTTACCAGAGAGCCTGCTTCAACGGTCTGACCAACACAGTGCATTATCCTGCTTTTTCTTGCCAATCTTGTAGGTAAGAAATGGTTTCTTGGTGTAGTTTTAATTTGCATGTCTATTATTATAAGTGAGGGGGAATAACTTTTCCAATGTATGTTTGTGTGTGTGTGTGCGTGTGTGTGAACTGTCTATTCATGTCTTCCACTCATTTCTCTGTCAAAATTTTGATCTGTCTCCCATTAATTATTGACTTCCTTATATGTGTGCACTCTTCACTTTTTATCTGTGACAAACACTGCAAATGCTTTCTCCCACTTTGTCATCTGTCTGTTGTTTTTTTTGCTTGTGGTGCTTTGTATCATGAACATGTGGTGTGTTTTTTAAATTGAGCCAAAGTTATCAATCTTATTTTTTATTGCCTCTGGACAGTGACAAGCCTTCCCTACACTCAGGTCATACAGGAGTTTACCCTGCTTTCCTCCAGCACTGCTAGGGTTTCATATGTTTCCATGTCTCTCTCTGATCCATTTGGAGTTTATTCTTGTAATTGGTGTGAGACAAATATATAATTGTTATTTTTTTCAAATACTGTTGCAATTGTATGAATACTTTTTATTTAAAAGTCCTAGTCCTTTATGTAAAAATTCTTTCTCTAGTTATTTGAGATGCAGTCTTTATGTATACATGCAAAATTTCCATATACACTAGGATCTATTTCTGGACTTTTCCATTCCCAGGTTTAGTTGTCTATTTATAGGCCAGTTCTGCACTGTGTTAATTACCCAGACTTTATGGAACGTGTTAATAGCAGATATATGGGATGGGTCTAATGTCCCCCCATAGCTCTTCTTTTCCAGTTTTATTAATAACCACTTTTGAATGTTTATTTTTTCATATAAATTATAGTATCAGGTTTTCTAGTTCCATGAAATCTTACTGAGATTACATTAAATGTATAAGTTAACCTGAAGAGAATTGGCATTTCTTTTTTTTTGTTTGTTTAATGTTGAATTGTTCTATTCCAGAGCAAGAGATATCTTTTAATTTGTTCAAGTCTATTCTTCTGTCTTTCAATAGTGTTTAAAATTTTTCTTCATAAAAATTTGGCACATTTATTGTTAAGTTTATCTTTAGGTGTTTTATCTTCTTTGTTGCCATTATAAGTGAGGCTTTGTCTACCAGTATATCCTCTGAATGGCTATTGTTTGTGTGTTTGGAGTCTATTTATTTCTAAATTTATATTCTATTATGCTTATTCTTTTATTGTTTGAGATAATTTTATCATTGAGTCCACAAGTATACTATTATGTTATCTATAAATGGAGATGGTTTTACTTCTTATGTGATTTCTTTAGTCTAAATGCGTTGGCTGATGCCTCCAAGGTAATATATACACACATACACAGATGTACATATATAATTCATATATTATATACATTTTCAGCATATTAAGAAAGTACTCATCATTTCCTACTTTGTTCATCGTTTTTATCAGGAATGGGTATTAAATTGTGTCAAAAACTCTTCAGCATCTGTTGAGATAGTCATGATTTCTTTCCCTAGATTGATCAATATCCTATCTTACAGTAATGGATTTACTCATATTGAGCAGACTTGCACCCCTAGAATGCATCTCACTTGGTCATGCTGTGTTATTTTCTGAGTGTGCACCACTAATCTTAAATCTGTAAATGCCAAGACTCTGTAGCAGTGTCATTCAAAGAATGATATCCCCTAGGGCATTGGAATTACAGATTTCTACTGAATCAGAACCTCTGGGAGAGTCCAAGGATTCTCCTTCTGCCAGGTCCTCCAGAGGTGGTCTGTACGTACACCATGAACCATTGGTCTACTCTATTGCTCAGGGTGGATATTTTATGGGAAGTTACTGCAAAAAATGTTTGCTTTAGCACAGGATTTGATCTGTGATTTTTTTAAAAAGCTGCTTTAGGTCTTAGAATTCTAGATTCTAGATCATGAGCCAGCTACAGGAAAGTAGATGATACAGAGAAACCAAAAGATAAAACACCAGCTGCCACCTGTTTACCCATTCCTCTATTTACTCATTTATTTAACTTTTTAAGGCACTGTGCAAGGGTTTAGGGTACAAAGATGTGTAAGACCTCCACAACAGTCAGAAAAATTGAGGACTAAATAAGTGGTGGTAAAAGAATATATTAGGCATTATATTAGAAGTATTTTCCTAGAATTAATGGGCATGCAGGCCTTAAGAGAGGAAATACTCCTCTCTCTAGTTCAAAGAGGAGGCAATTCTTTGTATGGAACATGTTTCCAATATAACATTAACAAATGGAGAAAAAAATTATTTGCAAAAATCTCCTTTATATGAAACTTTAGAAATCCCAGTGTACCGGCACATCAGTTCCCTCAGACACAGCTGCGGGGTCACCCGTAGCTGTAAGGGGAGGTTATCTGTAAGTAGAGGAATCTCTGTGTATAATCTTTGAATGAATTTCTTTCCCAAATACTCATACATAATAGGAACACTGAATGACACCCGCCGTAAAATAGAAAACATTGCTAATACATGGAAACTTCAGTCAATAGAACATGAACTGCATTGGTTCTACGAAAGTGCTTCAGATTCCAATAAAGAAAAACAGATTTATGTTCTCTTTCTATTAGACTTTGTGATGGTTTGGTTCCACTTTATTTATTCTAGCATCAGACTTCGCTTATCCCAGACAACTGCCATGTGGGAGAGGGACCGCACACACTGCGACTGCCACTCCTGTCAGGGCGGTGGCTGTGGGGTGCCGGGCTGTGGAACCCATTCTCCTTGTGGCAGGAAGGGCCTCGCCCAGGAGAGGGCAGTGGGTTAAAGTGCAAACCTCGTTCTGCTTGCTCTGAAGAAAACTCTCCAAAGTCAAATGTAGTCAGGATCCCGTCATTTCCTAATTTTCATAATTTAGAAGGAGGAGTATCATTTAATTGCTGGCATTTATATTTCCCCAAAGTCTGTAAAATACAACTGCTCCTCCGTGTTGCACACTCACGTGCTGTAAGCGGTGCGTGCCTCGGGTACTTTGGGCTCACGTCTTGCGTCTGATTTGAACCGCAGCAGGTGGCGACCAAGATAGGTGCTAATGTCACACCGAAGTCTTGGCTTGTCCGCTCAGGCTCAGCTTTGATGATTGCACTGCAGCAGTTACTCACCCAATCATTAAAATAAAATGTTCGTATTTAAATATATTTTTGGATTGCCTCAGCAAAAAGAAGACATGGAAAGCACTTCAGTGTGATTTTTTAAATGTGTGTATACCAGGTCAACAGTATAAAATTATTCAGGTAGCAAAAATAGATCCTGGGCAAATCCAGGAATTACACACCCATGTTCACATGCACTTTATACAATCTATTCTTAACCTATTTAAGGAATATAGTTGTTTTGCTAAAATTGAGTGTGCCATCACTGAGCTTGGTCATATTAATTTTAGTAATTTCTCTTTAAACTTACAGTTGGCAATCAGTGGATAAATTACATATCGTTCTGTGGTCTTAGAACACACGCAGAGCTCGAAGGAAGCCTAGTCACTGAGCTCATCTACGTCCACAGCAAGTTGCTAATTGCTGATGACGACACTGTTATTATTGGTAAGTAGATGCTCTCCAACTGTGCTTCTTGTTGGTTGACTTAAGTCATGCGAAGTGTTTCTGTTCCTCTGAGCTTTCTGTGCGGGCGAGAGGGACAGTAACATGCTGTCTAAAACATTTCTGAAGCGATCTGTTTCACTCACAACCTTTCCAGTCTGTTTTTATCTATGAAGAAACACAGGCCCAGAGCAATTAAATGGCCACTGTGTAAATTATGGTATCCAAAGGCAGTGGTTTGACCCAGCAGAGAGATGATCAGCCTGCTCTTTTTAATTCTTTTATATTCCTCATTTTTATTGAGTCCAAGTGCCTGCATTTGGGGGCTTGAAGGAAGAGAAATGGGGTGGGAAAATGTGTCACAAAGGAGTACCTGGAGGTACTGCGTGTGTCTTTGCACCCCACCCGCCTCACCATTGTCGCAGATCTCAAGTTGTGCAAGGGTCGGAATCAGAAGGATATTAAAGTGCTGTTGCCCCCATGCTTCCCGTTATCCCTGGAGTCCTTGTTTGGGGTGTCATTAAACAGGGTGCAGGGTGGACCAGCTAGGTTGGTGTGGGCGTGGTTAGGGGGAATCCCGAAGTAATGATATGATGTAGCTCTGGACTAAAGTCTGCAGTCTTTTCTTGTTGAGGATGCGCAATAGAATTCTCCAGAGTCCTCTCCCCACGAACAGATTCAGAGTTACTGGTTGTACATTCTGCCCAAATTAGATCAACTTGATCAGAGGGATGGGTGTTCAGCTTCATTGTTTTATACACATGGAAAGCTTTATTTCCCCATCACTGAATTGTTTTGCTTTCTAATGTTATGTTACATATACGCAGAGAGGCCAGGATGAGGAACTATTAATAATCAGCCAGATAAATGAGTTGACAAGGGTTGGGGGTAGGTTACTTAGACACACAATGTGTCCCACTGTCGGGGATTCTGCTCATCTGTCTTAAGTGAAATGGAGTTTTTCATCTATTAGAAGATACTTTCCTATTCTTTAAGAAACTAAATGTCCTGGGGTGTTTTGAAATGTCTTGGCAGTAAATAAATACATCCTCCACTGGTAAAAGAAAAAAATTGCCTCATATCTGGGAATAATGAGACTTCCTTTTCTGGAACATGATTGAAAAGAAAGAAAAAGTAGTTCTGAAGCCAGAAAATGTGTGGACCACAGTGTGGTCTCACACCCCACCACACACACACACACACTCTTTGAATACATGTACTGGGCATGTAAGAAAAATGTCTTGCATCTCTGATCTCTTGCTCTATATGGATCAGAGCTCTTTAGGGATTTATTTACTCCCCTATTTCACCCAGAACAAGGTTTCTCTTATTCCCCTCAAGCTACTCTGTCTGGCCTTGCCCTTCAGAAGCCAATCTTAGAATATATTTATATTAAATTTGGTAAATGACAGTAGGAAGGAGCAATACTAATGTTTGCTGAAATGGAAAAACAAAGAAAGTGAAATAAATTTCACTTGATCTCTTTAGAAAGATTTTAGAATTCTAGAAGTAAAAATTGACAGATGGAAATATTTTCCTTTTAAAGGTCATTTTGATTTTCAACCTGTTTTATTTTAAAGTATAAATGCAAAGTAGTTTTCAGTAACAGAGCTATCAGTTAAATAGGTTTGTTGAGTTTTTTAATTGACTTACTTTCTAGAAAGGTCTCTGAACTCCCAAAGGCTGCAGTTCATTTAGGCTAGCAATCACAGGTCGATTTTGCACATAATTCTTACTCTCCTGAGACTGAAGACGTGGCCTTGGGAGCATGAAGAGGTCTTCCTTTGGTCTTTAGGGCCTGATTTCTCCTTCTCCTTCCCCCAGGGCACAACAGACTTTCCCCGGGGAAAAGTCCAAAGACACCCTGTTCTTTTTATCTCAGTGGAAGCTCTAAGAGGAAGCACGTTTGCTGTTGCTACTCAAATCCCTCAGCTCTGTTTAAGTTCATAACGCAGAAAACAATGTTGAAAATTCTCAGAGAGGAGTTTGAGAAGTTATGGAAGAATATTTTATAGATATAATATTTTGCAAGTTATCTAAAAGCTTAAGAGTTAAAGTAACCCATGATTAAATTTTCTAACATGGGAAACTTATGCCAGAATTATTGAATGATTGATATAAGAAAAATGAATAATTGTTTCTCCTTATTTTTCCCTCAGGAGGAAATACTTGTGTTCTCACACTAAAGTCTCTTTGGTGTAGAACTTCCATTGTCTGTTGGCCTGAGCGACCCTGCTGGTTATTGAAACCTGTGGCCAAATCCAGTTTTCTAACCCATCTTAATATTGTCACTTAATATTAACATTGATTTGCTTTCCTAAACAAAACAAGGCTCTCCTTAAATAGAATTTAAGTCTATTGTGTTGACTATGCGAAGTAAGTTTTTAGTGTTCACTAATCCACTGCAGCGTACAAGAGGGAAAGTCAAACAGGAATCAAACACTGCGCTGCCCCACAGAACTCCTGGGCTGGAGGGGCGGCTGGCATTCTTTCCGCCTGACACCAGGCACATCCACATGCAGACTGCAGAACTGGAGCAGGTGAGGGTGGGGGATGAGAAACTCGGCAGCAGGCTTGAGTGGCTGATGAGAGGCTGTGGCTGAAGGGCCGCCCAGGTAAAGAGAGATTCCACTCGATCTAGTGTTGTGGGTCTGTCTCAACCCTGGCTGCATTAGATTGCCTGAGGAGCTTTTAGAAACATATAATTATGGAGAAGTTTGTTTGTATCTGCTATTTATCTTAAACCAGATTGTTTTTTTTTAAAGGATGGATTAATGGATAGAGTATGAAGGGATGGGGTAGTATTGGAAATGTCTGGTTTCTACTTGCAGAAATTGTGATGAAATTGGTCAGGTCTGGGGCCAAGACATCAAGGTGTTTTTGTTTTTCTCTTTGGCACCAGGATTTTTCAAAGCTTCCTAGGTGGTGCTCATGGGCACTTCAAGCTGAAAATCTCTGAACTGCAGGCCCAGGGAACACAAGGGGGTGGGAAGTACAGAATAGCTGATTTGGGCTCAACAGAAGGATCCGTTTTCCTTTAAAACGCTACAACACGGCACGGTCGGTGTGTTCCTTGACTCTGACTGCTGCAACACTTGGCTGCAAACTTGGTGGCTTAAAACAGTGCAGATTTATAGTTCCGTGGGCAAGGAGTCCAACACGGGCTTCCCTGAGCTAACATCTAGGTGCCGGCGGGGCTGCCTTCCTTTCCGGAGGCTCTAGGGAAGAATGCATTTCTTCGTCTTTTCCAGCTTCTAGTTGCTGGCCACATTCGTGACCTCCTTTCTTCATCTTTGAAGGCAGCAATGTTATATCTCTCTGCAAGTTCCCCAAAGTTTCAACCCATTTTCCTGTAATCTCCCTCTGAATCTCCTTCACTTTTAAGGATGCCTGTGATTATTTCAGGTTTACCCAGATAATCCGGGATAATCTCCCTATTTTAAGGTCAGTTAATTAATAACCTTTATTCCAGATGCACCCCAAGTTCTCCTTTGCCCTGTAACACGACAAATCCACAGGCTTCAGGGAATAGGACGTGGGCGTCTTTGGGGGCCATTGTCCTGCCTACCAGAGGCGGAGTTACAATTTCTGAAACAAGATGTGAAAAAAAGCACAAACCGCAAAGGGAAAGATAGATAAATCCAACTGCATTAAAATTCAGAACTCTATTCATTAAAAGACACTATAAAGAGAATAAGAAGGTAAACCACAAACTGGAAATAGATATTTGCAGCACACTTAATATTCAAAACATATAAAGAACTCCTGTAAATCAGTATGAAAAGATAACTCCAAGGAAAAACAATGGCAAAGGAACTGTATAAGAACATCACCAAAGAGGACATATCTGAGACATATCATGTTTATATATATGAAAGATGTTTGTCCCCATTAATATAATAATGAAACAAAGAACAGTTTTTAAAAATACCAATTAGCAAAAATTAAAAAGTCATCCGGTACAAGTATTGCTGGGCTGCAGAGCACCAGTCTCCAGTTCCGCAGACGAGCCCAGGCAAGCTCTCACGTGTGCACACTAGGAAACACACACAGTCCGTGTACAGTTCAGTCGTGCATCCCAGCAAAACCTTGGAAACAACCGGACACCTGTCAGCAGTAGAATGAATAAGTCCCAGTGTGTTCATTCGAGGAAAATAATAATTACAATTGTGCACAGATAAGTCCCTAAGACATAATATTGAATGAAAGATGCAAATCTCAAAAGATTACGTAGGGTTCCCTTCATATAAACTGCAAACGTGCTGAGTATAATGAACACCAAATTCTGTCAGGTCTCCCACCTGGTAAGGGGAGGGCCTGCGTGGAGAACACCTGCGGCCTTCTGGGGTGCGGTAGTTCTGTTTTTCAGCCCGAGTGTTAAATTCAGTGATGTTTAGTATTCCTAAGTTTAATTTCTATATGTGAAAATATTTTTTTTCATATACTCTTGTATTTTGGTATATCGCACAAAGTTTTAAAAAGGTCACTAATATTAGCAAACAGCGAGGGTTTAAGGGGAATAAATGGTGATGGAAAAATACAATAGAAAAAGAGAGTGTCATTTTCTAAAAATTAAGTGGTTTAAAATTTCCGGGGCAGTCTCCTAATAAAAACAGAAGATTGTAGTTACCATAAAAGTACTACGTGAATAAAGAGCATGTTTTTGTAAACAATTCAAATTCTGAAAACATGTATAGAGTGAAAGGTCAGCATTCCCTGCACGTCCTCCCTCTCTCTGCCGGAAGCACCCCCCCTTCTGGGCATGGCCACGTGTGCCTCCCCAGGACCGCGCTGTCTCTTCTTCCTCGTGTTGTACAGAAATGGGGTAATGCTACGCCTGCCGTTCTGCACTGGGTTTTAGAATATGGGAACGTTGAATAAGAACAGAGGTAGCATTTACATCCATCAACATCTCATTTTCAGTACCTCCTTTACTGCATTCACCTAAGATTTTCTCAGCTCTTTCTTCACATTCCTATTAAATAGTGGCCAACGCTAATTCGAGTTAGCGCCCCAGGTGACTTCAGCTCAGCCCTCTAAGTACAAATACCACTCCTCTCTAAGAATCCCAGTTCCGAATGCCAGGAATGTCTTTCTCCCTTCAGGAGTGGGGCCCGCCTTGGTGGGAGGGAGACTGGAGGATGGGTGTGAAAGGGTGCGTGTGCGTGTAAAGGGCTTCCCATCCCCAGTTTCCCAGACAGTGGAGAGTAGTGATGACCACCCAATCCAGCAGCCTGCATCCTAAGGGCGTCCTCTGCTGGAGACCAGGGGTAGTGAAGTCCTAAAACAGCACCGTGGGAATTTTTTTCCTCTCCCTGTTGCAGTTCAAGAACAGGGCAAAGGGGGATTAACCCAGAGAGGAGGCTTCTCTGATACAAATGCTACTTACCAGCAAATTGTCCCTTCCTGTGGCAGTGTTCTTTGGTGCAGATATTATAGAGTTAACAAGTGCTTGACAATAATGTCAATAATAATTAAAATTTGTACAGAGGTTTGTAGATTAGAAAGTGCTTTCACATGATCTTCCTTAATTCTTACAACAAGGCCACAAGGTCTATATTATGATCTCAGTTTATAAAAAGCAAATTGGTGCTGAGAAAGATTAAATAACTTTGCCCATGTTAATGCTGGGCCAACTCTCCAGCCTAAAGATGTGACTATGAATGTTCTAGTGTAATCAGAAAGTGTATGTATAAAGGACTATTTGTTGCTAATAAAACAAAATGTTTCAAGGTTGTCACCTTACAGTGCTCCAGTAGTACTCCCAGATGTCTGTGAGGTGCTCCGTCCGTTCCCTGTCAGCCAGGGTCACTGTGGGGCAGCACTCACATCCATAGCTATCATTGATTTGTATATTAACCACGTGACAATGTTGTGGCAGAGGGCAGTAAAGTCTCTTCAAGATGGGACAGCTTTATCTCCTGTACAACATCCTTCCATGTGGTCTCAGGGCAGGCTGCTGTCAGCTGACACCGTGACGGTCCCCATCATGGAGAGTAGCCAGTGCTTCTGTTCAACCCGCCCCTTCTGCTCCACATCTGCAGAGGCAGTGAAATACATGATCAGGGCCAGAGGAAGGAGAAGGAAAAGGAATCAGACAGGCCTCTTCTGTGGTTTGTAGAATACTTCAAGCATTCGAAAGAATGAATCTGCAGTGATTAATGAGGAAAACGTGATGGGGTTTCTGAATACAAGGCAGAGGAACGCAGAAAGCATAGGTTCATTTGGATTTTAAAAAAAGAATAGAGGAAGTTGATATAGAAGCTGTTGACATGCCACACAAATGAGGCAAGAGAATGGGAAACCCAGAGTCACTAACGACAACCTGTTTTGAAAATGGTCTCTATTGATTGTGAAGGTACTCCTGGGTTTTGACGCTCATAATTATATGACCATGAGTTAAAGTCCACAGAGTCTGATTAAGTCCAAAAACTGACTGAACTGAACTGAACTGGTAAGCATGTCTGTTTTTCTTAGTATGTTTAATGATTATATCAGTTGCAGTCCTTTGAGCCACAAAATAGAAAATTCAGCTAGAAATGTGTGAAGTTAAGAAAGTTCTAGTGTTGGCTAGTTCAGGGACTTAAAGATCCAGAGTCTTTCTTCTTTCTGCTTGCCATCTTCAGCTTGTCTGTCTCTTAGTGGTTACAAGATGGCTGCAGCAGCCCTTGGAATCACATCCTCATCCAACTTCTCAAGCCAAAATATCCAAAGGCTTGTGTCATTTTATGAAAAGAAAAACAGCTTTATCAGAAGCCCCCAGCAGACTTTTCTTCATGTCATACTGGCTAGAATCATGTCAAGTGCCCATTCCTAAGTCAATCACTGGCAAAAATAAGGAAATTGCAACAGCTGGCTTAAACTGATCAAGATGCACTCATGGGTTCGGGAAGGCCCCCTCTCCTTAAAGCAACATTAAGGTTTTGTTAGCAAGGAAGAATTGAGTGGGGAGGGCAGCTGGCAGAGTCTGCCCTGGTGAGAAGATTATTCAGTTTCACTGTTTCTCCTTACAGGCTCTGCCAACATAAATGACCGAAGCATGCTGGGAAAGCGTGACAGTGAAATGGCAGTCATTGTGCAGGACACTGAGACAGTCCCTTCAGTAATGGATGGAAAAGAGTACCAGGCTGGCCGGTTTGCCCAAGGACTCCGGCTGCAGTGCTTCAGGTGGGCCCTCCAGAGCTCCGTCTGTCTTACGTGGTTCTGCCGTGGGGACGTGAGGCCCTGCCCAGCCCCACGCGCCATCCGTGGCTTCTCCTTTCTCTGGTACATGTCTCTCAGAGTGCAGGATGGGGACTACAGGGACTGTGTGAAATGCTGTTACATGTGGCCCAGACATTCTCTATGTTAGCAGTTTTTATTATGTTTATGTATAATAGAGGAAACTAGCATTTTAAATCTGTGAATGGACTTGGGACCAGGCCAGGTCAAACCATCTAGTGTCTTTTTAAGTTTTTTATAGTGAGCTCATTTTTAGAAATTGAAATAGTTCCAGTAATACAAGGGTATAATAAAAATTATTAAAGGAGAATGTCAGAAAATACTGATATTAACATTTATTCTTTTAAATATTTTATTTTCTTATTTATTGAATTCATTGGGGTGACATTGGTTAATAAAATTATGTAGGTTTCAGGTATACGATTCTGCAATACATCATCTGTATAGTGTATTATGTGTTCACCACCCCAAGTCAAGTCTCCTTCCATCACCATTTATCCCGCTTTACCCTCTTCTACCTCCCTCATTCCCTTCCTTCTGGCAATCGCCATACTGTTGTCTGTGTCCATGAGTCTTTCTTTTCTTTGTTTTCCTTAGTCCCTTCCCCGTCTCACCTAGTCCCCAATCCCCTCCCTCCTCTGTTCATTAGATTTCATATTTAAGTGAAGTCATATGGTACTTGTCTTTCTCTGACTGGCTTATTTCTCTTAGCATAATAGTCTCCAGGTCCACTCATGCTGTTGCAAAGATGTCCTTTTTTAGGGCTGAGTAGTATTCCACTGAGTAAATGAAAATATGCTACAGCTTTTTAATCTACTCATCTACTGCAGGGCATTTGGGCTGCTTCCAAATCTTGGCTATTGTAAATAATGCTGCAATGAACATGGAGGTGCATATCTTACCAGAAGTGGAATTGCATATGCTCCCAGAAGTGCAATCAGTGGGTCATAAGACAGCTCCATCTTTAATTTTTAGGATAACTCCATACTGCTTTCCACAGTGGTTGCACCAATCTATATTCCCACCAACAGTGCACTAGGGTTCCCTTTTCTGTATATCCTCACACCAACACTGTTGTTCTTTTATTGATGTTGGCCATTCTGACGGGTATGAGATGATAATTCATCATGGTTTTAACTTGCATTTCTCTTATGCTTACTGACATTGAGCATTTTGTCATATGTCTATTGGCCATCTGTATGTCATTTTTGGAGAAGTGTCTACTAAGTCCTTTGTCCATTTATTAATTGGATTTTTTTGGGGGGTGTTGAATTTTATAAGTTCCTTATAAATTTTGGATTTTAAGCCCTTATCAAACGTATGGGTGAATCTATTCTCCCATTCAGTCTCTCTTCACTTTGTTGATGGTTTGTTTCCTTTGCTGTGCAAATACTTTTTAGTTTGATGTAGTTCCATTGTTTCTGTTTTTTCTTTTGTTTCTATTGCCCATCTATCGCTATGTAAGATGTCTAAGATTTTATTGCCTATGTTTTCTTCTAGAATTTTGTGGTTTTAAGTCTAACATTTAAGTCTTTACTTCATTTTGAGTTCATTCTAGTGTATGGTGTTAAGAAGGTGGTCTAGTTTCATTTTTTTTGCACATATCTGTTCAGTTTTCCCAACATCATTTATTGAATGGACTATTTTTACCCCATTGTATATTCTTGCTTCCTTTGTCAAATATTAATTCACCATAATGGTGTGGGTTTATTTCTGGGCTCTTTATTCTGTTCCATTGATCTATGCGTCTGTTTTTATGCCAGTACCAGACTGTTTTGATTACAGTGGCCTTGTAGTATAGTTTGATTCCACTTGTAGATAGTGTGATTCCTTCAACTTTGTTGTTCTTTCTCAGGATCACTGTTGCTATGTGGGGCCTTTTGTGCTTCCATGTAAAATTTTTAAATATTTGTTCTAGTTCTGTGAAACATGTCATTGGAATCTTGATAGGAATTGCATTGAATCTATAGACTGCTTTGGGTAGTATGGACATTTTAATTGATGATGTTAATTCTTCCTGTCCACGAACATGGTATATGCCTCTACTTATTCGTATCTTCTTCAATTTCTTTCTTCAGTGTCTTACAGTTTTCCAAGTACAGAACTTTTACATCTGGTTAAATTTATTCCTAGTTATTTTATGTTTTTTGAAGCAATTATAAATGGGATTGTTTTCGTAGTTTCCCCTTCTGATAGCTCATTATTGGTGTATAAAAAACGCAACTGATTCCTGGATATTTATTTTGTATTTTGCTACTTTATTGAATTCATTTATTAGTTCTAGTAGTTGGTTTGTTTGGGGGTTTTTTTTGGTGGAATCATTAGGGTTCTCTATATACAGTATCATGTCATCTGCAAATAATGAGTTTTACTTCTTTCTTTCTGATTTGAATGCCTTTTATTTCTTCTTCTTGTCTGATTGCTGTGGCTAGGACTTCCAGTACTATGGTGAATGAGAGTGGCTAAAGCAGACATCCCTGTCTCATTCCCAATAAGGGAAACACTTGTAGTTTTTGCTTATTGGGTATGATGTTGGTTGTGGGTTTGTCGTATATGGTCTTTTTTTTTTTAAGATTTTATTTATTTTATGTTTTGAGAGAAGGGAAGGAAAAGAGAAAGAGGGAGAGAAACATCAATGTGTGGTTGCCTCTGGCACGCCCCCTACTGGGGACCTGCCCACAACCCAGGCATATGCCCTGACTAGGAATTGAACCAGAGACCCTTTAGTTTGCAGGTCCGCGCTCAACTACTGAGCTACACCAGCCAGGTATAGGGTCTTTATTACATTGAGGTATGATCCCCTATTTCCCCTTTGCTCAGAGTTTTTATCGTAAATGGGTCCTAGATTTTATTAAATGCTTTTTCTGGTGTTAAATTTAAATGTGGAAACTGGTTCTCGTTTAAGATGACTCCAGACATGGAATATTTTTGATATTCTGCAAGAAGATGTGATTTTTAAACAAACTTGTAGGCATGCAGAGAGATCACAAGGTTAGGAAGCAAGGGCTGTGTGGTCCTAAATGAGTCTTTCATTTAATTGCTGCTGAGGACTTTCTAGGGCTTTGCTCTCACTGACCCTGCCTCAACCCTGGTAGTCTAGGCTCAGGGGTCAGTGATCCTTCTAGAACCCAACTCCACCGTGGGTTCTTATCTCCTCTCACTCTTCCCTTGCTCACCGAGACATGCTGAGCTGTGTCTGTGGACTGTCTGTGGACACCCCGACCACTCCCCCACCTCTAGGCTTTTGCTGTAAGTTCACAACCGTGGCTCTAGAACTATATTTGCCAGGATTGGGTTTCACAGTGAGAGGCAGCCACTGTCCCTGTGAAAGGGCAGTGCTTTGAGCTATTTGGGGGAAGGCACCACACAGACACATGTGACAGCACTGTTTCAACCCTTCTGGCATTAGTGGTTGCATTTGGAAACTGGTTCACTTACAGATGGGCACGAAATGAGCACTTCCCTTTCTGCAAACGCTGGGGACCATGTCCCTCATTCCTAGCTCCAGACTCTGCTTTTGGAAACCAGTATAAGCTTCCGTCCCAGAGATGGTTCACTCTGCTCTCTCTGCCCCGGCAGCTCAGCAAATCCATCCCTCAGAATTTGGCTGTCAATGCCTTCTCACAATTTTTACTGCTGTATTCATTGCCTTGGTTACTAATTGTTTTGCTAGTAAGATTTTTTTCAAACCATTGATATTTCAATTAGCTTCTAATGTGTGTTGTTTAGCTCTGGAGAATTTAAAATTAGTACCCAGCTAATCAACCCATGATTGCCTATTGCAGCATAGATAAGGAAAAATATTTCTTGTGTAAACCAGAAGTAAATGTCATATCTTTCCAGTTCCATGAACTGAAGTCTTTTCTTTAAAGTGGTGGGCTTCTTTGTCACTTTCTAAATGTAGAATAATTACAGCAGGAGAAGGTTCCGATTACAGCACATGTGTTTTCATTGTAGAAAATTTGGCAAATACAAACAAGCAATTAAAAATCAAATTTATTTGCAATCCCACAAATAAGTACTCAGTGCTAAATAGTAACATTTGATGTATATCATTCCTCCTTATATATACACACACACATATATGTATATATACACACACATATGTGTGTGTGTGTGTATAGCTATACTATATATTTTTTAAAAAGACATATTTGGGATCTTGCAGTTCTACAAACTTCTTCATTATTTAAATAATGCTACACACGCCCTGCCATGTCGTTCAGTATCCTGCAACATGTGAGGGCTGTGTTGTGCTGCACCCGTGAGTAAGCCGTAATTCCTTTAACTAATACCTCATTCATAGGCAGATTTTTTGCTGATATAAAAAAATGGTATGTCTGTACATAGCATCTTGTTCACCTTCTTAATTATTTCCTTAACTAAATCCTAACTGTGGAATTTCCAGTCAAAGGAAGTGGGCAGGGTTCTTTACCCTCTAACTTTCTATGTGACCCTACCAGTGTTTTCGAGGGCTTATTCCCCTGACCTTTCCTGAGTTCTGCATGTTGTTTAGTCTTACCCAGTCTGTGGGCTTCCAAATGGAATTTTATTATTTTAATTTGCATTTTGAGGGTTTTCAAAAATGTATTCATTAGCCATGTTCTTTTGTCTAGCCTATTCATGTTCTTTGCCCAGTTGGAATGATTTATTTTCTTTTAATGATTTGTAATTAATTATAAATTCCTATGTCATAGTTGCTGCCCATCTGATTTTTAATGGCCTCATAGTCATGTTTAAAGTATTTAGGGAAACTTCAATTCTCAATCAGTTTTTTTTCTTTTTTGTCCCCCTCTTGTATGTTTAGAATAGCTTTACTAGCCCAAGACTAAACATTTACCTATATTTTTTCTAGTACTTGTCTGATATTACTTTTTACATTTAACATTTGCAATTTGCTTAGTGTAAGAAATGAGGTAGGAACTGTAACATTGTGCCCTAAGCAGCCAGCTACCCAGAACCGCATGATGTACAGGCAGGGGGACTCTTTGCCCTCCAGCCTGCGAAGCCCGAGGCACAGCAAAGAGCCACATCTCCTGCCAGCTCTCGCCTCTCCACTGTGTTCTGTCGAAAGTCTGTTTACACATGGTATGCAGGTCGCTTTTATCACAAGCTAACAGGTGGAGCGGGCCATTTTTGCTAATGTTTTGTGCAAATGGCAATATTCAGTAAAATTATGATAACTTTAGTTTTACATATTTTTTTCAATGAAACTTTTTGTGATTTACTATAAAATGTATACTGAATTATTTTTCTTAAATTCTAAACAGACAAATACTGGAAAACTCACTGGAAATTGAAATAAAAGTAATAAAATATGTAACAATTCCGATTTATTGAAAATATTTTGAAAAAAAGTACATAAAATGTGTAAAAAAAGAATGAAGTTTTCTTTCTTAAACTTCATTGTAAAAAAAGAAGAGTGAAGTTTTAGTAGTGTTTTTTGTTGTGTTAATCGTATGTAAAAAAAGAAAGAATGAAATTTTAGTAGTGTTTTTTTGTATGATAATCATTAAAACATACATACATACATACATAATTCACCATTGTCTGTGTTAAAGAGACCCAAATTTTGTCCTTTGGAATTCGTATATCTGCATGTTAGCATCCCTTTAGAGCAATAAAAAAGTATAAAAATAAACATTTTTATCCGTTACCCGCATTCTACCACTAGTCTATAAAAAACGTATTTATACGTGTCCCGCACTCCACTACCAGTCAACATAAAATGTATAAATACGTTTCCTGCATACAATGTGTTTAGTTGCAGCTTGGTACATTTTAATTATTACAGCCGTGAATTTTAATACTTCTTCTTGCCATACCACTTCTGAGAAAAATCTCGGCTGCTCTTAAACACTCATTGTTACACATGAACTTTTGAGTTATTTATTCATTATCTTAGTTGTTTTTTTTATTGGGCTTACAGTGGATTTATAGATTAATAGAAAAAGAATTGACATCTTTATAATATTGAGTCATCCTATTGAAGAGTAAGGTATAGGCTTCAATTTATTCAAAATTTTTTTGTTCTGTCCTGACTGATGTGTGTCAGCAGGTTGGGTGTCACCCCACAGACTGAAAGGTCACCGGTTCAGTTCCTGGTCAGGGCACATGCCTGGGTAGTGGGCCAGGTACCCGATTGGGGATGTGCAAGAGGCAACCAATTGGTGTTTCTTTCATATATCAATGTTTCTCTCCCTCCCTTCCTCGCTCTCTAAAAATAAATAAAACCTTAAAAAAATTTTTGTTCTCCAATAAAGATTAAGGGTTTTATAGGGGCAGGTATTGTTGTTAAGTAATCATTTGAGTTTTATTTAATTTTTCTATGCTGATCCTATATATGTCATGCTAAGTTTATTCCTAGGTACTTTTATTTTTCTGGCAACTTTCAGGCTATCTTAAACAGGCAGTTGTTCTTGAACAGTCATTTTCAGTTTGCCACAATGCTGAACACAGATAATATAATAAAAAGCACCAGAAAAACCTTGTGTCAATTTTAGCCCTTTTTAGTAGGAAATATTCTCAAAGATAAATATTGTGGCTTAGAGCACAGCCATTTTTTTCCTTAAAAAATTCAACTTCAATCCATTTTCAATCTAGACTATTTTTGAATAAAATAGATGCATTTTAATGTAAAATCAATTCTAAGTAGAATCAATCATCAGGGCACCGCACTGAATGCTACAGCTATGTGCCGAACAGCTCATTAAGCCCTAGAAAATTATCCAAACTTTACAGACGTAACCATCACTCAACAGAAGCCATTATCCACACAAGTGGAGTCAAAATCATTTAAAGTGATAGACATGAGGAATGGAAAGAACAGAAATGATTTTGTGCAGTTTTTCTATTGTCCCACTGATGCATAAGCAATTAAACTTTAAATAATTGCCATTATATACATCAACATAAAAGCAATCTAATTTTTTTCTGGAACCTTAGCCCTCAAAAAAAATACCCAAAATACTTCATATTATTTTAACTGTGCATTTTAATATGTTTATTATAGTGTAAAAACTGACAGGGAAAATAATTTATTACTAGATGTCTGTTATAGACATTTAAATACTTTCTCTGCATATAAGCTCCTCACTGATACCTTGGTAGACTCATTACCTTATCTCTTGTTCTAATTTAAAAGCCAAATCACAGAAATATTATTTTGGCTCAATTTTCAGCTAGTTGGACCTGACCCAAATGAAAGGTATTATTATAATTGACTGACTATTATAACTGATACTGTCCCTCAAATTAGGTGCAGTAAATTTCAGCTTCGGATCTTAATGAGCAGCAGCAGCATCCATGCACAAACACCACCCCTTAAGACCTTTGTAAAAGTTATTTCTGTATTGTCCAAAGGACACATTATTTGAAGTAGAAATAGAATTTTGCGGTTGCACAACTCTAATATTACTACTGAGCCCATGGTGCCAGATCCACTTATTTTAAAGAATGTTTATATAGCAGAAAAATGCAGAGAAAAACTGAAATGAGGTGCTGTTTAATCCCTGTAAGCCTGGTTCCGCTTTTTCAGGAGTTGAGAAGTCGGAGATGACGGGGACCGTGCCATGGTTTAGGGTGCGTGTATTGGAACAGCCTTTCCTGAAGTAAACTTTTCATATTCTTTGACCCAGGAATTTTAATTCTAAAATTTCTCCTGGTGAAATAATCATACAAATTCACAAAGTTTTACATGTGATGAATTAATTATGTTCATTATAGCACTGCTCATAATACTGAAGTACTGGAAACCACCCAAAAAGCCATAATAAAATTGGTTAAATAAATTTCACATGATGGGAAATTCTGCAACCATTAAAAATGATGATGTAAAGCTACAATAATTTTTTTTTAATTGTCATCTGAGGTCATGTTTATTGTTGAGAGAGACATCGATTGGTTGCCTCCTACCCATGCCCTAATTGGGTATCAACCTTTTGGTGTAAGGGATGACACTCCAACCCACTGAGCTACCTGGTCAGGGCAAGCTGCACTTATTTAAATACAAAGAAGGTAGCAATGTAATGACCTCCACACTGTTCAGTCCAATCAGTGGTCACTTCTCATTGCCGTACTTCCTGTGGTTCCAGGACACCACATCCTCTGGCTTTTCTCCACCTCGATGGCCACGCCTCCTCTCCCCTACTGCTGAGGTGCAGAGTCCGCTTCTCTGTCCATACGCATGCCTCTCGGTAAACCCAGTTAAAGTCACCTGGCTTCATGAATATACATGTGCGGGCAATTCTAAAACGTATATCTCCAACCAAGCCTTCTCTCTCAAACTCCAGATCCACTTATCCAACTGCCTGCTTAACATTGCCGCTTGAATATTTAATAGATATTTCAACAGGTTTAAAATTGAATTCCTAATCTGACCCCACAAACTGGCTCTGCCCACAGACTTTCCAGTCTCAGCAAATGGCAACTGCATTCTCCTAGTTGCTCAAGCCAAAAGCCTGCTCGTCATCTTTGATGTCTCCCTTTTTCTCACGCCCTACCCCTACGTTATCAGTAAAACCTGTTGGCTCTGCCTTTCTCTCCACTGCCCAAGCTGCCATCATCTGTCACCTAGATCACTGTGGTAACTCCTAACTGCTGTCCCCGCCCCAACCCTTGCCCTGCACTGTCTGTTCTCAACACAGCAGCCATATTTTAATATGTAAGTCAGGTCCTTGTCACTCCTCCGCTCCCGTGTCTGCAGTGTGTCTAGTTTCACTCGGTGTGAAGGCCCCAGTCCATCAGGCCCTTTCCCCCGCTTCTATTTCCAGTGTAGCACACACCTCTTTGATCTTTAAACCCACCAGGCCTGTGAGCAAAGGGCTATAGGCTCAGTGTGAATTTTAGCTCTATTTACAAGTAAGTCTCCAAGCTTCAGTTTCCCATCTGCAAAATGGGAATCATGTACCAACTACCTCACAGGATCAGGGTGGGAGTACTTTTTAACCTTGAGACCTTCTATAAGTACAGGGTTTTTATAATTTTCAAATATAACCTCTGAAACTTGTCTTGCTTTGCTTGAGAATTTCTTATTTCTAGTCCCGTGTTTATATATGATCAATTCAGACAAGATCTAATGTGTGGATTCTTTTATGCCAGGCACTCTGGGGATTTGAGAGTAGCCAAGTCATGTTCTTTCAAAGAATTTATATGCTAGAAATGGGCCTGTTAGAAACAAAAAAAAATGCATAAAGTATCACAGGTGCTCTGATAAAAATAAAGCATATATGAATTACAAAATGTTCAAATCTCCTAGGATTGACAGGGAGAAGCAGGAGACTGAAAAAGGGGCAGCCATAAAAAGTTTTATAGAAATTACTTTTACTGAACTCTGAAAGATGGTAGGTAGGGTTAGGTAGACAGGTAGGCAAAATTCAAAGCCTCCTTAATTACTCCTATCTCATACTCTTAAAGCACACCTGGTATGTATCAAAAGTTTAATTAATTCCTTTGAGGGTGAGTATTTATTCATCATTGATCTCGCTCACCAAATTTAAATCTTCCCAGAGAGGTTCCATGTCATTTGTATTCACTTCTGTTCCCTAGAGGTCAGCATGGTTCTCGGGCTGATGGACAGGAGGGAGCAGGGGAGGGAGGGAGGGAAGAAGGGAGGAAGGAAGGAAGGAACATAGGAAGGAAGGAAGATCAAGTCATGGTGAAGAGCACAGGTTTGGGAACCTAATGGTTCTGGTTGGATTCCCAGGCCTACAGTTTACCAGCTGTGTGACCATGAACAACTTACTTAATCTCTCTGTGCTTCAGTTCCCTTATCTATAAAATGAAGATAATAACAGTTACTTTTTTATAAGGTTGTTGAGGATTTACTGAGATAGTTCTTAGAATGGGCTTAGCACATTTGCTGGCACATATTGTGAATGCTAATTCTATCCTTCAAGGTTCTCATACCCTTAGGCCAAATTACAAGGACAGTCAGGTAAAAATTAAGGCTTTCTCTCTGTTCAACAGTTAAGTCTTTCAAGTATCACAGCAAGTTAGGGGTTTTTGTTTTGTTTTGTTTCGCAACATGGGTTTTTTAATATCCATATAAACACACGCACAGTTTTAAGAAGTTACTGCTAGAAACAGTGACTGCAGCAAACTGCTTTATCTTGGTTACTCAGTTTGGAGGACACTTGTATTTCAGGCTTGTGCTTGGCTATCTTTCTGAGCCAAGTGAGGACCTTCAGGATCCAGTGTGTGACAAATTCTTCAAGGAGATATGGGTTTCAACAGCAGCTCGAAACGCTACAATTTATGACAAGGTAAATCTCGCATATCCCTGCCTTTTTTTTCATTGAATCTCATCACCAAAGCACATCATTATTTCTGCGTATTATTGGAATCAGTATATTCTTAAAGAGGGTAAAAAACAATATACAAGATCTGTCCAGAAGGTATCCAGCCATGTAATATGAAAACTAGAGACATTTATTGAAGAAGGAACAAAATACAAGAAACATTGTACATAGGACAGTGACGCCTCAGTTCCCTTCAAAGTAGGCATCTTGAAACCTCACACAGTTATCCTAATTGCCATCAGCTGCACCACTGTATTTTCCTGAATCTCATCCCTTTCAAAGGTGATTTTAGTTTCGGAAAAACCAGAAGTCACAGGGTGCCAAATGGTGGGGCCAAGTCACCTGGGTGATTTGATGTTTCCCCAAAAAGTTCTGCACAAGAGTGGGCACATTGTCATGATGAAGCTGCCAGTCACCAATTGCCCATTGCTGCATCCTTCTGAATGATCCAAAAAGTTTCTGCAGAGGAATGTTCAAGCTTAACACAAAATTTCTTGCAGATTCCTTGCTTTACTCGCTCATTTTGAATGCAATAGCCACACAGCACACATGCTCACTCTGCAGCATCTACCGCCCCCACTGACTAATACAGTGAAGTCATCATTGTTCGTGCATACGTATTCCAGACCACTCCTCTTGGCTGCCAGGTTACATCAATGTCATGCAAACGATTCTCATTATGTTAATAATGGCTGTATTTTTTCTGGACAGACCTCATATCTCCAAGTCGTACTAAACTACCTCTTAGTAGACATTAGAAAACAAAGTGTCAAAAAGCATCATAGATTATGGTTTAGAAGAGACTGCAGTGGCATTCTGATCTCTCATCTGATCCAGGAATCCATCAGGATCATCGTTAGCAGGTGCTTACCCAGTCTTTTTACATGTCTGGTGACGAAGAGAGAAGAGGCAGAAGAGGTCAAAAAATGAGTCAGACCTGGGTCCAGCCCATCTCGCCCAGTTGCGGGTGATATAACTGTGTGTAGTGACTTACCTTTCTGAGACTCTCATTCTTATGTAAATGAGGAAGAATGTTTACCTGGGTCCTTACAAAGATAAAGAATAGTCTGTTATGGGTAAATGTGTTTATCACATAGTGCATGGTAAGTGCTATCCATCCTTGTAATGAAGCTTAGTGATAATGAGACATTTTCTTTTTTGGACAGTTCTAATTTTGGAAAGGTATTTTAAAGCCCATCCCATTTGTTAGGGAGGTCAAATGCACTTCCTGGTAAGTTCTATCCATTGATTATGTGCAAGAGTTAAGGGTTGTCTGACAGTGAAACAGGTTACTTCACAAAGTAGCCAGCTTTCCACCAGAGCAAATATTTGGGCTGAGATCCATTGACTGTCAGACTGGGTAAGAGTGTGTTCTTCTTCGTGACTTGCAGAGTCCCTTCCAGCGTGGGACTTCATCATTCCTAAGAAACGTGATGACTACATGGCCTTGTTTCATGCTGAGACTCCAGGCCATGTGCAGGGAATCTTTCAAAACGTCATTTTTAAAGTGCAGTCCGACAGCTTGTTTGGATCCTGGATTGGGGGGATAGCAGCTATCAAAAACATTTTAGAGTAAATCTGAGTGTGGACCCTGTCTTAAATGACATGCAGTTGATTTTCCAAGGTGCGAGAATGGCATCGTGATTACACAGACGCATGCCCTTGTTCTTCAGGAGCGCATGCTGTAGTATTCAGAAGTGAAGTGTTATGATGTCTGAAACTCATTTTCAACTAGCAAAATAAGTGTGCGATTGAGAACTGTAAGTCAAGGTACCGATAGGAACATTTTCCAAAATAAAAAGTTAGAGAAAATAAATTATTCAGGTTTCCTCTTAAGCCAGAACCTCCACTGAAACTAAAGATTGATTATCATCTAAAACTAAGGATTGATTATTATCCAAAAAAATAACATCAGTGAAATTCCTTACCAAGAGCTTGACTTTATCCAGGGGTTAATAATTTGTGTGGGTCAGATATAGGAATGTATCTATGACTTCTATTTTTGGAAGGAAGCAGATCTGGCAGTTTCTTTGTAGGAAATAAGAAAAGCAACTCTTTTGTGTTTGACCAGGTGTTCCGGTGTCTTCCCAGCGACGAAGTACACAATTTAATTCAGCTCAGAGACTTTATAACCAAGCCCATATTGGCAAAGGAAGATCCCATTAGAGCTGAGGAAGAACTGAAAAAGATCCGTGGGTTCCTGGTGCAGTTCCCCTTTTATTTCCTGGCTGCTGAAAGCCTGCTGCCTTCTGTTGGAACCAAAGAAGCCATAGTGCCCATGGAGGTTTGGACCTAAGAGTCATCAGCTCAAAGACTTCCCCCAGAGAGTACACCACACACAGCGACTTTCAGCATTCACAACTACCCCAAAACAGCCCAACGCACTCTTTTACCCAACCCACGGACACTTCTGGTTGGCTGGGAAGGGCTGTAGTCACACTGATGTAAGGACATTGAGCCTCATCAGGGCTTCCTCATTCCTCCTGCCTATCCTGTGAGAAAGGGACTGCATTTTTTATTGGAAGCATCTACTCAACAACTTAAATGCATACTCAAATTCCATGATGTACACCAAAGTGCCTTTTCTTTACTAACAAGAATTTACCTCTGACTGTGATCTAGGTTGCCAAAAGTTGTCTGAACTTCCTTATTCTTCTTGGACCTTCATTTATGCAGCTAACATCTGCTGGGCTTGCCCTTACTTCATAGTCCAGGCACTGTTTGAGATCTTGCTTATTGTTAGAAGATATCGTGATGCTGCTTCAAGGTTCTTCAAGGTTACATGGAATGCCCTTGCCATCTGGTCCTGAAGTGGCAGTGTTCACCCCAGCGAGCCTGTGGTCATTCTTCCTTTTCAGTGACCGGCAGAGCAGTGAAGACTTTAGTGTCCACAGCTGTCCGCATTAGGCAGTTCTGGTAACATCGATGCTGTATAACATAGATCTTGACACCACAGAGCAACAGGAAGGAATTAAATTCAGTTACTGAAGCAGCGATTTCACTTTGCCTCCAAAGGCACTGACAAGATGTGTCCCCCTGATAGGGCCCACCTGACCAAATTTGGGAACGCGCAGGATATTTGCTTATGCAGCAACTGGTAAACCACGAACACAGCATGCAGCCTTCAGAGGCTGCCGGGGGTGTGTGTGTGCGGGGCGGGGCGCGGTATCTGATCCAGATAAGAAAAGAAGATTCCTTAGAGTCCTATAAAATTTCCTGTCATTCTTAGCTGCTGCACTGACCGAAATTTGAGGTTTTTATATTCCAAAATGAAACCAGCGAAGGCAGTTTGTCTTTCAAGAGAATCCGAGGTTTCCTAACTTGTGCCGCAGTAAGAAGCATGAGCCCGACCTTGTTTGACAATGAGCTCTCCAGCTGTTATCTTCTTAAAGAAAAGTTAATCGATTACAAAATGTGTGCTGCTTCACTTGCTTTACTAAATACACATTAACATTCCACCAGGAGGATAGAGGCGAGGATATTCATTTATTCATATTGTTGTGAATTGTTCATAATCTGTGAATTGTTCTGGAAACCGTTTTCTTTTTTTTTCTTTTTGAACAAGAGTACCCTTAGGTATACCGTAGCTCTAACTTTACTAAGCAGAACTGTTCTTAGAGCCGGAAGAGCTAATGCTGGCGCCCCCAAGGCCTGTGTCCATAAAACATGAACTAGGTGCAATGCTCACATGTCTGCGTATCATCTGGACAGAATCTCCTGTGGGTTGTTCCTCAAAGAAGAGAGGACCCACCCCCTTGTTTCTGCGGAGCTCACAGTCCAGTGGGGAAGGTTAAATAGGGCACAGAGTCAGTGAACCGGGTCAGTAGGAGAGACAGTGTCGTGCCCAGGAAAGGATTTCACAGCGAGAGAACTTTTCACAAATGAAGTAAAGCTATGTAACCCACAATGGAAGTGAGTAGGCTCTTATGAATGAATAACTTTTTTCTCAGATTGCTAATCATGGAAACAAGAATTCACTCTCTAGCAGTTGTAAAATAGAACATTTGCTATTTATGAAGTTTAGATGGGCATTTAAAGTGTTGAGTGTATGTGGAATACCTAAGGATTTCTTATAGTTCATTTTTAAACATTTTTTAAACTGTAGAACAGTCAACAGACTGGCTCTGGCTTTTGTGTAAACCCATGACAAAAAATAAGAGCTTAAAAGGACTCTTTCCCTTTTAAAAAATTGCAAAATTCAACCTTCCTCCATTTTATAGGTGAGGAAACTGAGGCCCAGAGTGGTTGAAGGACTCAATTAAATGTACCCAATTTTGGTGAACCTGGGACTAGTGAAATTCCTACAGACCATCATTGGTCTCTCTTTTCACTTTATCATAGGTTTCAGACAGGACATCTCTAAGCTGTTTGGAAACCCTGTGATATTATGTATTTAGGTGCTTGTCTGTCTCCCCTACTAGAATGTAAGCACTCTGGGATGGACACTTTCCTGTGTTTTGTTCATAGTGTATCCGCAGAGCCTGGAACCGTGCTTAGCATACATGAGGTGCTCCATAAATGTTTACTGGGTGAACCAAGGAGGTGGAGGAGAGAGCTAATGAAATGAAAAACTTACAGTCTAGACAAGAAATCTTACTGCTGGTTTCTGTGGCAAGTTTTTCTCCTACTGCATCTTCTCAAAGGCAAAACACTCATCTGCAAAGATGAGAGGATACAAGATTTACTTGGATGGGTTTTATGGGAAAGTCAGTGCAGTCATTGCCTGTTTTGTAGTAATGGTTTACATAGTGCAGCATTCTGCAAAAATTGCATGGAATGTGGGCATGAGATGTATTGTGTGGCCTAATTACCCTTCCTTCTCTGACACCATTACTACCAATAGAAGCTTAAATAATTTAACCTTGCAATGTCTGGCATAAACTTAAAAATGCAAACGACCCAAAGCCTTGCAAAACTATTATGAATCAGTTCAACATTTCAAATGGACTGTAATCTTTCCGAACACATTTAATGCTGTACCTGATGCTCTGATCATCTGCAATAATTTTTGTTTTCAAGAAGGAAAATTCTATGACTTTAAGAAATGAAGATTAAGAAGTGGTCATAGCCTATTAAAGTTATTCAGATTGCCCAAGCTTGGTCGTTTGGAGGATGTTCAACATAGCAGTTCTGGTGCGGGCATTTGCTCTGTATCAAGTGTCCACTCGGTGACTCACCCTTCAGTGGGATGTTCTGAATTCTCAGCCATAATGCATCACAGAGAGGGCCAGAGAGCTGGTCATTAGGTGAATGAGTAGGTTGTTGTAAAACAAAATATTGGTCTTACTACCACCTTTGGAAGAAAATTTTATCTGTAGATAGTGAAAAATGAGCAGTTAACCTCTTATGTAATAATGTGAAAAACTGTAATATATCGCGAGTGAACGGCCTCTCCAGATGAAAACAGTGGGCCCAGAAATCATTGCTGATGGAAGACTACCAGCAGAACAGATACTACAGACTGTACATCATGAAGAACTGGGCTTCTTTCTGCATTCCTTCAGCCTGGGTCCACAGCCAGAGTGCCGCCTCATTGCCATTTTAGAGGGTGACAAAAAGTCTCCTGGAAAAAAACAGAATTAGGCCTCTACAATAAATCTTCAGTTTAACTTAGAAGTGACTGACACAATGTTATTTTTTAACAGAGAGAATCATTCTTTGTTAACATCCTCGGTCTGATACGCGACTTGAGCATATTCAGGCGCCTGTCACCCTGAGTAGTGGGGCTGAAGAGGACCCTCTGTGATGCTCTTTCCTCTTACTTCCCTTGTAAAAGTGAGTAAATGCTAAAGATTTGAGGAATGCTTTGGATTATATTTTCATTTTCTTGGAAGATCCTCTGAGGCCAATTATTGGCACTTCGGAGGTATAAAATGAATTTTACCAGGCATAGGCCTTCGGAAATTCTTGAATCTAGAAATTCACTGGAGAAGGAATTTGTCAGCATCTATCAAAAAGTTACAGGTCAACGGATCTGCATTATTTGGGGCTGGGGGGTAGGTACCATAATATGATTCCTAATGGTATTTAATTCATATGTGAGCTATTTCTGGCTTTGATTTGAGACTGAAAGAATTCATTAAAGGGACCAAAAATTTTATGGCTCAATTTCTTTTAATTTTCTTTTATACCATTTTAATTTCTGACTTAAAAACAAAAGCAATCAAACATAGGATAAATGGAAACTCACAATAATAATTTTAAGTTCTAAAATCAGACTGGGTGGAAATCCAACCAAAATGCAGACTTGGTTTCCCTTTCCAGTTCCCAAGTAGCTTTAATTGTTTGCTCTACTCTAGATAAATACATTTAAGAGAATTTCATCTCAGTTCACTTTGATGCTGGGAAGTATAACATCAAGCCCTCTACACATAGACTCCACTTGAATTCTTGACATAAAATGATCTGGACCGAAGGCACTAACATTGTCGTCAACCATTCTAAAAAATTCATACCAGCGCATTGAGGTTGGAGCACATGTCTCTCTCACAGAAAAACCAATACTTGGTGATAAGCATCCATTCAGAGTATTCAGATATGGGCAGAACTCGAGTTCTTAGCCTCACCATTACAGTAGGGTTTGGCAGACCAAGGCTGGGCTTCCTTTTTTGTAATTAAAGTTACACAGCCATGGCTGTGTTTTAGTTGAACACAGCCATGCCCATTCATTTACATGCCTTCATGTAAGTGAGTCTTCACGTAAATGAATCTGCAAATCATCTCCCTAGAGGAAGGATCACTAAGCTTTTTTTAAAGATGGTAAGGTAGAGCAAAGAATGTCCTGACAGAGTACCTCGACCAAACAGCTTTGAGTGAGCTTTAATCTCTTCCATAAAGGAGGTTTTCAAGTCTCCCTGTCTCAAGGCCAACATTCTGCAATTGATTTATTCTAAGAACAGGGTGAAGTCCTTTCAGGAATGAAAATCACGCTTTTTGGTTCTGGAAAGAGATGTTGCCCGCTAAAGCAGGCTTCTCCCAGCTGCGCACTCAGAGGCCAGTGTGGTCAATGGTGTTTATATCTAACGTGTTATGTAAAGGAGGGTGGATAGGCATAAGACTTTGTTTTCAGAGTGAGAACTGTGAACTTAGGACACTCAGTTCCCCTGAATTTTTCTTCTGCGAAGCATTAGAAACGATAAATATATCTATTCCCTGCTTCACAATCAATGCTTTCTATGCTGGGTCCCTTAACTACTTTTTTTAATGTAAATATTCATTAATCAGTTAAAAGTGTGAAATCAGCAGTGACCCTCTATTTGAAAGCAAGAGCCCTCATTCTGCGTGTGGGGTTTCAGAGCCAGTGAGCTGTTTGCCTGAGCTACAGACAGGAACGTGCCAGCGGAGGCCCCCCCGCCACCCCCCTGCATGCTCCCAGGGCTGATTCCAGAGTCACGGTGGCCCCTCCCGCTCCCAGCCCTCTCATCCATGATGGGTGAGATGCAGCTGATTTCTTCTGAAAGACCAGTATGCCGTTAAAATGGCACAGAATGAGCGAAGCCCGGTGGGGGTGCTGGGGTACATCCGTGAACCAGTCAGAGCGGGTGCCCCACCTTCGTGGTGCTCGCATCGCAGTCAATGGAGAGCGCAAAGTGACCTCCGTTCTCAAAATAGGAAAGTGCTTGAAATAAGAGGCATTTTGGGGACTACTACTCAGCCATAAGAAAAGATGAAACATGGCCATTTGGAACATGGATGGATCTTGAGAATATCATGCTAAGTGAAATAAGCCAGATGAAAAAAGCCAAGAACCATATGATTTCACTCAAATGTGTGATATAAAGCTGAAAGCAACAAATGAACAAATAAGACCGACAAAACTCATAGACACAGGCAACAGTATGGTGATCACCAGAGGGAAAAGGGGTGGGGGGCACATAGTAAAGGGTAAGGGGGGTCAATTACAGGGTCCGGCAGAAGTAACTCCTGCTTGGATGTGGTTGGTAGGGTAACAATATGGGTATAATAATTTATGGTTTTAATTTGAACATCTTAACCTAAAATATGGTGTGCTTGAGTGTGATATTGTTATGTTACAGAATTACATGCTTATGACTTTGTAATAAAAAGGGGAGTTATTGTGCAGGACCCTGTCTGTGGTGACAGAATGGGATTTGACTTTGGGCAGTGAGCACACCATCATGTGTCATAGAATTATACACTTGAAACCTATGTACTTTTATTAACCAATATTGCCCCAATAAATTTAATACACTTTTTTAAAAAGAGGCATTTGGATACAAATGTGTGAATTTTACCCAAGCTGAGAACAACAAAAACTAGAACATGACAAATGGTAGTCTCCGAGGACACGAGTGGAGGAACTAGGGCACAGCAATATTACTGCAACTACCAATACCGGTGACAATGGCTGACATCAGGGGCTTTGTCGGGCAGGGCCCTTCCCAGCCAATCCCTCTCTCCAAAGCACACTGAGATGGTTAGTCACCCTAACAGCATGGCAGGTCACCACACGTGCAGACCGCCACCTACGTCTTCCTTCTCTCAAGAGAAGCTAAAGCTCTTTTTCTAGGGGTCACGCCTCTATAGCGTCCATCTTCAGCAATCAGTGCGACATTGACTTTAACCCCTTCAATAGCTGTTATTTTGTTGTTTCCTCCACAAAAATAATGTGGTGGGTCAGGGGCATACAGAGGTAGAATGGGGTAGGGTTATATGTAAGGAGCTCAGACGTTTTGAAATACAGAAATTCCTGGCTGGGAGTGGAACAAAGACCTTTTTCTACTGAGTTGAAAGCAGTTAGAAAACTGGAACATACTAGGTAATGAAAAAATTTTTTTTTTCATGACTCATCTTGTTCTATCAGAATTAAGAATTCTGGTACGAAACCCAGGTAAGAAAGCCGGCATGAACTAGAAAGTCTTGATGCTACACACGACTGGCAGGCTGGGACCAGTGCAGCTTCTCTCATCCCCCTGAGCCTGACTTTCCGAACCCCTCCAACTGCGCAGAGGGACCCAGAGCAACTCCAGGCCCTGGCTCCACCTGCTCTCTGTCCCACCTGGTTCTGATTATATGGCCTCTTACTGGTGACAGTGTCTTCCTGTCCAGTCCTTCCACACTGGTGCTTAGGACTGGTCCTGGCTTAATGCCTCTGCGGTCCACCAGCTCACCACAACCCAGGCTTCTAGAACTCCAGCTTGGAACCTGAGCCCTAGAACCACGCTGATTCAGGATGGAATTAAGATACATGGGAGAGCCTAATGCTGGCTTCACAAGCAGTGACAGATGGTTAAAGTTCCAACCCAGACCTGGCCCCAAGCTTTGTCCAAATTGTCGTGTCCCCAGTAGACTCTATTAGGGAGTCCCTGGGCTGCCTGGGTGGCTCTGGCTGCCTTTTCCCTCCTTCTTTAAGCCAGAAGGCTCTGCCAGCTCTGAGAGGTACCCCAGGGTTATTCTACAAGGCTGACAAATGAGAATTCATGCAGCACAAAAGCCAGCTGGATGTGTAAACAGAGGACTTCTGGTGGAGAAAGAGAAAACTGACAGCTGTTCTTCCCCGAAGTCCTCTGTCTTTCTGGGAGGGAGCGTGTGAAAAAAGGATATTTTCAGAGTGGCTGCATGAGGTAGAATTAATTATATAAATTAAAATCAGAGCACACTTCTTCCTCAATTCCCATCCTACATAAATCCGTGCAGAAATTTTTCTTTTATTCTTAAATGGTCCAACTATTAATTTTAGATACAGGATATGCTCAGGTTCCTGCAGAAAATTTAACTTTTTATTATCCACACAGAGTAAATGTGAACATGAAGAGCTGATAGTCCACAGATTAAGGTACTCCCAGCCTCTCTGTCAATGAGCCCTATGCAGTAGCCATCTATATGAGTAACCTATTGTCACAATAGTGCCACTTGACAGCTTCAAAATCCAGTGGCCGTAAACAGTGGTCACTCACTCCGCATGTCTACTGGGGGTCAGCTGACCCTGGCTGTGCATGCGTCCAGACCAGCTTCATGTGTCTCTCCTCTTCCCCCTTGGGTCCCAGGCCTGGCCACATTTTCTTTTCAAGACAATGGCAGAAGCACAGGAAGACACCTGAAGACAGAAATGCCCCTTAAAGACTAAACTGAAACTGACTGCTGTTCACTGTGTCCACATTCCATTGGCAACACACAGTAAGCTCCATGTTCAAACCCAACACCCATGCATCCAGTGGAAGAACTGCAAAGTCATGTGCAAGGGCGTGGCTACAGGGATACAAAAATTGGAGCCAATAATGTACCAAAACATCTAACAGGATTGTACTTGTACCTCACCACGTCAGCTCTGTCTGGTTTTCCCCTAAGTACACCTATAGCACTCCAAGCCCATCTGTGTTCCCTTCTTTGCCTGACTGAGCTGCATTCTTCTGGTGACAAATAAGTGTTTCCAATGACTTTTCCTCCTCAGATCTGACTTTCCCTAACAGAAAAATGTCTGGGGCTCAGGGTTACAATGGCCTCATACATTTACCACTTGGGTGAATACAAAGGCCTGAGCAACTCCTGGAAGACTCATATGGCCTTCCCCAAATAAAATAAAAGCCTTCAAATTTTCTTGGTTTGATTGAAAACTCCCTTGATTTAAGTATTTTTGAATATGTTGCTGTGTCATAAAGATTATGGTTTTGTTAAGTAGTTGAAGTATTTTCCTGCAATAGAATATCCATTTCACTCCTTTGTTTTCCCAGAGACTCCAGATCGTTCTGGCCCCTGTTTCCTGACCACAGATCACGTGCACAGCCGACAAGGAGAGGGACAGCAGGAAGGACTATTTAAAACTGGCAATTACTGCACTTGACATATTGCTTATTACCAAGTATTTGCATTCTTCATACTTCCCCTCAGGGGTGTTAAATTTTGATTAAACCCAAGGACCTCTAACTGTCTTCCATAAATAGGAAAAACTCTAAAGTTATAGGCAATGGTTTTATATGAAAAATGAGTTACTAACTTACCATGCTAATTATTCCTGGTGCTTATCCCCTTAAGTCCTAAGCAGTTTCTTCAGATTTGCACTATATCTTCCCATGGCATTCTGGGTGAGAATATTTTTATTTTAGGTTCCCCTTCCACAAACTTTGTATCACCTCTAAGGGAAACGTATACCCCTCTTCTACAGGATCTTGGGTCAGAAATATCCAATGAAAAAATGTAAAAGGTTTTCAGGAATAAGCAGAGGTCAATGCCACTGTTTCTGGGTATCAAGGGTACAATCCAGTTCTACAAAGATAACATCAGAGTTCTCTGTGCACCAGACTTTGCATGCACCATTTTAGTGAGTCCTCACAACAGCCCCATGAGGTAGCCGGCATTGCCTTCCAGGGTACCCACGAGAACATTGCCCAGCCAAGGCCTCCTACGCCTTGGCAGAGCCTGGGTTTGGACTCATGCATATGAACCCGCAGTTTATTTTTAACTTTGGAAGGGTCCCTTAACTCTTCTCTGGAGGATGGGAAAGAACTGTAATGGGCTCCCAACCTCAGAGGCATTACTGAGGTCTGCATCTGCTATGTGTTGTACTGACTCGAAGAGAAGAAACTACTTAAGCGCTGTCTTTGGATTTTGCAATTGCATCAAAGCAAAGCCTGAATTAATTCCCCACACTTCTGTATTTCTGCACCAATGTGGTTTCAAGAGCCCCCTGTTTCCCAGGTATAAATACTGAACCCAAGACCCAGATGCCTTCCCCCTGGGCATCTCCAGATCGTTTTTCCTAGTTTTTCTCCCCAATACACACATTTCACATAATCACTCTTCTACACATTTTAGTCACTGCCTTTTTCAGTAATACTTTTTTCTTGCTTAAAAAGATGACTTTCACACCAATATTCATAGCAGCATTGTTCATAATTGCAAAAACCTGGAAACAACTCAAATGTTTGTCAGTGATAAATGGACAAATAAACTGTGGTCTACCAATATAAAGAAACAGTATTCAGCAATCAGAAGGAATAAAATACTGATAGATGCTATGCTGTGAAATAAACCTCAAACACATGCCGAATGTGAGAAGTCAGCCAGAAAGGAGCACCTGGTTCCATTCATGGGCATGTCCAGGAAAGGCAGCTCTGTGGGGACACAAAGCAGACTGGTGACCGCCTTGGACTGGTTTTGGAAGGGTGTTAATTTTTCTTTTTGCTTAGTTTTTAAGGAGCTTAATTCTGGTTGGAAGGGGGTTAACTTTAAAAGAGGGAGGAGGATCTTGTTGGGATGAAAACATTCTAAAACTGCATTAGGATGATGGCTGCACAATTCAGTAAATTTAGTAAAAATTATTAAATTATATATTTAAATAAAGTAGTTAAAAATAAAAGGGCATAATAATAATATTTATAATAAATAATACCTCATGGATAAGACAATTTTGGAATGCAATTCACATCATATAAATATTTGCTGATATTCCGAACAGCTCCCAGGTATCCTAACTGATGTGTGTGAAACAATTATATAACTAGTCATAAAAATGAAAGAAAACCAAAAAAATAAATAAAAATAAATTATATGTTTAAAATTAGTAAATTTTACAGTATGTAAACCATAGATGAATAAAACTGTGTAAAGAAGAATCAATTCATGGATAACATTTTCAGTCCCATGAAACATTGGTCAAACGTTTTACACAGTAGGTCGCTGAGATAAATGTATTCATCAGTAAAATGAAGATAGAAATTTCCACCTTAAAGACAATTATCTGAATATCAAATGAGTTATTAAAATAAAGGGGCTTTAAAACTGAAAAATGGTCAATAGAAATGCAAAGATGTCTTTAACTCAGGAGTGGACAAAAATTATTTTCTTCTTTCCTCTAGGTGGCGCTAGAATCTAAAAATAAGCAGCCCCTGGTAAATGCCTCAGCTTTGTAGAAAATTACCTTTCCCTATGAGGTTATGTGCCTAAAGGGAGTTTTTGATCCAACTGTCCTTGAGTCCAGAGCCTTCTCCTGAAAAAATCTTCAGATAACAGACCTCAAACTTCACTACTGAACTCCAAACCACTCACAAACTGTCCGTTGCACAATCCATGTGTGGTGGTTGGATGGAAAACATTAATCATCCATCTCTTCCCACTAGTTTCCATGAAAATACTCTCAGTGCTTGAGTACTGAGTTAGGAATTAACCAAACCACTTATAAAAGATCTCAAAAACAAACCCAAGCCTAGCAAACAGTACCACATCAATGGAGAAACGCAGCTGCAGGCCCCCTGCCTGCTCCCACCATAAGTGACAGAAGGAACCACGGATGTGCTATGTTCTGGGTCACTGTATGTATTAGAAAGTTCATGCCTCCGAAGCTGTAAAAAGAGCTTTTGTATCATGTTTAGGTCTTCAATCTGAGTCCAGCTTCCATCTCTCTCTTTCTTCCTCCTTCCCCACTTCTGCCTCTTTCCCTCCTTCAAAAAGCAAAACAAAAAAACTCACAAAGATTGCCTTTTTGTTCTTCATCTGTTGGTTTCTAAAGAATTTGGTTCAAGTAGTAGAGCCAAGAGCCCAGAGTGCAAGGTGTGTGGGCCCAGCTGCGCAGAAAGGAATGAAGAGCCATCACCAGAGCTGGGAGCTCCCACTGGACCGCCCGCTGTGCTTAGTTCCATAGGCCAAGGGCTGATACTTTAAGGGCATATGAAAGTCGAAGCTTGTGCCCCATGATGTCTTGCAAGAGGAAGAATACAGAAGAAACACAGAATGTGCATGCTGGAGTTGTGCAAACAGGCAACTCATTACCAAGAATTTCTTACTGGTGGAAAGGCTTTCCCACAGGGGAAGCATTTGAAAACCGCTCTTGCCTGCTAGAGCCCTCTGTTCAGTGGAAACAAATCATCTTTAAAAATACAATACCCTGAAAACTTCAAAAAGTGGTATTTAAGCAGCATGGAAATAATCTCTGAGACATTAATGCACCATCAATTCAGGCACACAATTTACATCTGCTGTGTTACCCAGATTGGCTCTCTTCTATAACTGGAAATCTATGGACTTACTTCTGGGAAGGCCAGAAGGAGTTTTATGTTTTCTGGGATGTAGCTGAGCAACCTGCCACTGCGGGAAAATCTGTAACCTGTTAGGGCCACCTGTAGCTGGCGTCTGAAAATGCACATTTCAAATTAACACCCAACGAAATAAGTGTTCACAGGTGTAGGCCTTTAAGGCCAGCCCTCTGCCCAAAGCTGCAGTCTTTCCTCTCCCAGCAGGCTTGGCCTTTCCTAAATGAAGTTCATTGCAAACAATGAGTGCTCCTGCTTTGAGGATTGACAGTGAATGCCTGGAAGAGACACAGCCAAGTTCATCGCCGTGAGAGCTGGGAACCAGGCTTCTCACTGAACCACCACGCAAACCCAGGGCCTGCTGTGGGCCTCACTCAGTCTTCTCATCTGCCCAGGTGGGTATAATGCTGATTTTGTGGGTTAACTACGCACAAAGCACATTTAAAGCTCCAGGTTCTGAAGGTAATTATAATGAAAGATGCTGAGAAAGAGCATCAGGGGAGAAAGAGGGAATGGGAAAAGGGTGATCTCAGGAAGTTGCTGGAGTTTCAAGGAAAGCCCGTTCAGAGGAAGAGGAAGTTGGTAAGGGTGTCCAGAGCCACCGGGCAGCCTTTGGGTGGGGAGGGGAGCCCTGGTAACACGAACAAGCAATGGCCGTGAGCCCAGGGGCCTTGTCTTGTGAAGGGAAAGGAAAGGAGAAGGGGAATTGCTGGGGGGCGGGGCGGGGGGAGTGTTTCATAGGAGAGGGCTTTCTGTTTTTCATATTGCAAAGGCTTTCTTATGACCTCGAGTGCCTCTATCCAGTGCTGAATTCACACGCAGAACTCTAATCTTGCCTGAGACACCATCCTTCTTTGAACAGCTCCTGGTAGGATTTCAACAAATGCTTGTGGGAAGAAGCAAGGCTGCACTCCCAGAACTGCCGTGCTTGAAGGCAGATATCCTTTTTAATCATATTGACAGATTTCGTGCCTTTGTTTTTAAGATTTTGCACTTCTTAGTTGTGTGACCTCAGACAAGCAATGTCTCTGGACCTCAATATCTTCATGGATGAAAATATAAAAGCGCATGGCTCAGGGTATGCAGGTTTTATCCTGTTTTTTATCATCACCATCATCATCATCATTATTATTATAACCCTTATTTTACCGTGTATAATGTGCACTTTTTTGCCCAAATTTATGAGGGAAAAATAAGGATGAGCATTATACACGGGTAGTACTAATTCTGTATCTATATAAATGTTTTTAACTCTTTTATTTATGCTCATATGTTAAAAGTATAACTCTAGAAAGTAATAACAATGTCCACATACAAAATAATAACCTTTACAATACAAAAAACAAGACCTAATATAAATAAATAAATAACTGAATTTAAAAAAATTAAAACAAAAGATTTTTTTTCTGAAAGTTTGGGCCAAAAACATGGGTGCGCAGTATACACGGCAAAATACGGTATTTGTCACCCGGGGAGCATGGGGAGGCAGAGGCTTCTGTACAAGGTATCTAAATAACTCAGAATACTTCACACAAAGGCAAAGGTTTGAAAAACAGCTCTTGTCTCCTGAAGCCCTCCCTTCAGTAGAAACAAACTAGCTTTTAAAATACAATTGCATAGAAGCTCTTTTTAAAAACAGCAAATATAATTCCAAAAAAATTCTTAAAATTTGTTTAAAAAAGTCAACACCAAGAGTCAACCTTGGTGTAAAACGATGGACTTTGTGTGATTGTGATGTGTCCATGTCAATTCCCGAGAGTGACCAGTGTGCCCCTCTGGTGGGAGATGCTGGTAACGGGGAAGGCTGCGCACGCATGGGGCAGGGCGTCTGGGTGAAGTCTCTGTACCTGCCGCTCACTTTTGCGGTGAATCTGATATGCTCTAAAAAATGTCTAAAAGAAAGTGTGACAGCAACGCACACACTGTTTAGTTGTGTTTGTGAAAGGAAGGAACAAGGCCACCCAGCTGCATGGGGGCGGCTGCAGCTCTGGGGGACAGGCCAGGGCCCGGGCTGGGGCCGGGGCCAGGGAGGCAGCCTCTGGGTTCCCTGTCAGGCGGCCTCAGGGAGGGACTGAGACGAGGACACAGCCAGGACCCGGACGCTGGCAGCACCTTGTAAGATACATTGTGTCGACCTTCCTGCACAGCTCAGATGTCAGTGAACCTCGGGGGGTTCCCACGATTTTGCCTCTGTGCCAGGCAGTGCCCAGGACTCTTGCACATGTCCATGATGAGGTGAACTGTGGGGTTTCTCAGAAACACCCTAAAGTGAAACAGTAGCAGTCTTGTAGACTAGGCTGTGGATGGCATTGAGGCAGGATGCTAAGAGGTTCCTACTCTGCTTGAGAATCAGGCAGGCCTGGTTTGAAATCTGAGCCTCCTCAGTTGGCCACATGACCTTGGACAAGTTACTTAATGTCTGACCCTCAGCTCCTCGTCTGTCAAATGGGCAGAATAATAGGGCCCGCTCAGAGGGCTGATGTGAGACTCTGGGGTGATAATGTGAATGAAAAACTGTACAGTGTTTGGTGCACAGTGGCTTTTTTATATTATTATTCAGTGAATCTAACTCTTACTACCTCTGCTTTTGTCCTTCATAGAAAAAAAAATTTCTAAATGTTACTTCCAAATCCTGATGTTTCATCAGCTTTTAGGGAGAGTAGAGATTTCCTTCCTGTTCTCACAAAGCTTGGAGATTACAGGGGGAAGGGGTTAGTGACAAATTTGTTTTTCTTCTTTCTAAAGGTCAGAGCATAAATTCATGTTTCTCTTCTGGTTTCTCTCTGACTCATCTTTGTGTCTAAAGCAAATTATGTATTTCCGGTCTTATTTTCTTTATCTGACAAATGGGCTTGGCTTAATCGTTTCTCTCCCTGTCTTTCAGCGAAAACTTACTGCTTTGGGACACTCTGTAAACTGCATTCCAACGTTTTGCCTCCAATCTTCTCTTGTACGAGGTGATTTGGATTGCTTTCCAGCAGTAAGGAATGGGAGCAATATTTCTCCGGGGTATCATGGGAGAAAAATACCACAGGACAGTGGTTCTCAATTCAGGGGAGATTTTGCCTCCCAGGCGACATTTGGCAATTGGAACTGTTTTTGGTTGCCACAGCTGGGAGGAGGGGATGCTATGGCCTCTAGTACATGGAGGCCAAAGATGCGGCTACACACACCGCAGTGCACAGGACCGCTGCCCACCACAAAGAACCGTCTGGCCCAAAGTACCACCTGTGCCGAGGTTGAGGATCCCTGCCGCGAAGGGTCTCAGTATTTTAACTTTCCTCCTTTAGTTTTTCTTTTTCCTTGTTTCTTTTGCATTCTTGCCCTTGGCCTCAGTTCTGTCCCTCCCCCCCTAGTCAAACTTCCCTCCCTTCTCCTATCTATCTGTCTACTCCTTCTGCCCTGACTACTAAGTCTTTTTTCATCCTGTCTTCTGCTCTATCATTGTTTACTGTTTCAGGATCCTCCAAAGTTCCTGGTCCTTGGAAAATACTCATGAAGTTGCTATTCCAACTCTGTCACTAATTAACCATGTGCCCTTCGGTCAGTCGTTTTATCTCTCTGGGCCTCCGCTTCCTTTTTGTAAATGGGCACAGGACTGAATGATCTCTAAGGCTTGAGTCCATGACTGACAACTGTCCCGGCAACTCAAATGCCTAGCGAGCTTGCAAGAAAATTTTAGCGTCAGAGAAAGACCCTATTAAAAAAACATTAGTTTATTGGTATATAGTCAGAAGGAAAAAGATGTTTATGCCATTGTATAAATACCTGGAAATTCAATCCTGCCAAGGTAATCATGGGTAAGATAATTCTGTATATAGGTGGCTAATTTTCAAAGAACTCTATTGGAAAATTAATGAGCTAAAATGTATTAATTGTAGCATTATTTGCAATAATAAGAAGTTGGAAACAAATAGCCAATAATTGGGGATTGAGACAAAAATTATATTTATACAATGAAATATCATGCTACTGTTTAAAAATATAATTATGATGTTTTTAACAACATAGACAATATTTTTTATTTTTTAAAAGATTCTATATGTTTATCTTTAAAGAGAGGGGAAGTGAGGGAGAACGAGAGCGAGAGGAACATCATTAGGTTGCCTCTTGCCCCGAACTGGGGGCTGGTTTGCCACTCAGGCAAGCGCCCTGACTGGGAATCGAACCGGCAGCCTTTTCATTTGGAGAACGATGCCCAATCCGCTGAGCCACACAAGTTAAGGCACAACATGGAAATATTTAAATGCAGGTAAAAAAGTGTATATACTTTATACTCATATTTAGTAAAAGTACATACCATTTTCTAGAGTGGACATATTTTTGTCTTTTTTTAAATAATTTTTTTATTGTTGTTCAAATACAGTTGTCTCCATTCTTCCCCCACCTTGACCCCCTGCCCTCCTGATCCCCGCCTCCCACCCCCTAACCTACACTTAAAAATTTTTTTTAGCCCTGGCTGGTGTAGCTCAGTGGATTAAGCATGGGCTGTGAACCTAATGGTTGTCAGTTCAATTCCCAGTCAGGACACATGCCTGGGTTGCGGGCCAGGTCCCCAGTGGAGACCACATGAGAGGCAACCACACACTGATGTTTCTCTAACTCTCTTTCTCCCTCCCTTCCCCTCTCTCTAAAAAGAAATAAATAAAATCTAAAAATATATATTTTTAAATTAAATCACTTTTTAAACTAAATATTTTAAATTATTCTTTCCTTACTTTCAAGATAATATGTGCTTATTGTAAATAATTTCAAAAACTCAGATAAGAAAAAGGGGAAAAAAATGTTCCATAACTGACCCCCAGAGGGAACCCCTGGGATGTCTCTCCAATGTCTTCTATTTTTTAAGTAACAGTGGGGCTACCTGTTTTCGTGACCTGCATTTTCTCTCCTTGTCATCAAACGGTCTTCCGCAAGGGCGTTTATTGTGGTTGCGTAGTGTTCCGCTGTATCTGTACTACATCTAATTGGTGGCTGGGAGGAGTAAATAAACTTCCAAAAAAAAGGAGCACGCCAGTTCACAGTCAGGGACCTGAATTATTGATGTTTCTTTGGTCGACGTGGGGCTTGCTAGGACCTACCGTGAAATCATAACATGGCAAGTGGGGGGACCGTGGAAGTCGCTTAGTGTGACCCCTTCTCCTCCCCCTCTTTGCCTCCCCACTCAGCGTGTGAGTCGGCTCCCACCCTTCCTGCTGACCTGGCGTGTTGGGTTCGATCAGCCCAGAGCAGCAGAACCACTGTGCGAGGCCCACCTCCCGCCGTCTCCCTCCCCCACCCCCACTCTGTCTAGTAGAAATGAGGGCACTACCTGTTTCCCAAACCTTTTCTCCCAGGGCGGGAGTGGAGGTGGGGATGGGGGACTCGGAGCTTTGTTTGTCATCAAGTTCTCACAGCACAGGCTCAGTCCAAGACGCTCTCCCCTCTGTGATTCACTGCCAAGTCTGCATCTGCTTTCCTGTCTGGGGATGCTGTGATATCAGATTTATCTGGTTAGCTCAGTTCTTTCCCTGAGCACTCTGAGAATGCTCCAAGGTTCAAGAGGCCGAAAATGACACTGCTCTGGTCAAGGCCCTCTTGCCTGAACCACTTCTCAAAGGGCACAAAACTTGCCTGTTTCTGGTGACTCCACTTTCTGGGTCCATGTCCCAGTCAGATCTCCCTTCCTGACTTCTCCCAGCAGGCAAAAAATACCTGACGAACTGATTTTCCCATACGCTTTAGGGATTCAGCATGCTGGCATTTGTAAAGAGTGGGGCAATGTTTAATCCAAAGCCATGACTTGGTAACCGTGGGACCTCAGGTGTCCCAGACTGGCTGTTTGTCCCAGAGGCCTTTCCAAGGCTTTCACCACAGGCTGCACCCACTTCAGAAACCAAAATCCATGGAGCTCCACAATGTGCCAGGCGTGGTGCCAAGTGCTTTCTGTGGGTTTCCACATTCATTCCTTACAACACCGTGTACTGGGCACTGTTATTCCAATTTTAATAGGGAATAACTGAGACTTCCAGAAATTAACTCTTTGGCAGAAGTTGGCAGAGTCAGGATTAGAACTCAGAGGTGTTGATTCTAACATTACATCATAACACTGCCACCCCATAAGATTACAGCCTACGACTATGCTGTATATTTTCAAAGTAAAACAATATGCCTGAGCCCTAAGTTAGTATGTTTCTGTGCTCTGGCTTATAGTTTAATATAAATGTCTTTGTACAAAGTAAACTTCTCTGGTCCCTTTTGCTCCAGATGGACCACTAAGTTCAAAGGACAAGAAAAGTCTCCTCTAATTCACTTGTACTGACTCTAATTATTATCTCCCCTGCCGCCCTTGTTCCTGGGCAATTGCCTCCCCAGAGTCGCAGAGGTGAGTCACAGTGTCCTGGAACAGTGGTTCTCAAAATGCCATCCCTGGACCAGGACAGCAGCATCTCCTGGGAACTTGCTAGAAATGCCATTTCTGGGGCCCCACTCTAGACCTGAATTAGAAAATTCTGAGGGTGAGGCCCACAATCTGTATTTTAACAAGTCTTCCAGGTGATTTGCATGTGTTAAAACTTGAGAACCCAGACCTAGATAGAATGTATCATGGACATAAATCCTTGGCCCCGCCCTCAATATCCAATTCGTTGCTAAGCTCTGTGAATTCTGCTCCTTCCTTCTAGTTTGTCTGTCTAGGTCCTAGGTGAGACCCTGTTAAGTCCCATCTGTACCATAGCTGCAGCCTCCAGTAATCTCCTCCCCTCTCATTCCTCACTTTCATTCAGTCCTTGTCACCTTCTGATACCACATTTTTTCTGCTCTGATGTTGTCATACAGCTATTGGAACAAAATCCCAACTCCTTATCTTGATATTCAAGATCCTCCAAAATATGCCTCTGGCTTTCATTTTTAATCTTATTACCTCCTTGTCCCTCTCTTTATACATTCTATCACCAAGCCATACAAAACTATTCACTGCTTGCTCCAGATTCATCCTTTCTCTTCTCTGTGCCTTTGCTTACGCTGTTCCCTGTGCCTGGCATTCCCTCCCACTCATCCCTACACATCTGTTAAGGTCCAGCTCAAATGTCGTCTCCTCCGTGAAGTCTTCTTCTACCACTATCCCTTTCTTGAACTCACGTAGAGTGTATCTTTGCTTCTCTTACAGAGTTGACTGAGTTACACTATATGCTTACTTCTGAACATTTTTATCTCCCTGCTAGGTAGTAAGGGGACAGAACTGAACCTCTTTCACCTTCGCATCTCCCACAACAGCCAGCATAGTGGCAGAGCCTGATAGATGGTTGTTGAATGAATGAATGAATGAATGAATGAATGTTGGATTCATGTAAGTAAAAGTGAAAGATTTTTCCATCCCATATTTTTCTAAAGATGTCTACTAAAATCAGTGATATTATTATATAGTTTTCCTAACAAAATAGTATCTATTTTAACTCCTCTCAAAACCGGGCCGGCTGGAAAGCACGGATTTATTACACAGAGTTTTGAGGGATGACAGTGTAGGCAGAACCAGATCCTTCCCACAGTATCTGTGGTTTGGTTAACAACATGGGAGGGAAACATTAGAAATTTTGTTGCTAACCTTCACCTTGAACAACCTAACAGACAACCAAGCCCTAGCAAATCCACTCGCTCAGCAATGTGGGAATAAAGCAGAAATAACTCTCAAAGAAGCAACGGCCAGAACCTTGGAAGTCCCCAGTTACAAGGCTGGCCTGGCTGGATTCCAAAGTTGGGAAAGAGAACTTCTGCTGAAACAGAATAAGTTATGCAGGTATTGCAATACGCAGCTCCACCTTGAGGTTCCCACTCACAGAAGCCCTTCCCCTACGTGGGCTGAAAAAATGACCTAGGTAAACTCTCAGGCCCTCGCCCATGGAGCACCAGCAACAATGTGTTAAACACTGAACAGAAACCAGAACAGAAAAGATAACCCTGGTTCTGGGTTTACCTTTCCGTGGGATGGTCTGTCGCTGCAGAGAAGCAGAAGTGCCTGGTGTGCTTTGAGAGCAGTCTTGATTTTGACAGGTTTTTAATTTTCCTGAAAATTTAAGTGTTGGAGAGACATGCAATCTCTTCTCTTACAGGTTCTGGGTTTCTAGCTCCATGCGGAATGGGACTTGCCTCTTCTCTCTGGCTCAACAGTGATCTTGCCTTGGGAAAGACTGTAATCATTCCAGGCCTCACTTCAAGAGGGCAGAGGACCCTTTCTCCTCCACCTCCACCTGGGCAGGAGGAAGGGTTAGGGAAATGACCCGACCATCACAGAGCTGTGCCAGGCCAGCATGGCTCCACCTGCAGGGAAGGGCGCCTCCTGCTCCCTCCTCGCCGCACAGGTGACTGGTTGGCAATGAGCGCCTTCTGAGCCTCAGCCCTGGGCGCTTTTCTGTCCTGTGCTGTGGCTTCGAGTGACGAGCCTCTGGGTGAAATGCCACTGTCCTTGCTTTGTTTTCTGCGCACAAAGCTTCTCATAAGAAGCAGACACATTTGTTAGGTCCGTGTTCATTGGGTATCTATCTGTAAAAGTCTTCTTCTGCACGTTGTCAGGTGTTTGGGCACCTGCTCTGGGCAGAATGCTCAATACGCTCCCCTGTGTCACCAGATGAATTCATAGACGGGTGGCCTGTTTTGGAGAGGGTGTCACTGTGAGGCAGCCTTCTGGCAGTGACAAAAATTGCTGTTGTTGAGGAATGAATATTTAATAATGTGGAAAGATGATCTTCATAACCTGAAGTATAAAAGTCAGGTTATAAATACAGCATATATATATATATACACACATATACATATATATATGATTAATATATATACCCTCACACAAATATGTGTTAACAGGATAGATATTAAATATTAATAGTAGTTATCTTTAGTAAATGGTTGGGTTTTTCTCTCTTCTTTTTTTCCTCTCCTGGTACTTGTCTTTATTTTCTAATTTTTTTACAATGAACAGTTTTGTTTTGGTGATAAGAAAAGACAAGTAAAAATGTTTTCAGTTTTCCAAACCAGTTATTTTGGGAGAAGGAAGTTGCCGGGAGGACCTCTAGATTAGCACCTCTGTGGGGTTCAGGGATAGAGCATGGTGCTCTGTTCTTAGTGGCACAGGGCAGGTGAGCAGCGGCTGCCCGAACTTTGCCCAGGCCCAGCTTTCGAAGCAGGTGAGGTCTTGGTTCCATCCCGCCGAAGGGTCAGACAGGCAGCAGGCTGTCCTCAGCAGTCAGGCTGGTGAGCTTTTTGCCTCACTCGGATTCAGCAATTAAAACTACAGGCAGGAGCAGCAGCGGCCTGACTCTGAGGAAGGGGGGTCCATTCAAGGAGAGGACAAGAGGTCCCCTACCTTCCCTTGGTTCTCTCTGTATTTCAGCAAAGCTCTTAAGCATTAATGCCCCAGAGCACTATGTCTCTCTAGTAAATGCCCAGTTTCAGATGAATCACTTGTTTTCCAATGTGGGACTGAATTAGGTGCTAGAATTTTGAAAGACATAACTTATAGGGCTGTTTGGGAAGTTTGTATAATTGTGCCTAATGCTCCTTTCCAAATAAAGCAGCTTTGCATTTCATTTTCTCTGCCTTCTGACTTCACTCCAAACTGTTAAGGGGGTTGCCCTGTGCATGTCTATAACTACGCAATGGAAAAAGAATCATCATGTGGTCCTGGTGCATATTTTCATCAAAGACAGAGCCCAGAACTCCCTACACCCATGAGCACCGCCTTGCGTGGCAGGACCTAAGGTCTCTATGCCCATAATCTGGGATTGGCCATGTTGGAGCAAAGCAAGACCCCATTGCTCCTAGTATGCTGCTCTTCCATCCATAGAGAATTCCTCAACTACTGTTTGTCTTGGGGTCTCCTCACCTTGACGATGGACCTAACAAGGGGGATGTTTTTATGGGGTACTGACTGTCTTGCTGAAACCCATGTATTCTAGATGGTGCTTTGCAATCTGTTTAAAGCTTTAGCCTGAACATATAGATTATTTAGCATAAACTTCATTTATTTTTTATTAAAAAAATTTAAAGACTTTATTTATTTAGAGAGAAGGGAAAGGAGAGAAAAAAGAGAAGGAGAGAAACATCAATGTGTTTGCCTCTTGCAGGCTCCCATCTGGGTACCTGGCCCACAGCCCAGGCATGTGCCCTGACCAGGAATCAAACCGGCGACCTTTCAGTCCACAGGCCAGTGCTCAATTCACTGAGCTACACCAGCCAGGGCTCATTTATTTTTTAATGCTAAAAACACTAATGTTTCCTTCCCCTATATGTATCCTCTACTCCTCTCCATAAAAACCACTTGTATATGGTCCCAAGCCTAAATCCTTGGTATATGGGGGGTACAATGGGACTTCTCCTAAAGCTGCTTTAAAATCTAGTGATTTTTAAATCAACTCTCAGAGATTTGTTAGAAGATAATAGTAGGCATAGAAAAGTAGAGGTATTTTCCCAAGTATTTTCATTAATGATGAATCTGAGCAGATGGCTAGAAGTCATATCTAAGATGTATATGAGCAAGGATTTGTGATTTTGGCTCCACAGCTGAAGTCCAATAAAACTATAACCATTGACATTTTTTAGGAAGGATTGAATCTCCTCTTTCAATGGCTAAATCTCTGTGGCTCTGGATAAATATTCCCATCTCTCCTAAACCACTAAAAGTCTTATTACAAATAAATTAAATGACATAAGCCTTCTATCTTTCCTAAGATAGATTTCATAATGTCCTGAAGAGGAAAGTGTGACTTTAAGATGCGAGGTTGGTATGGTTGCCACTGCATTTAAAGAGATATTCCTATGCATAGGAAAAAGTCTCCAGAAAATGTGCTAACATGAAATTTTGGTGGTAAGGTCGTAGGTGACAGTTATTTACTCTGTGTTTTCCACAGTGACTATGGTTGACTTTTATGAGCAGGAAAACAATGAACCATTTAAGAAAGGAAAGTCGACTGCTAAACCGTGATTGTGCTGTGGCTCATGGAGTCGGCTGCGGGATTTGAATCTGCGTTTGGGTCCTTTACCACTCTTGTCTCACCCATCTGTTCGGCCAACAGATCACACAACTGCCTGAGTCATGTTTAAGAGAAATATGTTTTTTTTCAGCCACAAAAGAAAATTCCAGGTTGTCAGGGGGAGCCAAGCTTATAAAAAGAACGCTTTTGAGAAGGAAGTCATTTTCCCCACCCTGTTTGCATTCCACCCCATGACCAAGACTGTGTTAACGACGGAACTCCTGTGCGCAGACATGTGTGGAGAAGTTTCTGCAGCACAAGGTTGCATTGTACAGAGAGCCCGTGTCCCAGAAGCCCACAGCAGCTGTGGGCCCTCGGGTCAGCATGGACACATTCCCCCACAGAAAGGGAGCCTAGCCAGCGAGCTTAACCAAACCTACTCAGCTAGAAAGGCAGTCGGTAAGGGCTAGAGCTGCTGGAAGAGTCAAAAGTTTGGGAATCTACAAAAGAGAATTCTAAAAACAACTAGCCTGCCTTTATGACTCCTTTGTTACTTAAATTTTGAGGAGAACTCTCCAATAGGCTCTACCTTTTCTTTCCCACCTCTTTTCTGCATGACTGGTTCAAGCCTTGCCCCAAACAAGAGCTTCTTTGCCTTGTGGGTGATTTTCTTTAGCTGACCTCCAAGAATCCAGGGGAGAGATTTAGAAAATAAATCAAGGATCTAAGCTGTGTAATAACACTTGCTGTGAACAAGAGATAAAAAAGGCTAATTCTGTGACTGCCATGGAGGGCTTGGGTGTCCGGGCCCCATAGGAAGAGGTCTGGGAGGTTATATCATCAGCTTCCAGATAGAAGAGTCTGGAAAGTGGAAAAAAAAATATATATATATATGTACACACACACACACACACACACAACCCAACAACAACAATAAGGAAAACACTCCAAATCTCCCTAGTCCTGTAATTCTTCTCTTAACTGACTGCTGAGGCTTAGCAACCTCCCAGGACCTGGACTCCCTGGGTATCAGAGTTGGAAGCAGCGTCAGAGACCATCTCACTCAGGGACGGCAACCTCACTGCCCACGAGGCCGGGAGAGGGACATAAATGAGTGAGGAAGGCTGGGTAGAGCTAATGAGGAATGGTGGGCGCTGAGGCACACCAGAAGTGCATGGATTTTGAAAAACATTGTGTGGGCCAAAGGAAACAGGGCTATTAGCCAATGTTGTCATGCGGGCTGCTCATTTGTGACCTGTTGTGACGTATGGCTCCAAATTAATCCAAACTGACTTGTGGATGAAGAAATAAAGGCTCAGAATGGTGACATGACTCACTCCGGCTCACAGGCCATGTGGCGGTGGGACCCGTACTGACCGTCCAGCCCCTGGACTCTTGTGCCAGGGTTCTCCCACCTCTTCACCTACACCTTGGGTGCAGCTGGGTCACCGCAGAGAGCACGTCTCTCCTATGATGGAAGCCGATATTGGGCATTTCGGTGAGACCCAGGGAACTTTTCCTATCACTCCACATGGGTTCCAGTTTACCCAACAGGCCGTGTCGGCTGCAAACGCCACCACCATTTAGGGCCTTTCCCACAGCCTCGGTTTCTTCCTTGACAGCAGAGAAAGAATTTCCCTCTGTGGGTTCCGCTCTGGGGGCAGCTTGGGGATGTCTTGCTCCTCCAAAGCTTCAGGCAACAAAACTGAAGTCTGGGTCTAAATCCCTCTTGATTCTGAACATCAGTGTTGGTTTTGCTAAAAGTTACCTTTAAATATGTCTCTAGGGTATTGGAGGAAGAATTAATTACTACTTCTAAAGCACTGTGAATTTTAGGGATGAAAAGATCCATGAATCTACAAAATATTATAATTAATGAGTACCTACCTATCAATATATTATGATTAAGGATAATGGGCCTTTGTCAGAGGTTATCAAGCTGAGGCGTCTTTCACATGAATGCTTTCAGCGTGATCTGTTTTGCCAGAAGTGTTCCCTTTCTAATTCTCTCATGGGAGTTCGGTCCAATAAAAAAGGTACATTTTGTACTTTTAAGAGAATGCCATTGATGTTTTTATACACCATGAGTTAGTAACAATGGATACTACATTTAATTTCCCTTAATAATTTCTCACTCTTGACACACTTTCATTTCTTCCAGCTTGGTTTCAAGGAGAATCTTATCAGGTAACATGTATTTTTTAAGTTGCCCTCCCTGATTGACTGGTCCTCTGACTAAGAACACTTCTGTTTTTCTTTTCCAACTAGGAGAAACTCTTTTGATATGTAAATATCAAGTACCGTGCAGAACTCGGCCTGCATGTAGTAAATGCTGAGTACCCTTTTGATGAGCGAAGGAGTGAGTCAGGGAGTGAGCGGCAGGCCACAGCTGCCTGCGTGGGTGATGGTGGTGTTCTGGTTGGGGGACTCCATTAGCTCATCAGGTAAATGCTCAGGACATCTGTCTGCTGGTAACAGGATTTAGCTAGAATTCTTGATTTCTGAGGGTTGGTTTGGGTTTCTGGTCAACGACAACTCATTTAGTGACTGGTAGTCACCTCACTGCTCAGAGGTGATGAAGACTGGTTCCTAACTACAGTTCATTTGCTAGTGAATGGGCAAAAATTCGACAGTTATCAGGCCTTAGAACACAACAGCCAATGGCAGTGGTTCTCCTGAAACTCACAAACCGCCTAGGTGCTGTTTTGAAAAAGACTAAGTATAAGTACTCAGGTTCAATTCCTAACCAATAATAATAGCAAATATTTAAGCAGCAATTACATTATGCCTGGCATTGTGCTAAGCATTTTTCACATATTATCTTATTTAACCCTCACAATTACCTTAATAAAGGAGATATGATCATTATGCCCACATTTAGGTTGAGAAATCAGAGAAATAAAGTAATTCATCTCCAACTCGACTGGGAAGTAGCAGAGCTGGGCATTGGGCTCCCGTCTATCTGGTTCTAGGACCTGAGTTCTTAAATCCTGTACAAATTGCCTCTCATTGTCACAGCTGTGCTGTTTATTACCTCTGTAGCCTTGAGTCCCTTGACCTCTCTGAGACTCTGCTGTCTCATCTTTACAATAAAGACAGCCATAACCATTTTGCAGAGCGTGTAGCTAAACATCAGTCTCTTTGTTCCTCCCTCTGGCTCTAACCATATGGGTAAAAGGGAGCTCTTCTCTTCTGCCAGTGCCCATTCCTGACCCCCTTGATTGGCAGAAGGGAGAGAACATGACCCAGAAAGACCCAATCAGAGTAGCCTATCTCCTTGTCCATAGTTGTTTGGTCAGGGAGTATCTACCTGACTCAAGTCAGGTCAGTCAGTCCCCTCTCTGGAATGTATTTTACTGGGCACCAATGAAGGAGGGCTTCAGCCCCTTGGTAGTAGGAAAACAGAAAGATGGGAGTCAGGCCATGCTGCCCTGCAAATGGAAAAACCTGTCAGAAAGAATGAAACGCACATAAAAACTGAAGCATAAGGAATTGGTGGAGAGAAGGCCCAAATCTAGACACATCCAAGTCTTACCAGCTCCTCTGCCATTTCCCCAGTATAGCTATGAAACCGAAAATACTCCATTTATGCCTAAGCTCATATGAGTTAGGTTTTCTGTTACTGGCACCAAAAAAAAAAAGTATCCAAACAAGTACATTGCATTGGGTTTCCATATGCCTATATGAGCACATGTAAGAAAACCCATTCCTAAAGGGTCCAGATTTTAGATCTACCATTAGTAGCAGGCTTAAGAAGTGGCTCAGGTTAAGTGACACCAATACAGGGAATGGTGTTCACTGGACTTTACGGCACACATCTCGGCACTCCAGTGCCATGAGTATATGATCCTTATATCACCCAAAACTTGGTACCTCGCCCATCCCCTCCCCATGTAAACTTATTGCTCATTTACAGGCCTTTACCAGTAGCTCTAGTTGTCACGGAGCTAGTGCCAAATATCAAAGAGGAAATTAAATAGATGAAAAAATGCCCAGAAACAGCAACAATGATTTTATTCAGAATTTCTCAAAACCACAAGCATCAATGCCCTTTTAGGATCTAAACTCCACAAACATATTATCAGGATACCTTTTAATTTCTAGCTTATCAGTACCTAGAACTTAAACACAGAAAAAATACTGAGATGTTTTCAAGTGTCAAGTAAAATTCAGAAATGGTTCTTCTCATTTCAGTTACTTGGCATCTTGTTACAACTGTGTACTGCTAGAGCTGGGAAACATGCATTTAAAAAATTTTATAAGTGGAGGATTGGACCCAGAAAAGCTGCTCTGCAGTCACAGAGGAACATTCAGGGTGTAACCCAAGCTGTTCTGTTATGGCCGTTAGTCTAGTACACATTACTTACATACATATACACGCAAATGCAGGTATGCCTGCTTTCCAAACCGTCAACTGTTTGAACTCAAGAATCAGATGGGTATGTGTAAAATTTTGTATCTATCCCTCCTGTCCTAATTATTCCCCCTTTTCTCTCCAAATCCACTTCTTCCCTCCCGTGCCTAATCTGTGCCCCGGAAGGCAGATGCCTAAGGCCTGCACCGCCTGGGTTGCCTTGCCTGTAGGTTCTAGTTGGGTATGGCCCATGAAGATCAATGGGGAGTGTGATTGGGGTTTTCATTTTCCTTCTCCCCCTGTGGTAGACACTGTTGGTACTACCCCCAGATGACTGTTTCTGTGTGCTCATTTCCTAGCTTCTATGTCCTCTGTATTTGTTGGCTGACAGCTGTAACTCTCTTCAGAAAAAAAAAAAAAACACCGTTGGGCCACCAGAGCCACTTCTCCCGGGAGAGGGAGAGAGCTGCGAGTGCCTGGGGGTTCGTGTCCCGCCCCCGACATCAGCCAATGACTAGTGCGAGAGGATGAAAGCCCAGCTCCTTTGCGTGAGGCAGACAAGCTCTGGGGCGTGACAGCTCTGGGGTATGGTTTCATGCCAGAAAAGCCTGCAGGGTTATGCTAGGGCTGGGTGTTTGCTTCAATCTGCACTCTTGCAAAACTTTCTCCCCTTCCCTGTCTTGGTTCCCCTAATCTCCTCTGTGTGCCTCCAGAGACCACTTCCTCAATCGTTCACTGACATATGAATCCTGAACTCAGGGTCTCCTTCTAAAACCTCCGCTAAGACCTCCCCTGGTCGCAGCCTCAGCAGCGGCCAGGCCCCTCTATAGCCACAGGCCATCGCGTGGCCCCTCTTCCAGGACTCCAGTTGTCACGGAGGCTCTGGGAACACCCATTCTTCTCTTTGTCCCTTCAGGTCTAGGGATGTTAACTGCTTTCCATTAGTGCCAGTCCTTGGGCTCTTGTTGGTTCTCTTAATGCCACCCACAAATGTGCACACAGGTCCACCTTTACTCCCCTTCCATTATACCCTTTGAATGTACCGTCTCTTTCTGATGGGGACCCAACTGGGAACCCTCTCTGCTCCCGACTTTGATACTCACTACCTTAAACTTAGGAACCAAATCCACCCACACTTAAATTCTCTGTCAAGAGTCTTTTCATCTGAACTTGGGATCTAACAGATTATAGGTAGTGAGGATAATTACATACATCCACACACAAACATTCGCACATACATACACACACATCACACTTGTCTCATATAATTATTTTGAAAGTTACTCTGAGTTACACTAAAAATTCACTTGGAAGAAAAGCTATAGAAGGTGCCTTAACCATGTTAAGCAAATTTTTGATTGTGTCCATAAATTATTAACTGCAATAGGCATTGCCCCCTTGATGTACACAACTAGAAAACAAACAGAAGATATATATGAAACCACTGTTTGCAGACTTTGGACAGAAGGCAAAGCAGAACTCTAGTCTCTGAGCAAAGGAAAACACGTGAGGTGTGCTGCCCAGTGAGTACCCCGTTACTGCCTGGAGGCGGTTTGCAGACGGCAGAGCAGAGAAGGGGAAGCCGGACGGAGGGCCACAGTCCCGCTGAAGTGAGGAGACACAGATCAGATTTCCGGGAGGCCACAGCGACCAGAATTGGTGGGGCGGGGAACTAGGAATGAGGGAAACACACGAAGACAGAGCCCTAGAGATCCCCAGACAGGCCTCTCCAAATCTTTCGCTAAATACTGACCTGTGAGTATATGGTATGAAAAACCACAAGGCTGGAAAAAGGAAAACAAGAAAGAAGCTGAGCAGTTCCTCAAGTTCCCACAGGGCTGAGAAATGCTCACGTCACTATTAGTCAGAGCAGAAAGACCACACAACACACAGGGCATACGGCAGAGTCCTCTGAGGGAACAATCTTCTCAGTGGGGCTGAGGGAGCCCTAAAACCGAGGCTTCTTTGGACCCGCCTACTGAAGCTTTAAAAACGTCTTGAAAGAACCAAGCTGTTTCCAAGTAACTTAATTGCATGTCAGAACAAAGTGCACAGTTACTCAGAAGGGTGCAACAAAATGCAGCACCCCAAAACAACAAAACCTTCAAACGTCTGGGGTCTAATAAAAGACCACCAGGCATGGAACAAGAGGGGAATATTACCCATAATCATGATAATAATAAATCAATGCAAATAGGGTTAGAAATGACAGAGAGAATGGCATTAGAAGAAAAAGACCATAAAACGATGATCAGAAATATGTTTCACACGCTCAGGAGTATAAAGAAAACATGAATGTAATGCTAAGAGGACTAGAAGAGGAACTAGAATGTAATAATAAGATAAGAAGATCCAAGTTTCTGTACAATATTGTAAGTAAAAAACACACTGGGTCAAATTAATGGCAGATTAGATACAGTCAAATAAAAAGTTACTGAACATGAATCCCTAAGAATAGAAATTATTCAAAATGAAATGCAGGGAGAAAATTTTTTTTTAAATGAACAGAGACCTTCAAGAAAATAGCAAGTGGCCCGCATATGATAAATGGAGTTCTAAGAGCAGAAGAGAGAGGAAACAGAAATATGCTTGAAAAAATAATGATTGAAAAATCTCCAAAATTTAATTCGAATGGAAAACCTATAGATCCGAGAACCTTAAGCTTCAAACAGGAGGAAGCGAGAGAAAACAACATCAGGACATTATACTCAACTTGCTCAAGAACAGCGATACGCAGCAGCCGAGGAAAGAAAACGAGACAGAATGAAAACATGCCTTGTCAGAAACTGTGCAGCCAGAGGACAGTGGGGTGACATCCTTAAAGCACTGAAAGAAAACACAGCCTTTTCATGCAAACAAAGCCAGAAGACCTTTACTGCAAAAATGTTAAAGGAAGTTCTTCAGACAGAAGGAGTGTGATGCTAGGTGGGAACTCGGCATGACAAAGGACACTAAAAAATGGAATATATGTGGGTAATATTAAAAAAATTTCTCATTCTTTAATTCTAGTCTTTCTATCATGTGTAGAATTAAAATTAATGACATCAAGAACTAATGGGGAAACAGAGGAAAGATTTTAGACCACATGCAAAGTTGAAAGTAGGCTATGATAAGCTGAAGTTGCATGATATATACTAGAGCACTGACAGAAAAATCAACAAATAATAACAAAAAACTAAAGAAGTATAGCTAATAAACCAATAGTGAAGCTCAAATGAGATCATAAAACATAATTTAAAAAAATTTTTTAAATTACTTTATTGTTGTTGAATTACAGTTGTCTGCATTTTCTCCCCTTCTCTCCCTTCCCCCTACCCTATCCAAATCCCATCTAAAACATAATTTTTAAAGAGGAGAAAAGGGGGAAGAAAGAAACGAAGAACAAACAGGACAAATGGAAAACAAGCCGTGACAATGGTATATCCGGTAATGGATAATAATGATATCCATTATTACATCAAATATAAATAGACTAAACATTCCAAGTAAAAGAGAAATTGTCATCTTGGGTGAAAAAGCAAGACCAACTGCATATTGTCTATAAGAAACGTACTTTAAGTAGGCTGAAGGGAAAAGATGAGGAAAACATAACCATGCAAACACTAATGAAAAGAAAACGAGAGTGACGATATTACTATAAACAAAGTATAAATGAGGAATGTTACTGGAAATGGAAAGGAACATTATATAGTTATCAATAGTTACATAGGTCAATTCATTAAGATGTCATAACAATTCTTAACACGTATACACTTAATAATAGAGCTTCAAAACATGAGGTCTTTCCAGAAAGTATCCATCCATGTAACAGGAAAAATAGGTATTTATTGAAGAAGATACAAGATACAAAAAACACTGTACATAGGGTGTACATATCAGTCCCCTTTGATATAGGCACCTTGGGACCTCACAGAGTTCTCCCAGTCACCTCAACTGCCCCATCATATTTTCCTGAATCTCATCAATACCCTGAAATCTCTTCCCTTTCAAAGGTGATTTTAATTTTAGGAAAAGCCAGAAGTCATAGGGCGCCAAATCTTGGCTGAAGGGGCATGGGGGAGGGCTGAGTCATCTGGGTGATTTGATATTTCACCAAAAAACTGCACGAGATGTGATGCATGAGTGGGTGCGTTGTCGTGATGAAGCTGCCAATCACCAGTTGCCCATAGCTGCGGCCTTCTGAATCTCCCATATAGTTTCTGTGGAGGAATATCAAGTGTAATGCAAAATTTGATGCTGATTCATCGCTCTACTCATTCAGTCATTTTGAATGCAACAGCTACACAATACACATGCTCACTCACTGGTGTCTACCACCTCCACTAACTAGTACAGTGAAGTCGTCATTGTTCACGCATGTGCATTCCAGCACTCTCCTTGGCTGCCAGGTTATATCGATGTTACACAAACTGTTCTCATTATATTAACAATGGCTGAACTTTTTCTGGACAAGTCTTGTACATGCAACAAAAACTGAGAGAACTGAAAAAACAGAAAAATTCAAATTATATGTAGAAATTTCAATACTCCTCACTTAGGAATTGATAGAACAAACTGGTAAGAACCAGGAAGCACATGGAAGACTTGGGCAACACTGTCAGCCAACTTGACATAACCTAGTGGTTCTCAGAATCATACTCCAATGATGGGATTCTGACATTGGTTCACTCACCAGCCAGATGCCAATGAGGACCTCATTCCTAGCGGTAGGTATTGATGGTTCCTGGTGTGCTGTAGCACAGCAGCTGCTAAAACTTACCTGTGGAGAACAGTAAGGAAATATAGGGGAAGGGCACGCACTGGCTTACACAATGTCTCTGGCATTTGAAAGGTATAAAGGAATATTTCTAAGGTCTGTGGAATTGAGTGACTGGTTTAAATCAAAGTGGGAGTGCTAAAGAGACCCCTGGACAGCATTTCAAGAGACCCTCATTCCTTTCTCCCAGAGGGCAGAGTGAGCTGAATGCCAGGCACAGTAAGTGATTGTGAGAGAGGTAGAATTTAAGAGAAGCTACATTCTCAGGTAGGCAAGTCCTACTCGAAGTCAGAACCTCTCTGTTTGCAAATTGTATCGACACCTGCCTCAGAATCTTATATAAAATTCTTCCCAAACTGAATTGTTTTCAAGAATTGGCCTATAAAACAAATCCTGAGGCAGCCCCTGCCAGGCCTAGGGTGGACAGATGATTATGGCTACACCAAGCTAGAGAAGTCGGCAGTTTCCCTTGAGACCACAGTTCTATGGCCTCACTCTCTCCAGCAGCCGAGGGTTGGCCTTGCAATCTGGGTGTGACAGTGCTCAAAGCCCAGTTTGTCTCGCATCCCTATTCCTTTCATTTAAGAGGATAGTGGATCTGAATGCATTTCATTTCTTTCTGGAGGGTGCTTCTAGGCATAGCAGGCTAGCTGCAGGCAATTTCTGCTTTGCACTCAGGGCTGACCTTCAGAGAGGAGAGGAACAGAATTATTTCCCTAGAGGAAAATTCCAACTTACTAGAGAAAAAATGATGGGAGTTCTCAGGTGTATGGATTTAGAAACATTTTGCTCCTCTTGGTCAGTTCAATAGAAAATTCCTTTTGTTAAAATTGGAGGGGGCGGTGGTAATGGAGTGGGAAGATTCTCATACCAAAAATGATTAGCTGTTAGGAAGACCTTTTAAAGCATTTGAGTTCCCACCTTATTGAAGCACACTGTAAACCACATTCAAGTTGACTAAGTTTCCTATATTTTCTTCCAAACCTCAAATACAACTAAACAGTTCGGCTGGTCTAATCTCTTGTAAGAAAGGAAGGGGAAATGGCTGGCAGGCAGGCAAGAAGGCAGACATAAAGACCAATAAAGACAGACAACTGCCATCCACGTCGATGACAGACCTTCTCTAATTGTTTGGCTCTGGGGCTAGCTGCACTTAGTAGGTGCATTCAAACCACTTTTGTTGGTTTGCTTCATCTGTTTCAAATGCTCTGGCCTTGTGAGATCCTCTCCCACTGAAGGATATGTTGTAATGAGAATAACTTCATTAGCGGTGGCAGCTAAGCATGGTGACTCATTTCTTGGATTGCTGTATGCCAAAAAGGCAAAACATTATCACCGGAGGTGAGTGGCTGAGTCCCCAGTAGACAGAACAAGGTCCTGGGGCTCAGAGGGAGGGGGAGGGACACATATGCAGAGCCACCCGGAGTCCTCATTGTTCTTCTGGCCACAAGCCTGCTTCCTGAAGTAGGTCTTTTGTCTGCGAAGTCATGTCTATTAATTTAGTATTTGGAAAATTGTATGATTTTTATTTATTCTGCCTTCGTTACAATAATCCCTTGATTAATCTCCTTGCTCTCTGCCTTGTCTCTCTCCCCTTGAACTCACCCTGCACATAGTTTCAGAACCTCCCCAAATTCATGCCATCAGGTCCAAAAGCCCACTGGGACTCCTTGGTAGACAACACTTCAAGGACATCTCGTTCCTTTAGTAGCATCCAAGGCCATCTACAATCACAGCTCACTTCCCTCTCGTCTTCCACCTAATCTCACACCTGCTGTATGTGTTGCAATACTACAATAGATGTTAAAGTGACTATTTTTCAAACCCCAAATTAGAATGCTTGCTTTGACAAATACAAGAACAATTGTATGGATGTTAGGAGAGAATATTTTCAGTCTGTACGATATTGGAAAAATCTGGGTTTTATGGTATAATTTCTCCTTCCCAGTTCTTTCCTGCCTTGAGGTCACTCTTTTTTCCGCCTAGAAGTATTTTTTAACTTCCTCAGTCTTCTCACTCTCATGCCCTCTCCTGTTGATACTCTATGTGTCTGTCCAGCCCCAAATCAAATGCACACCCTCTGTTTCACACTTTAAATCAATTTATCTTCTCTTTGTACACAAGCTATTTAAAAACTCCATGATATATTTTCTCTGCACTATAGGAGGATGTGTTTTATTCACCTTTATGTTCCCCTGAGTATCTAGTTACAATAAAAATTTTGTTTTAGGTTTTCTTTTTTTTTAAAGTATATTTTATTGATTATGCTATTACAATTGTCTCATTCTTTTTTCTCCCCATTATCCCCCTCTGCCTGGTACCCCCATTCCCTCCAGCATCCCCCTCTTAGTTCATGTCCATTGGTTGTACATATAAGTTCATTGGCTGCTCCATTTCCTATACTATTCTTACCCCCCCGTCTATTTTGTATCTACCAATTATGCTTCTTATTCCATGTACCTTTTCTCCTATTCTCTCCCTCCCCCTCCTCACTTATAACCCTCCATGTGATGTCCATTTCTGTGATTCTCTTCCTGTTCTAGTTGTTTGTTAATTTGTTTTTATTTCTGTTTTTGTTTTCTGAAGTTCAGTTGTTGTTAGTTGTTTGTTGTCACTTTACTGTTCATAGTTTTGATCTGCTTCTTTTTCTTAGATCTAAGCCCCTTTAACATTTCATATAATAAGGGCTTGGTGATGGTGAACTCCTTTACACTGACCTTATCTGGGAAGCACATTATCTGCCCTTCCATTCTAAATGATAGCTTTGCTGGATAGAGTAATCTTGGATGTAGGTCCTTGCCTTTCATGACTTTGAATACTTCTCTCAGGCCCCTTCTTTCCTGTATGGTTTTTTTTTTGTTTGTTTGTTTTTTTTTTTTAGAAATCAGCTACTAGTCTTATGCGAACTCCTTTGTAGGTAACTCTCCTTTTCTCTTGCTGCTTTTAAGATTCTCTCCTTATCTTTAATCTTGAGTAATTTAAGATTTGGTACCTTGGTGTGTTCCTCTTTGGGTCCAACTTGTTTGGGACTCTCTGAACTTCCTGAACGTGTATGTCTATTTCCTTTGACAGATTGGGGAAGTTTTCTTTCATTAGTTTTTCAAATAAGTTTTCAATTTATTACTTTTCCTCTTCTCCTCCTTGTCTCATTTTTTGGAATTCTTGTTTCTTCATTCTGTTCCAGTTGAATGTTTACTTCTTCCTTTTGTTCCAAATCATAGATTTGAGTCCTGGTTTCCTTCCCTTCACTGTTGGTTCCCTGCACATTTTTCTTTATTTCACTTTATATAGCCTTTACTCCTTCCTTTATTTTGTGGTCATACTCAATCATTTCTGTGAGTATCCTGATCACCAGTGCTTTGAACTCTGCATCTGATAGTCAGTTAGATCTTTTTCTGGAGTTTTGATCTGCTCTTTCATTTGGGCCATATTTCTTTGTCTTGGTGACCCTGTTACATTACAGGGGGCAGAACCATAGGTATTTGCCAGGGCAGGGCAACCCACTTCACTGTGTTGTGGTGCTGTATGTGGAGGAGGGGTCAGAGAGGGAGCAATGCCTGTTGCTTAGCTCTTGCCCCACTTTCAAGAGACTGGCAGTTTCTCCTGTGGCCCCAAACCCCACAGGTTTTTACAGTCAGATGTTCTGAGGCTTTATTTCACCTGCACTGGAACCCTGGGTTGTGTGGTCTGTCTCACTCCCCAGTTATTCCTCCCAGCTTATCAGCAGTGAATGTGCGATCACCCAGTCTGCCAGCCATGGCCTTGCTGTGTGTCCTCTCCACCCTGGCTGCCCATCTCCGCCCCTCCCACCAATCTGACTGAATGTTTCTTCTTTAACTCCTTGGTTGTGGAACTTCCATACAGTTTGATTTTCTGTCAGTTCTGGTTGTTTTTTGTTTTTAAATTTGTTGCTGTCCTTCTTTTGGTTGTGTGAGGAGGCAAAGCGTATCTACCCATGCCTCCATCTTGGCCAGAACTCTCTTAGTTATAATAAAACTTTCTTAAACATCAGTTATGTAGCAAGAACTTTTATCACTTCATTTCTTATTCACAACAAATTTCTCACATGTTATTACCATTTTACACCTAAGGAAATTGAATCCCATAATGGTTAAGTAACTTGTCCATATTCACGTGGTTGCTAAGCAGTTGGTCTGGAATTTAGACCCAGCTATCTGTGGCATCAGAGTTCTGCAAACGCAGGAAGTGCTCAAAAAACAGTTTTCTCAAACATTGAATTGAGTCAGGTGCACCAAGAGATAAGGAATCGCTCTGCAAAAGCAGTTAGCACTGAGGAGATTCGTGGCCCTTATGTTTTTTCTTCATAACAAGGAAGATACCAAATAATTGATTAGATTTCAAAGATCATTGTGAATAAAGCATGGGAGAAATGAATGTGAGCAGAGAATTTTTTTTTTAACTCTACATACATAAAGAAGCTGTATTCAAAATCCACAGAGTCCTCTCTCCTTCACCAGAGGAGGATCTTTTCCCTTCTGATGCTCGCTGGGCAAATGCTCAAGTGTCCCCCATACTGAGTCCACAACAACAGTGCCACCTGGCTTTCTCAGTAGATGTCACAGGCCACCGTGGAGTGCAGGCCCTCGTGGCCTGTGGGCCCTCGGCTCACCCTGTCCCATTCATTTACCCACCTCCCCGTCATTTACCCAGCCCCAGAGAGAAATGTCACCTTGGGCACAACATGATGTGCAACTGCTGAGGTCACCAGGGATGGCCAGCCAGCAAAACTGCCATTGCTCCATGGGATGGACCCTGAAAAGACCAACTGTGAAAACATAGCAAGTCTAAAGTATCCTTGGAAAATGTCATCTCCTCTTGGGGTAGGAACGGGCCCCACTTTGTCTCCTAGGCAGGGGCTGCGATGAGGGGTGGTATCATAATTATTGCTGCCACTAAGTCATGTATGGACTCCGCTTCTGTCAGCCCATCTTGATGACCTCGTGATGGTTCATTGCAGGTCTGGCTAGTCTAAGGTTTCCAGGGCAAAATTGCTTCGTCAAACTTGGACTTTTTAATGAGATGCCCCTGGCTTCATCATGTGATCAGCTCTCATGGAGGTGAAAGCAGGACGCTATTCCATTTCAATTTATTTTTCTTTTCTCCTGCCACCCTTAGGGATTTTGGATAAAAGAGTTTATTAGCTGAGTTCACTGGCTTGTCTCCCTGAAGCCTGGAACTATGCTTCAAACTCAGCCAAGGCCCTTCCTTTGAGAGGGTGCCGGCTAGGGAAGACAGGCAAGCAGGTGCAGATTGTTCCCGTCAGCCTTCCCTCAGAAAGCTCGAGAACAAGCCCGCCAGGCCAGCAAGTGACGTTCTGACAGCAGAAATCACCGAGAAAATGACCATTTTCATAGTCTGATTACAATCCCATAATCCATTTTCCACAAGGCTAAAGTCTAAACATCTCTGAAAAACAAAATTGTTTGTTTTATTTACAAATCTGTACAAGCTCCTTTGTGGTAAAACCTGACATGAACTGGCATGAAATCATTTTCAACTTTTATCTCATTTAGGATATTTACACATTGTGCGGCAAAAACTTAATCGGTTTAATTATAAGGTATTCCCCGCTAGCGTGCATGTATGTGTGTATCTGAAATATTGTAAATCTCAAAGCACATAGAATCCCGGAGGTTGTAGATTAAGTACTGAAGACCCATAGTATAAAAATACTCTGACAATTCCTGCTGAATAACTTCATGAAAAGTTTTACTCGCGTCATCTCTATGTTCATGAATTTCTCTCTCTCTTACTGAGTTGAAACTGGCTTGCTGGTACAAGAAAAGTCACTTTGTTGTCATGGGACCTTAAACTGTGTAAATTGGGAGGCCTGAAAGAAATTGTTTAACCTCTTGGAGCCTTAGGCTGGGGTAATAAGAATAAATATGAAATGTTGCTCGGGTGCAGTAGGTCCTCTTTACTATTTTCCAGAAATATTAAATAAGATTAGAATTGCTTTTTTAAACTGTAGAGACCAGACTTCATAATCCAGGTTTACACAGGTTCTGAAGAACTGGACAGTGGATGACATTCAGCTTTCAGACTGCCTGCTGTTTCTCCACTCCTTTTCTCAGTCGCTTCAAGTCTCTTCCTTATCTCCTCACAAAAATGTCCTCTGAGTCAATAAAGAAACTTTATTTGAACAAGGATAGTGCACAGGTGCTATATAGAAATGAATTATTACCCTTTTCGGGCAGAGGGTAGGTGACTGTCACGTCCGTCTTTACTCATCCCTCATTTCCTTTATTTGCTCACTCATTAAAAATGGAACACCTGTTGAGTGTCTCCCGCGTGAAAAGATTTTACCTAAGGGCTAGCTAGCTAGGTATATAGATGCAATTAATGCCTAGGCTTTGAATGAACTAATATTTGACCCCAGACATATAAACAAAAAAAATCCAATAGTGCACAGTGACAGTATCACGAGACAGCGTCAGGAGTGGTCACCTCTATCTTTGGAAGGTGGGGCTGTGGGCGAGCTCAATGAAGACTTCCTGGAAGAGGTGACTAAGCCTAAGAAAGTAAAAAGCAGCGTAACAGGCAGACAGACTAGGGTGGAGAGAGCCTTCCCGGATAAGTGAACTGTTTACAGTCCGACTGTATAAAGTTGGAGCTTCAGGATGGTGCAAAATGAGGCTGGAGTGCAGGGGTCAGAGTGCGACGGTGGGTTTGGGACTCTGTCATGGCGCTGACAGAAAGCCAATGAGAGTATTTTCTCAGAGAGCCACATTATGGTTCACATTCAGAAAGCTCACAAGAAGATTGTGGAGGATATAGATTCAAGAGCAGACTAGACACAGAGAGAGCAAGGGGCAGGTCTCGCAGCAGCAGCCCGGGTGAGAGAACCTGGGGGCGTGCTGTGATACAGGGACAGTTCACTGAGGCTGGGAGAGGGAGAGAGTAATTCTGGATGGAAGATCTGGGAAGACACCCAGAGATGGGATTTGACCGTCCTGAAAAAAACTGAACTTCAAAGGCACAAACAGGAGGAAATGGGAACTCCTTGTAGATAGTCTGTGTTTGCGCTAAATCCCCAATGCCTAGCACAGATCAACTCACATAGAAGGCTTTCGGGGTATGTTTGTTGCATGAATAGAAAGGAAATTCCAGGGAGTCTTAGTTATCTCTTGCTGCGTATTAACCTGCCCCCAAACTTAGTGACTTAAAACAGAGACCACTTATTTTTGCTTGCCTGTCTGCAGATTAGATGGTTGTCTGCTACACGGGGCCCGGCGTGGTTGACCTCAGCGTCAGCGGTCATCACTCAAGCATCGCAGCCCTCCGGTGGGTTTGAAAGTGGCTGATGGCTGTCAGGTTGAGAGAGCAGGCTGCCTGCTCTGCATGTGTCTTATCCTCTAGGAGGCTAGCCTGGGCTTCTTCCCATGGCGACAGTAGGGTTCCATAGTGAGTGGACAAAAGCATCTAAAGCCTCTTAAGGCTTAGGCTCAGACCTTGCATTGCAGCACTGTCGTATCCTTCTGGCCTAAGCAAGTCACAAGTCCAACTCAGATTCCTTTTTCTGAGGAAATCTCACCTTTTGATGAAAGAAAATGAAAAGTCACATTCCAAGGGGTCAAGGAAGCTAATTGCTTTCACTTTTACAATCTACCACGGAAGCAAAGGAAAAGACTGTAAAGAGTCAAATGGTCGGACTGTGCTGAGCATCATCAGGGCAAATGGATGAACAGCGATGATTCATAGGCAGTCTGGGTGGGAGGTGGGGCATGTAGAAGAATGAGATGCATAAGGATGTAGAAGCTGGACCAATGGAGGCCTTTGAAGACCAGGCTGAGGATGTTTGGACTAAATTCTCCACTCCCTGGGCAGCTCTCAAAAGGTTTTAAGATGGGAAATGATAGCATCAGATGAAACTTCAACCAGTCTAGGGGTTGTCCTTTAGGAGCAGGTTGGGCATTCCAGCTATGAGGAAAGCAGAGAGCAGCAGGCTCTCCTTCTGTTTCATCTCCACCATTTCCTCTTTCCCAGGGCTCTCCAAAGTGGCCATTGGACCCATTCCGAGCACTTTTAGGCAAGCCAGAAGCCAGTCCAGGTTTATTGAGACCACCACATACCAGTAAAGATTACAACATTCTTAATGACGTACACGTTTGTCAGCCCAGGTTAATTTTTAGCTACTTCCTCCTCTCCTTTGTAAATATCTTAGTAGTAGAATGAATGCAATTAACAATCTCCTGTATTTGTGGGACATAAATACTAAACCCTGTGGTAGAGCCAAGTGCCTATTTTCACAGCCCCACCGTATTCTTTTTAAAGTATACTTCCTGCACAGCCATTGAACTAACATGGGGGTTTGCGCTCTCTGATTTGTAGTCTTGGGAACTTAATCAGAAAAGGGCTAGCAACAGAGTGGTAGCTGCTAGGTCACTGGGTTGTGAGTAGGCCCGAATCCTGATGCATCTTAAATGATAAAGTCCTTGCCCTTTAAGGATAAAGTCCTTCCATGGATCTCTGAGCTGTACCAGATTGACAGAATAGGTCCCATCACTCATGCTAAAATTAATAGCCGCACCTCAGACAGGTTCGCTCCGTTAGGAGGACTAATCATGGCATGCCCTCCTCCCGACTTCTTGTGATTAATTCCTGTGCATCCTCCAGACTTCCACCTCTACAATGTGAACTTGGGGCCACAGCAATCTGGTTCCTGGCTTTACCACTAGGCTTAATGCTTAGTTGGTGCTTATTGATTATTAGTCAAGCGAATACATGAATGAATGTTCAAACCAAAGAGAATGAATGGATTGGAGAATGACAACATTGAATTCAGCTCTTAGCTGTCCTACTTGCTAGTTGTATTTTAATGAGCAAATTACTTGCTTAACCTTCCTAAGCTTCACATCTATTTTATTTAAAGTAGCAATAAGAGGCTCCACCTCAGAGTTTTTGAGGAAAAAGTTACCCATATAGGATCTGCTATATACTAGATGCTCAGTAAATAAAAAATGAGAATGGGCAAATTGCAGGAAACAGCCCAAAAGTCAGGGAAGGTAGAACTCTAGCTCAAACGTGCAGAAGAAGACATAAAGAACAAACTTATTCTATTTATCTGCAGCTGACAAGAAGGTGTCATGAGACCAATCTCATGGAGGGGGTGGGGGACTGCCATCTCACCAGATCCATTCCCTTCCTCATTTGGAGGTAGGCTTTTAAAATGTGATCCATGTGTCAGAGGGCAGCATAACAGGAACCGAACATGACCTACATTGCTAAACAAAGCCTACACAGAATGCATCAAGTTCAGTTGTGTCCCCTAAAAAAGGTATGCCCGAGTCCTAATCCCTGGTGCCTGAGAACATGATCTTATTTGGAAATAGGGTCATGGTAGATGTAATTAAGACAAGGTCACACCGCATTGGGGTGGGCCCTAAACCCAGTGATTGGTGTCTTAGAAAGGAGAAGGAGGTTGAGACACAGAGACACACAGGGAAGAAGGACATGTGATAACAGAAACAGAGATTGGATTAATGCAGCTCCATGCCAAAGAATGACAAGGATTGCTGGCAACCAAGAAAGGATTCTCCCCTAGAGCTTTCAGAGGGAGCACGTCCCTGCCAAAACCTTGGTTTCAGACTTCTAGCCTCCAGGACTGTGAGGGAATGCACCGCTGTTGTTTTAAGCCACCCAATTTGTGCAATTTGTTATGGCAGCCCTAGGAGCCTAATACATATACAAATAGTTTTTTTCTAGCCTCCAGGATTTGTTCCCAGCCTTTCATGGGAAAAGTTTTATATCCAAAAGAAAACACTTTTAGGCAACAGGACATTTCAAACATGAACATTAGTAGTCATGGGAGCAAAGAAGGGTAAAAAGGGGATAAGCAAGAGGAAGCAGAAGAGATAAGGGCAAATGGAAAGCCATTAAAGCGAACGTGGGCATCAGCAGTGCAACTACGGGCACTGTCAGCCAGAGCCGCCTTCCAGCTCAGTGGGGCCAGGTGGGGCCGGCTTGGAAGTCGCTGCAGAGGCCAGGTGTCCCGAAGTCAACCTGCCCAGGACAATTGCAAAGGTCGCACAAGGTCAGGCCAGAAGTCAGCCTGGAAATGCCCATGCCAGGTTCTCACCAGGCGTCCGATCATTCCTTCCATCCTACATCACGGACGCTCCGGGTTTGCTTGTGCTTGCAGAGAGCTAGCTAGTTTGGCACTCACATGGGCTTTCTACCTAAATCATTCCTGGAAAGCTGTATTTCCTGTGAGTTTACAGTATCAGTCTGTAGTGAACCTTTCATTAGCCACTAGTGTATCACCCTACTTGTGCATTACTTATGGGGTCACTCCCTGCTCCTCACCTTCTATGTAATCCTAGGCAGAATTTGCCAGAGCACAGGACCACATGAAAGGAGAGCAGCTTGGGAATGCCGCTGGCACACACGGAGCCACACAGGGGACTGAGGCTGACTTGCTGTTGCAAAGGACCATGGTTCCCTCCCCATCTCCTCTAATCAGGGAGAGACAACTATGAACCACCTGTAGTGTGAACTAAAAGTTCTCCTTATACGGCTGTGTTTGAAAGACTTCAGGCCAATGGCTGATGTGTTATTTAGAAATTATTCTTGAGGACCCCCTCTGGATTAAGTCAGAGATCACGACCACATAATCTGTTGTGGAAGAAGGAGCTAAATGAACATTCAGATATGAAGCCAGGCGAAAGGTCAAGCAAAGGCCAGTGGAAAAGCAGGTAAAGAGAGGATCACTCATACGGACTCATGTGGTTTTAGAGAGCCTACTCTGTGCCAGGGGCTGGGGCGAGGGAAACAAGAATAAGCAACGGCCTTGGGGGAAGGCTGCAGTCAAAATATGCTCAACACGTGCACTCTGTTCTGGCAACTTCTCTCCCCTGCCCCCTTCTGCCACTTACTTCCCTGTCCTTGTCACTCTGCCCTACTTTTTTTCTCAGGATTTGCCACTCTCTGAAAAATCTTGCTTGTTCATTTGGTTATGTGTTGATTGTCTCTTTCTCTGCCAGTGGAAGGAGAGCTCCAGGGGAGCTTGCTCCACATTACCCCTAACCCCTGAACTGGTGCCTGGCAGTTATTAGTTGCTCAATGAATGTTTGTTGACTCAATGAAATACAGCCAAACAGGAGTAAGAAAGGCTTATAATAAAAGGGATTAAGAAGATCTGTTTTGAATCCAGACTACTGGAGTTAGAGCTCAGCTCCTCCATTTACTCACTGTTTGACCTTGATTCACTTGCTTGGCCTCTCTGTGCCTTGGTTTCCTCAACTGAAAAATAAGAGACTAATATAACCTGCTTCATAGGATTGTTGGGGAACTAAATGAGTTAACATACACAAAAAGCCCTTAAAGCAGGAGGTGGCAAACATTGTCTTATAGAGCCATACAGTAAATATTCTAAGTTTTGCAGGCGATACATATGGTCTCTATCTCAGTGATTCAACTCTGCCCTGTACTGGCACAAGAGCAGCTTCAGACAATACATAAATGAATTGAGTGGGGCTGTATTCCAGTTAAAACATTTAGCATTATAGCACCACATATAGCATATAAAAATTATAACAAAATAATAATCTATTGGCAGAGGAATTAGAAGTCTTTCTTTTGCAACAAATTCACTGTGTGGTTTCAAACCCTCTGAGTCACAGCTTAGTCATCTGTAAAGAGACATAATAATTACTCTTACCTACCTCACTTTGTTATTTGGTGATCACATAAGATAAACGATAAAATGCAAAGTACAAATGTACTGTGTACAAATAATGTGATATAAATATGATTCTATAGTCCTGCTTATGTCCTAGGTTGCCATGCAGCAGGTGGGTCAAATATTAGTATGCTCAGTGTGTGGATGAGGAAACGAGAAATATTAAATGACTCATTGAGGTCACACAGCTGGAAAATAGAAGACCTAAATTTGAATTTTTATTCTACGACACATCTCGCTGTGCACTGAACATACATCTTATACAGAGTTCTTCATTTACCTTTCTTATGCAGAAGTATCCCATTTCCCTAGGCTCATCCTAGGCCAAGGGGTTCCAGAAATACTGGACCTTGTAGTTATCAAGAGATAATTATAAATTCAGCCCACACTTTGTCTTGTCAAATCAGAAAAGAAAGAAAAAGAAAAGAAAAACTCAGTGACATCACTGCTCCTTAATTAGCTTGAATACAAAAGGAAATTTTTACAACATAATTTCATCTCTATTCCCTCACCTCCAAAACACAAATTTTCAAGAAGTGCAAATCCCTATTCTAGTCAGTTTGTATGTGGGTTGAGGTGCATATGTTTTATTACTGTAAGACACTTAACTCAGCCTACGTCTATAGTAAGAAGATCAGGCATTTAGCAGTTGACTAAGGCTTACCTTTGACCAGGGTGCTGAAGCCCTGTGATCATGGAGGCTCAAGACTCCAGTGTTCAGCTACACTGTGCATGGAGCTCACAACCATGCTAAATGCCAACTAAACACCTGTGCATGAATTGTTCAAGTGCTATGTATTTTTAACCCACCAGAAAAGCTAAAACAAAAAAGAGCAAAACTTCAGTTTTTGCAAGAATGTGGGGAAACTAGAATCCTCTTACAGTGCTGATGGAAATGCAAAATGGTATGGCTACATTGGGAAACAGGTTGACAGTTTTTTATTTTTCCAATTATACAAGATATTTTATTGAGAAAATCAGAGAGCTTGGAAAGGTGGGCCAGTTGGGCTTTGAAAGCTCAGGAAATAAGTTACGGGGGCAAAAGAAGGGCCATTGGAGCTTAGGAGAGAGAAAGGCAAGGTAACATGCCTGGGAGGAAGAAGTGGGAGAAGGGAAAGTGTGGGCACAGTGCAGAGGAGGAGAGAGGGCCCAGGTTGGCAGTTTCTTAAAAAATTAGACTTTCACTTCCCATATGACCCCAAAATTCTACTCCTAGGGAACTAAAAGTGTATGTCCTCATAAAGATTCTTATGCAAATGTTTATAGCAGCATTATTCATAACAGCTAAAACCTAGAAACAACACAATGTCCATCACTTGATGAATAAATAAACAAAATATGGTGTTTTCATACTATAGAATGCTACTTGGTAATAAAAAGGAATGCATTACTGATATATATAACAATAAGAATGAATCTTGAAACCTTCATGCTAAGTAAAAGACAGACAAAAAGACTACATTTTTTTAAAGAGTTTATTTATTTATTTTTAAAGAGAGGGGAAGGGAAGGAGAGAGAGGGAAACATCAATGTGAGGTTGTCTCTGGTGGGGGGACCTGACCTGCAACCCAGGCATGTGCCCTGACTGGGAATCGAACTGCAACCCTTTGGTTCACAGGCCCGCGCTCAATCCACTGAGCTACACCAGGCAGGGCAAGACTACATATTATATAGTTCCACTTATATGAAACCTTTAGCTAAAGCAAAACTATATAGCACAGAAAGTTGATTGAAGAGCTGAAGGTGGGAGACAGGGAGAGCAGGTACGGACCACAAAGGACACGAGAAAACTTTCTAGGGCATTGGAAGTATCCAAAATTTTGAATGTGGTGATAGTTGCATGACTGTAGATATATATTTGCTAAAACTCATATAACTTGTACGGTTCATATGCGTGAATGTCAAGGTATATAAATTACACTTCAATCAGGCTATGAAACAGAAGCATTATATATATTTTTAAGTTCAGTTGTACTTTTCTTTAAAAAATTTACATGTTTATTTTAGAAAATATGCAAAGTATAAACCCAAAAAACAAAAACCTTCATCATACCAGCCAGAGATAACTCTTATTAATATTTTGAATGTGTTAATATTGAAAACAATATTATATACCTCTATAATTGTTACTTAACATTATATCTTGAGCATTTTGCCATGCCATTATAAATTCTTCAAAAATATCATTTTTGGTGGCTGTGTAATAGTTCATTGTGTGTACTACAGTAGATTTACCGACTCCCCTGTGTTAGATATTTAGGTGTTTCCAATTTTTATTCTCACAAATTTAGATTCTGAAAGTGCACTTGAGTTCCAAAGGATATGAATACTTTTTGAGGCTGTTGGTGGATATTTTAAAATTGCTTTTCAGAAAAATTGCATAATTGGTGTAGGAGAGTGACCATGCCACTGCTATTTTGTAACACTGGGTATGTTTTCTTCTTTTATTTATTCACATAAGACCACTTTGACTTCTGGTGAGGTTGACTCTTTCTCAAATGTGGCAGTCGCTGCAGCTGTTCACACGTATTTCAGTTTTTCTCCCATGGAGAACATAATAGACTTGGCTTCTCCCCTTTTAAGGATAGTCTTGGCCACATGACTTGCTTTGGCCTCCAAAGGAATGTGAGCGAAATGGCATGCCACTTCTGGCAAGAAGCATTAGGAGCCAGTGCACCACTGGCCACACCCTCTCTTCCCTGCCTGGGTCATCATGAAAGTCTGAGTCAGGATAAAGCCTCTGCCAGTCTGAGTCCTCGAGTGACCCCGACTCCCTGAGGTCCCCAGCAGACCCACACTGGAAGGCAGCATGACTGAAAAATAAACCTTTTTCAGTCATTAAACTTTGGGTGTGGTTGTTGCAGCAAATATTGAGATTATCTGGACTCATACAGTTCTATGTATTCTTTTAGGAAAATAAGGTGAACAATTTATCAGTGTCCTTTTGCTTTAAGAAAGTGCATAAATTGGTACTAGGATTGTGTGATTCTGAAACAAAGGAAAACGTATGTCCTCTTGATCAACAATTTTCCAGTTTTGAAAAGAATTTCCTAATGCATGTCTATAAATAGGGTGAAGAAAGGAAGTTCTTTGACTCATAGAAATAAAGTGAACCAGGGGAATTTATGAAAGCAGCACCAACAATTTAATGAGAAAGGGAAGAGTCGCTTCTGAGACTCTGAACTGATCCCTATCTGATTTGTCTGTCCTCCGACCGTTGTCACCCAGACAGCCTTGCTTGCACTGGGACTTACCTGCACACTGCTGCCGGCTCCATGGGAAGAGGCGCTCAGAGGGTCACGCAGGACGTGTTATGACAATCGAGTTGCTGCCCATGGATGGCGCATTTTGTGTTTGGATCCCAAACAGGAAGCTATTTTTCTTGTAAAAGGAAAGAGAATAAATTATCTTCCCCACAGCTACACCAGCAGAAACACACACAGGATGCAGAAGGTCAGGTCGAGCTATAGCAGCAGGGAAACAGGCTCACGTGTACAGCAGAAAGATAATATTTCACAAAACATATCGGAGGACAGACCAGAAATGTCCTTCCAGGAGAGTTAAGGGCCCCAAAGAAGTGGCCTCTCAGTGCAAGTAAGCCTGAAATTTGAGGCCAGAATCCACAGAGCTCATAAAATGCAAGAAAAGATAGTCACCAAAAGCCACTGGCTAAGTATTTTCACCCTACAAAATGATAACATTAAGTCTCCATAATATTTTATTGTTATACATAAAATATTGTGTGTGTGCGTATACATACATATATATGTATTCATAGGCCTAGTACAATCATTCTCAAAAGTCTGGCAGGAAGAAGGGTCTGCCATCTCTCTGTCCCCTCTGCCACAGAGACTCCAGCTCATTTCTAGAAAAGCATGGTGACCAGGTGCACACGCATCACACTCCCCACAGTTAATTCGGGAATAAGGTTCTACGTCTGACTTCGGGGAGATTACAGCAGGAGGGTACTGAGGTCTTGAGCAGGCAGGGTCCCCTCTTCTGCACACTAAAATGCTGCTTTGGATTTTGATGGTTTATTCCTCAAGAGAAGAGATGGGAACAGGGGAAGGTTAATTGACTAAGCAAGGCCAGGACTTCCAATAGAGAATGTTCTGTTTTGTTTTGTTTTTTTAAAGAGTACCAGGATATGTTAGCCCAATAAATAATTCATTGGATTGCCTGTTCACAGGCTAAAAGAAAACTATTGCAGAATGCCTACATGTCAATCAGTCTGCAGTTAGCTAGATAAACACTTTCTACAGATGTCACTTGTAAAACCCAGATTCGTACATTAATTGTGTGTTTTACCCAGGCAAAAACATAATATCTAGTAACTTCACTTAAAAGTCTAATAAAATCTTATGGCCTTGGAAAGGTTACCTGACACCTTGTAGGCCAGATTCGGGGCTGAATAGACACGTCCCCTGCCACTGAGCGTACAATAGCTAAACACTCAAATGACATTGTAGTTACACTTGCTGCCTTCACACAGAAGCACCGAGGGCTGTGATCCTTCTGGGCCTGCTGGACTTCTCCCGACTTCCGGAGGCACAGCTGCAGCAGCAAATGCAAAGGCGGAATGCGTGTCTGCAGATGCCCCCAAGTCCAGCCCCCTCAGCGGCTCCCATCCCTGCCTAAACAATTTCCTGATTGTCTGGTGTGCTTCTAAAAGAAAAGAGGATGGTGATATAATAATAATGTATATTAGTTATACAATTTTAATATTTAAATATTGGTACATAAAATAACATAGTTTATATATACATTTTTAATATTTATATATTTATTATTATAGTTAAGTCCTACTATGTCCCAGGAATTGTGTTAAGTGCCTTATAGGCCATTTTTCCATTTAATAGTCACAACAATCCCACCCTATTTTTCAGATGAGATGTCCAGAATATGAAAATACACAGAGAGTAATCAAAGTTAGCTCATCGGTAATGCGGCAGCAAGTTGACACCATATTGCTACCGATGAGATTCACTCAAAAGGAAATAAAATCACTTATGGTATTTTCGCTTAAAGTGCACAGCCCTATTCAATCAAGATCAGACAAACCCAAACTGAGGGACATTCCAAAAAATTTCTGGACAGTATTCTTTAACTACATCAATGGCATGAAAGACAGAAGCAGACTAAGAATCCGTTCCATATGAAGGCATACTAACAAAATAAGACAACCTCATGTAACACATAAACCTGGATTAGATTCTAGGTCAGAAAAGAACATTAGTAGGACAATTGGTGAACTTGAGGACTGTAGATCAGAAAATAGTATTTTGTTAATATTCACTTTCTGATTTTGATCATTTCATTGTGACATGAAAAATGGTAACATTTGAATAAATTAGGTACTGGGTACTCAGGAATTCTTATTTTTTAACTTTTCTTGCAAGTCAAAAATGATGTCAAATTTACAAGTTGAAAAATGAGGAGCGAGATCCACAAAGAGCCACAGGGAATCTAGGGAAATAGAGGAGACCAAATACGGAATGAAAAATGGGAATGTTTCTCTTCCCACAGCTCTTGATACCATTTGGAGTTTGTCCTTGGAGTGGCTCATCCAGAAGACACATTTCTTTAGTCCAAAATTCTTGTGAATGACAGACTGTTAGATTTGGATGAGAACTTGAAGTTACTCTTCGGGGCCTCATTTTCCAGGAAAGACAGGTGAAGCTCAGAAAGGCATGTGGATGAGGGGCCCAAGGTCACAGAACAGGAGAGCCACGATTAACGCCTAGCTCCTTCGGATCATGAGATACTATTTATGTTACACCACTCATTTCTGAAAGACGACACCTTCGTGGCAGATGGAACTGAAGCCCAGAATATATAGTGGAGAGACATTATCCCTTAGCTGCGTGATTCTTCTAACCACCAGCTAGAGATTTCTTCTGCACCCAGATAGTCACTCATTTATTCACTCATTCAACAAACATTTATGGAGTGTGTTCCAAGTGCTTGAAGGGCTTACAGATATAGAAACTGTCAAAGACAACATCCTTGAATTCTAGTGAACCGGCCTGACTACTGATCCGTGCTCCACAACTAATGACCTATGTGACCTTGGGGGCAATCTTTGACTTCTCTAAGCCTCAGTCTGATCTTCTGAAACACAGAGAAGATAGAATTACTCAAAGGTTACTCTAAGTATGAAATAAGATATTGCATCTAAGCTCTTTGTAGAACTGTCTGATATATAAGTACTCAATAAATACTAAGTATTACTGTTATTTTGTTTCTCTCCAGCCTGAAACTCTCTCAGTTATATTACCTGGTGGGGATATTGGGGAGTGCTCAGAAATTGTACAGAATATTTCTAAATGCATTGAAAAACTTACATTTAGGAAGGCAAGTTTTTCCAACAGAGTAATTTTCTATTTCTTTGTTATTTTCAAGGGTAGATAATAATAAAAAGAAAGGGCAAGAAAGGCTAGCTGAGAAAATTGGTACTGAGAGAAGAATTCAAATGGGAGTTGTAATATGCAGAATGTCTGATAGGTTTTATCAAGATTCAAATGAGATTGTTCTTGGAGGCTGGTTGTGTCTAGCCTTCTTCCTGGGCATAATTTGAATGCCATTTTAGCCAACCCTTGATTATTTCCACAAATGAAAAAAATAATATATTACATAAAGCAAGATGAGCAGAACCCACTAGGGCTGCTTGGAGCAAGCTTCTGGTGCCTCTCTGTCGCCATATCCTGAGAACGTGGCCATTGGTCCCCTGCCACAGTCCTGGTGCCTGCTCCCCAGGATCAGGTCCATCTGGGACCCACCTACTTCTCCTCCCCTGGCTTCTCCCATAACACCCATCTGAGGGTCTCAAACATAGGATGTGTTCAACAAATGTGTATGAATAAATCTATTTGGGGGAGGGAAATGTAATACAGAAATCAGAAAATAACGTCCAATTATAGTGAAATGTCCTTCAATTCACTCAAAATTCTGCCTGCCCGCACAGATGGTTGGGACTTCAGTGAGCAGAAAATGCCTCTGTTTTGCATGCTTCCTATACAACACTGTTCAATGAGAGCTGGGATATTTAAGGGTCTAGTCTCATATTCTCCAGTCACAAATTCTTTGGAGAAATGACACTAAAAAAGTCCAATTAGTAGATCTATTTGGCTACATGTCCTGTATATGCAGGAGCAGAATTCGTGGGTCACGTGGTATCTGTAAACAGTAACCTGAACGGAGCCACTTGAAGATGGAGCCGGAGCCGCCATGCCAGAGGCACTGCCTTGCATCCCTCAACTCTTTGGAATGTGAAAACAGGGCAAAATAACCTTTCCACTGGGCCTCCGGGAACATTGTGTCCCAAAGAACTGTTTGCAAAGATAACAGGAAAGCAGTTACTACTGGGTTGATTGACTACTGGATTGAAAATTAGAAACGTTTTTTAGAATTAACATCCCTATGTTACGTTATCTGCACCAATGGAAAGGCCTTCCTTCTATTAACGTTATTGTTCCCCTTCCCTTTCTAATAACTACCTATTGCCTCTGTCTCCCAGTCTGCACACTATGTGGCCTTCTTCCTGAATCAGTGCATCCTGAATAGCTATTCTTACTAATCTCCATAAATGCTTGTTGCCTCTCACTTTGAAAGGTCTTTCATTTTTAGGTTAGCAGTTTTTGCAGCAAACACAAAGAAGGAAAATCAGCAACACGATTTCCAGGATTTGTAAGATAAAAACATACCAATCACCAGTAGAAGGGCAGGTTTTCCTGAACTGAGTACTAAGAAGAATTTCTCTTGTGTGGTTTAGTGGTAGTCTCAGGAATCTTTCTGCAGGAAATAGGGCAAATTATAACATCATGACATCACTCTCTGTAGGCCTACAGCCCAAGGCCAAGGTTAAAGGGCAGGGCACGTCTAGAGGCAGAGTGCAGCGTGTGGTCAGTGCAGATGGTTTGAGGATGGCTCACCAGTGGTAGAGCAGAGGACAACTTTAGGCAAGACTTCTACTTAAGATTTCCTCTCCAATCTCAACCCTTACACCAACCACAAGCTTCTCTGGTATCAAGGCTGAGTTGTTTACTTCACAAGAGCCTAGCACTGAACTAGGCAGAAACCACACTAGGGCTAGCCCCCTTACAAGAGCTCCGAGGAAGTTGTTTGAGGTTCTCTGTGCCACTGACATCAGTCAGTTCACAGAAGATAGATGTGAGATTGTGAGATGGAAATAAAAAGGAAAAGGAAATAAAGGTCGAGAACCAGGGCACTGCCCTTTGGGTTTCGCTTTCCAGAAAACCCACCTTATCATTTATCCTCTATGGGAACCTGTTTCTGAAACAGACTTCATTCTGCATTCCATCTTTTCTAATTTACGCAGAAGATTTTCTATCTCCAGGAGCTGAGTAGGGCCAATATATTAAGAAACAGAAAAAAGCAAAACTGTGGCAAAGAGTGTCTGTTCTGTGGGCAAAAATATGAAGATGGGAGAGAGCCAGCCACAGGCCATTTGCAAATCATTTACACAGCTATCAGGGCCTGGGGTCCATCCAGAAACAGACTCTGATTCCAGCATTCTGTCCACTGAATCCACTGAGAAGGCCTGGACCATCCCAGGTACAGATAAGGAGGCATGGCCTTGGAAGGGGCGTGGGCCTTACAGTCAGACAGGGGCCTGGGATGTAATCTAATCCTGCTCTCTTCCATCACTCAACTTCTCTCGGCCTCAGTTTTACTACCTCTGAAATGGAATATTAATGCCTTCCCATTGAGATCAGGGAAAATATAGCAATACCAAGGATTAGAAATTAAACAGCACCTGACCCAGGATCAGAAGTAAACAGGTGCTCTATAAATCAAGGCAGTTCATCCATCCATCTATCTATCAATCTACCTGCAATTTTTATTTCTTTTTCCTGCTTTTCGCCAATTCTGAGTATCAGCTACACAGTTAGGCTGAGGAGGAAGAAGGGAGCATGCATGAGAGATGACATGATAAAGAGTCAGTTTCCTTCAGAAAGCATTATTTCCAGAGGGATATTCCATGCCTCTAGGGAAGTGAACACAGGGGTTCACAGCTTAATATTTCCCAATCACTTAGATGGTAAGAGTAGAGGGAAGCAGGAAGTCAGCTGACTTTCCTCTGTAAGAGAGAGGCTCTCGTGGCTTCCTTTGCCCTGAGTGTTTGTCTTGTGGCCCGTGCGTTGGCTCTCAGGCTTCCACGCCTAGCCGTCCTGCAGCGCGGCAGCGGGGCAGTGGTCAAAAACTCTGCTGCCCCAGGCACAGTCCTCCTGTTCCCACCTGCTGGGTAAAGGAGTCCTAATGCTGCCCGTCTCTATACTTCTGAAAGGCGCTTGCCTGACCTTCCTTTTAATCCATTGTTTATAACATTAATTTCTTTCTGATTATCAAAGTAATATTTATTTATTATAAACATCTGAAACACACACACACACACACAGAGAGAAAGAGGAAAAGAGCAAGTCCTGCTAATTGCCCCACCTAGAAATGTCAGGTCTGCTAACCTTTTCCCAGCCTTTTGTACTTAGTACACATGCATTCTCTTTCCTCCGTCAGATAGAATCATGTGATTTATATTATGGTATGTGCTTTATTTCCACAACAGTATATTGTAACCGTACAATATATTGTTTACAATATACATTTCCCCTGTGCCATTAAATATTTTGCCTTATTCTTGTTTGATTTTCTTTTATTTCCTGAGAACCCTAGTGAAATCGTCAAAGCAGGAAGCCAGGACACCAGGGTCCCACTCAGCTCGGTGACACTGGGTAAGTTATTCTGTCCTCACCTGAGTGAGCTACATACTCTGTCTCAGCATCAAAGGTGTACGATTCTAAGGAGAATAGTAGTCTTTTCTTCACAAACAAGTGGATTCTGGGTTTTAAGAATACAGATCCTCTCGCACACCCAGGTTTTTGTAAGCTCGTGCAGGTGGAACCTTTGCGAGGGGAAGATGGATGGCCATCGAGGGCTTTGTAACCTTTGTAACCTTTGCGAGGGGAAGATGGATGGCCATCGAGGGCTTTCCCTGCACGCCAGAAGTGATTCAGGACGGGAGGCGGAAATGCTGCGCCTCCCCTCTGCGGGCCTCGTGCCTGGTGGACGTCGCTCCTGCCGCTGCTTCTGGTGGCTGGCTGAATTTGAACCTGATTTCTTCCCAACCTTGAGGCTCTTATAGTTTATTGAGCCAGATTATTAGGGCTGTGGCTCATCTGGGCCTCTCTGTCCTCACAGAAATCCTATGTGGTTATTCGTGGAAAATGTCTGAAGAAGCCCCAGAACCTTTGTTTTCTTAATTAAAAAGAAAAATCACGATGGATTCTGTGATCAACTGAATGTTCTTTTTTTGCCAGGCATAATTTTCATCATTAAACCTACATTTTTCAGTCATTTCATTGCATTTTATCAAATCACAAATTCCCACTATTTTATAATCTTAATACTTCAAAGATTATTTTCACAAAAATACTTTCTAATTTCTGTGACCAGATTATATGTGGTGAAATGGAAACAAATCAGAACAAATAATTTTTAAAAAGCAGATGAAATAAACAAGTAGTATTGCCAAGAGCAAATGAGGAAATAAAAGCATAGAAGATGTCAAATATCTGGTGACGTAAGAAGATTTGACTTTGGATGGTGAGTACATGAGACAAAATACAGATGATGTATCATAAAATTGTACACTTGAGATCTATATAATCTCATTAACTAATGTTACCCCAATAACATTTTTAAAACATTCAATAAATGCTTTACACAAAGCATATAAATAACATATAAAAATATACTACGTCTTCAGTCACCATGTTTGCTGAAAACGACCGGCACATGTCATATTTATTTCACATGAATATCTTGGTGGCATTCAGTGCAGATTTTGAATCCAAAGACCTGCTGGGTGTGTGATCCTGAGCTAGTCATTGAACCATTTGTGCCAAAAATGGGACAATAATACAGCTCATGAGAATTAAATGAGAAAGTGAAAGTAAAAGCTTATCTAAACTGTAAAGTGATAACAAATGTGAGGATGAAAAATAAGACAAAGTTCCTTGCAGCTCATAAAAGGAAAACTCAGAGGATGCCAGTGTCCTACAGGATTTTACTTTCCTTCACAGGTTCCCAAGAATGAAGCTTCTGAATTCTCCCTTTGGGCTGACTACGCCAGCCTCAGGGCCCAGCTGCTCCTGGCAGACAGAACCCTGAGCCCGTTCTTAGATGGGAAGCTCGGTCCAGTGGACAGAACACTGCATTCATGAGCCTCATCATCTGACCTCAGCTTTACCAGCTGTCCTTGCTCAACCAGGTTAGAAATTTCACTTCTCTGTGAGTCGTTCTGTAAGATTACAAATGGAGACATCAGCCTTGTCAGCTACCTCACTCAGTGGGTTATGGTCAAGAGGAAGTGGGATGGCACTAGGAGAGGAGGGTTTTTATAAGCCTGAGAAATGCTCCCTCTGGACGGGAGCTGCAGGGAGAGGCAGGGTGTGCAGTGGTGATCATGCGGGGGTCAGGCTCAGGGCGCTTTGGCTGGTGCCATCTCTGCCTTTTGTGCCCAGTTTTGTTATCTGGAAAGTGAGAATATTTCCAGGCTTAAATGAGTATATTTTGATTTATTTGGGGGTAATTTTATGGAAGTATAATGAACAAATATAAATAAATTATCTGAATAATTATTTCTGATATCTATGCAGTGTTCTAAATTTGCATACATAATGTTGCTTGGCTTTATTCTCAAAAGAATGCTGAGAGATAGATCGTTGTTAGTCTCCTATTTTACTGACAAAGAAATACGGGCTATGATAGTTACTTTTATGTGTCACCCTGACTGGGCTAGGGAATGCTCTTAGCTGGTAAAGCGTAGCATTTGAATCAATGGACTGAGTAAAGAAGCTAGCCCTCCCCAACGAGGGAGACATCCTCTCACTTGATGAGGGCCTGACAGAGACAAAAAGGCGGGGGCATCATCTACTCCTGCCCCCAGACATCGGTGTTCCCTGTTCTCAGGTGTTCAGACACAATCAGGACCTACCTCATGCCTCCCCATCCCAATTCTCAGGCCTTCAGACTTGCACAGAATTACACGCCCTGCATCCCTGGTTCTTCAGCTTACTGACAGCAGACCTCAGGGTGTCCTGGCTTCCTTAATTGGATGAGCCAACTTCTATAATAAATCTCTTCTTATATCTCTATATATGTGTGATCTATTTGGTTCTGTTTCTCTGGACAGCCCTGACTAATACATGGACTAAGACAGATTAAGCATTAAAATGCTTTAGTGGTTATAACACTTCAGTAGCTCCCTGTTGGCTCCATAATTTAGTCCAAACTCCTTAGCTTGATGACTGTTTTAACCTCTGATCATATATATATTCAGCTCCAAGTCTACTCAGATGACTCCAGCAGCATCAGCATCACTTGAGCACTTGTGAGAAATGCAGATTCTTGGGCCCCACCCAAACCCACTGAATCTAACACTGCGAGGGTGGGGCCTGGCCATGCGTGGTTTAACAAGCCTTCCAGGAGATTCTGGTGCTTCCTTTAGGCCTTTATCATGCTGATCCTCCTGCCTAGAACACCCTTCAGTTCCATCTCAAGCTCCAAGCTCTACCCTCCTCTCCACACTGCTCACCCCTCACACACTCCATTCTTGTCTCAGCATCCATTGAGTTGATTTGCTCCTCACTGTCCCGGGTCTGAGCAGTCCTCTTTGAGTTGGTTGCCCAACTACGTGCCACCAGAGAAACCTATCCATTCCTCTAAAAAGGATCATTTTACATTGCTTTACAATATTAGATTTTCTATTTCCCTCAATGGGCTGTATGTTCCCTGAGGTCAAGGAGTATTCTTTATTTATTTCTGTATCTCCAGGGCCCAGCATCATGTCTAGTAAAAGTTCAGTGAATGGAGAAATGAATCTAATTAGTCATTGTGTGACAAAAACTAAGACAAACCTGTATCCGCTGATTCCAAGCCAGACAGGATTACGTGCAAAAAGTGTCCAGCATGAACTACAGTGTCTATTCTCTCTTCTGCTTCTTTTCTCTCTTTTAAAACATTTGCACAAAACCTCAAATGCTGCACAAAGACAATGTTCTATTTCGACTGTTTGACTGAAGGAACACGTAGAAATGCTTTTCTGCCATCTACCTTATCTTCAGTCACACTCAGAACAATACTGTGCATTTGACCACCATCAAAAATAGTTTATTGTTGACAGCTTAGAAAAGGTTGATTTTCTTCTTTTTTTCATATTTCAGCTTTGATTTTGAACGTGCTTTAATAAATATTTTACAATATTTTGGACCATGGCACTAGCACCATGATCATCTATCTGTATATCTACTGCCTGGAACAGGGTTTCCCAACCTGGGAGCTGGGCACAGACGATTTTTTGTGGTGGGGGCTGTCCTGTGCATTGCAGGGTGTTCAGCCGTATTTCTGGCCTCTACCCATTAGATGCCAATAGCACTACCACCCCTAAACTGTGACAGCCGGAAATGCCCCCAAACATTGCCAACTGTCTCCTAGGAAGTGAATCACTCTCACTCCCTCTTTGAGAACCACTTAAATCCAACAGTTAGCATTTTGCTACATTTGCTTTAGTATACAAGTTTTTTTCAAAATCATTTGAAAGTAAGTTGCAGACATGCTGGCGGTCCATCTCCATATACTTTACCTGACATCTCCTAAAAATAAGGCTATTGACCTATATAACTATAATACCATTATACATATAAGGATATTTCTGTATCTCCAATATTATTTAATATTACCAAGTCCACAGTCTTTACATGTGCAAAGTAATATTGGCCTTGAATCTGGGAAAGGAAGATATATTTTACTGGCTAATTCTGTTCCTATATCTCAAAGACAAATGCATGATTATACAGCTGCCTTTGCTTTTAGGTTGGGGCAGGAAATTTAATTTCAAGTGGTTTCTCTTAGTTTTAGTGTTCTGGCCAAGTATTCATGACCAAACGGCAACATAGTTGCATCAGGACCGTAGGAGATTTTTAAAAAATAATAAAAATAAAAATGAAAGTCCTCCCTGAGAGGTGTGACTCCGTTGGTTGGACATATCATTCTACACAACAAAAGTTTGCCGGTTTAATTCTCAGTCAGGGCACGAGCCTGGGCTGCAGGTTGGGTTCACAGTCGAGATGCGTACAAGAGGCAACCGATCAATATTTCTCTCCCACATCAATGTTTCTCTCCTCCTCTTCTTCCCTCCCTTCCCCCCTCTCTAAAAATAAATAGATAAAATCTTAAAAAGTATGGAAGTCCTTTAAAAAAGTGAACCACTGAACCCAGAGATTGTCTGGTCATACACTTTAGTACTGTCAACCCCTAAATATTTTCATTTTCTCTTTCTGTCATTCTCTTCCTGACCTCAGTTTTTTTCTATAGAGCTTTGACTGATACATCACGCTACTACCAGTTCTCATCTGACTCTTCATTTGCTCCAATGTCCTTTCCTCACAAAAATCTGTAGCCCTCAAAGAGTGGAACACAGGCCTTCCAGATCACCCCCTGCCATTAGCTGCAGAAACACCGTCCAGGTTGACGCCACTGTGAACGCCTGGCCCCCGTACCCAGCTGAGCTTCCAGAGCCTACAAACCCTGTGCGGTTGCCCTGACTGTATCTGCTAACGCCCACAGTGGCCGTTTCACAGACCTCTGACCCCTTCTAGCTCATCCCACCTCCTACTCACTGAGTCCGTGAAGTCCAGGCATGCAGCCCACAAGCACACATGCATTCTCCTCCGGTCTTCCTCCTTGTTACCTGTCTTTAAAAAGCTGTGCCTATTTCTGCCTCAGTCCCATGCCTTCTGCAACATTTTGGAGCCTGTTTCTTTGTCCTTTCTCAGGGGCTTGGTATTCGGATTATTCCTTCTCTCTGCTGTTTCTTTAATCATTCCCTCACTACTGTATGTTTATCTAAATATACTCATCTCTCTCATCTGAAAAAGAACTCTACCTTGATCTCCTGACAGTTCTCAACTAAGTCCTGATTTCTTTTATCCCCTTAACAGCCAAATTCTTTGAAGATATTTCTGGAGAAAAGGTTCATAGCATTCATCAATTCTGACTTCTTCAACCCCCAAAAGACTAAAAACCTCTTCTCTACATCCTTTTTCCTAGGAAATCTTATCTACTCTTATGGCTTCAGTTACTCTTCATGTGCTGCTGAATTCTGATTCCCCTTCCGAGTTTTCCGGTTCCTGGATTTGCAACTGCACAGGCACCTCAAACTCAACAGATGTTAGGTTGACTCCCGCCCTCAAACAAGCTCCTGCTTGCTCCCCGTGGCAGTGAGTGACCCAGTCTCCTCTCAGCTGCCCAAGGCTAAAACCAGGAGGCACCGAGGCAGCTCTCTCTCTTACTTTTTGTATCTGGTCAACATAAGCACCCCAACAGCCCTGCTCTCTAGGTGTGTGTCAGGCTCACACGCTTTTCCACCACTGTGACCGTCCATCCAGATGGCCCGGGTGACTGCAGCAGCCTCATCATCAACCTCTTGTCACCAGTCTTGCCATGATGCAAACATGCATCTAATACAAAACTTTTTTTGTTTTGTTTTTTAATAGTCGACATAGTTTCAGGTGAACAACATAGTGATTAGACGTGTATATAACTTACAAAATAGTCAACCTGATAAACCTAATACCACCTAACACCATATGTACTTGTAACAACATTGACTATATTACCTGTGCTGTACTTTACGTACCCATCACTATTTCGCAAATGGAATTTGTACTTCATAATCCTTTCACCTTTTCTCCCTACCCCTAACACCCACCCTATCTGGCAACCATCAGTTTGTTCTGTGTATCTATGAGTTTCTTTCTGTTTTGTTTGTTTATTTATTTTGTTTTTGTTTTATTTAGTTTCCACATATGAATGAATCATATGGTATTTTTCTTTCTCTGTCTGACTTATTACACTTAGCATGATATACTCCAGGTCCATCCATGTCACCACAAATAGCAAAATTTTATTCTTTTTTATGGCCAAAGTTAAAATTAATGTAGAGAACTGAGGGGAACAGAAAGCTAATTTCTAAACAGCTTGGAGAGAGACTTTGTGGACTTTATGGGGGGAACCTCTGCCTTAAAATTAAGAATTATATCAACAAGTCCCTTTCACTGAACGCGCCCCTGGGCCAGGACTGGCACTGGCGTTTTCTCATTTAGTTCACTCGATAACACTAGAGGCAAGTGTTATTATCATCCTGTATTTCTAAATCAAAAAAAGAAAAAGAAACACAACTAATACTTAAAAAGCTGAACTCACTTTCCCAAGGTCATGAGTGGCAGTGTCTCTGTCCAAAGTGTGTCCTTTATAAGGAAAGGAGGTTGCCAGGGATAGGGAAGAGACGCAGGCAAAGAGGGATCTGGAGGAGGACGCGGTTAAGCTGTGGGCCTTCCCTTTAGACGACCTCGTCAAGGACACTGACTCTGCTTTCCTCCAGGCCTCATTCATGTTGTATGCACAGTGCACAATTCCAGAGGACTGACTGTTTACAGAGAATACACTGTGAGTGGCAGCCACCAGCTGCCCGCCTCCACTAGGTCAGTGTAGGAGGCAGCAAAGTTGCTTACAAAAAGACTGCAAGGTGAGTGTGTGTGGTGGGGGCCGGAAGGTAGAAAAACAGTGGGAAAGGATGCTGGGGGTTGTGATAAGGGGTGAAGCAAAAATAAATGGAAAGTCAGACTGCAGCACCCGGTAGAGCTCAGGAGCAGGGAATGGTGGGGGTCGGGTTGATTAGAATGGGATGGAAAAGATAATTTGGGTCTAGATTCTTTAAGGGAGAATAGCTTTGGGGCACAAAGTATCCCAAAGTCTTGGGGCTCCGCAGGGAGAGAAAGGCAGCTAGGAGCTCCATTAGGTGCGAGACCAAAGGGAGAGGAAGGGGAAGAAAGCCACATGAAACCTTGCCTACTCTGCAGTTTCACCAAAGACTTTTTCTGAGTTGTTGTTCTCGGGGCAGATGGTGGGGTGGAAAAGAAAAATAGGTTAGTGATTGGTCTTTTCTCTTAAAAAAGAAATACTCAGGAAGTTTTCATGACTCAGTAATGAAAGTGATATTGTTTTGACCTGTGAAGCACACAAGGGGAATTTTCTTTCTGTAACTGTGTTTTTCACTGTTTGATTTTTGAAAAAAGTAGTTTAAGATGGGAACATTTTTCCACTGACGAAAGATATATCTCAGTTTGGGAGATGTTGTTTCTACCCACAAATCAGCCCGGCAACCATGGGGCAGCTTCCTCCTGCCATTTTGGATCGCAGCTCTGACACTTTGGCAGGTTTCTGGAGACCGTTCTTGTGCCCCCCAAGACAGACATGCAGTCTGACATGGCTTCCCCAAGCCACCAGGTGAATGGCTAGAAGGCAAGACCCATCTCAAAGTCCCAGATATTAAGGTTTAGTCCCCAACTAAAATTATAATAATATTTTAAAATTATGACAAACCCTAAAATGTATCTGGAATTTCTTAGAAACCCTTAAATTAGCATTAAACAGTTTTTTTAAATGGAAGGTAGATCAATTCCATTACATTTGAAGATGTATTCATGGAAGCTTAAAATCTAATTATGCATTTAATAGTGTATTAATAATTGAACCTGCAAAAATATATAGATACCACCCTTTACCTAGCACTTCCAAATCTGCGCTGGTGCCCCCAAACCATTTGAAAATCCACACGCTTTCACAGGTGCATGGGACATGCCACCAAGGTTGTGGGTTGATTGCAGAAAACCTTTTTACAGAGGAAAACACTCTATTTTATTGCTGTATGGTAATCACACTAATATTTCCCATCTGAACAATACATAGAAGTTTACACAGCTGTTTCACACATGTCTTCTTACTTATCCACCACAATAAAGTAGATATTAGCATTATATCTCTTTTACAGATGTGGAGACTGAATAGCAAATGAAATGCAGTGGTTTCCAAACATGTTTGCAGCCTACCAAATTCTAATTTAAAAAGTAATATACATAAAACTAATGTGCCAAAGGTACCTCTTACGAGAGAGCTGGGGCCAGTCACTCTCAGGAGGTTCTCTTATGCACAGTTAGAAGACCACCGGTTCAATCTGAAAAAAAAAAAATGAGTTTTAAATTTGGACAAGCCTGGTATTCAGACCCTACTGTGGATAAGCTGATGGATTACTGAACCCCTCTAAATCTCAGTTTGCAATTTGTAAAATGGAAATGATAATATTGTAAAGTTCCTTGCACTGTAAACTCCCAACCTTCATCTGAACCCTATCTTTGTCTCCTTAAGCGATTTGCAGACATCAGTGAGTGTAAGAATCATCTGAATGTGATCGCCAAATACAAACATGACTAGGTATTAGATGCTATTAGTATTGGGAAATGATTGTTATTTTTGTTAGGTGCTGTTAAAGAAAACTTTTCAGATAATGTAATTATAAATGTCTGAACATTTTATCACCATAAAATGTTGCTATCATTGACAAAGGTCATAGTAGGACTATGTAAAAATTCGCTCTTATTTTATAGAAAAAGAATGGTAAGATATCTAATATAGAACATTAAAAAGAAGACTGTCTAAAGTTCACTGAACCCCTTTTAAAATGTATTTGTTGATTATGCTATTTGTTTGAAAATATTTTAGAAAAGGAAAAAGGACACATGGACAAAACCAAAGAGGGGTAGGATCAAGGGTGGGAGGTGGGGATGGCTGGGGTCGGAGGCAGAAGTGGGGGGAAAATGGAGACAACTGTACTTGAACAACAATAAAAATAATAATAAAAAGAAAGCATGGGGCAGGGAGATAGATAAAAATTACTATGATAATATGCTGATTACTAAAGAAGCTGGTGATATATATACTAGAAGACAAAGAATTTTAAGCAGCTTTTCAGAGTGTTCATCATTGAACGATCACCAACAACATTTATAAATGTCTAGAACCTCTGTCTGACCAGCTTTAGGATTCAATATTTTTCTTCATAGCAACCATGTCTTTTAATTTCTTCCACCCATATCAGCTCTTCTGATGTCTGTGCATTTCACCTATGTTTCATTATGTTTATTTATGTGATTAGACTTTGTTTCTTGTTGATGTGGACTGAATGTTTGTGTCCCACCACCCCTAAATTTATATGTTGAAATCCTACCTGACAAGGTAGTGGTATTTGCAGGTGGGGTCTCTGGCGGTGATTAAGTCCTAAGGGCAGATCTGTCATGACTGAGGTCAGTGCCTTATAAAGGAGGTTGCAGAACTACCTTGTCCTTTCTGCCATTTGAGGACACAGAGAGAAGGTGGCTGTCTATGGGGAAGCAGACCCTCAGCAGACAATGAATCTGCCAGCACCTTGATCTTGGACTTCTCAGCCACTAATACTGTGAGAAATGACTTTCTGTTGCTTATAAACTACCCAGTCTATGCTATTTTGTTATAGCAACCTGAACAGACTAAAATTCTTAGAGTCATAATGAACTCCCTTTATCCCTTTAGTCTAACCAAGTAAAAATCTTGTCCATCAAAGTCACTCAATAAATATTTGAGAATGAGAAAAAAAATCACCTGGGAGGGTGCTTGTTTAAAAGTGAAGATTCTTGAGCCCTGCTCCCCCAGTATTCTGGAAACATGCATGTTAATTGAGCCTTGACTCCCCTCCCTTCTTTGAATATAAATGACATCAGTGCCCCATGGACCACACTTTTAGAAACACTGCCTAAAGTGTAAAGGCAGAGACCATCTTTTTCTTTTTTTTTTTTTTTATATTTTATTTATTTATTTTTGGAGAGCAGGGAAGGGAGAGAGAAAGAGAGGGAGAGAAACATCAATGTGTGGTTGCCTCTCACATGGCCCCCACTGGGGACCTGGCCCGCAACCCAGGCATGTGCCCTGACTGGGAATCGAACCTGCGACCCTTTGGTTTGCAGCCCGCGCTCAATCCACTGAGCTACTCCAGCCAGGGCAAGGCAGAGACCATCTTGATGATATTCCATAAATATTTTTGATGAATTCACAATTCATATTGAGTGAATTTGTCCTCTTTGTGAATGGATGAGAAAGGTGGAAATCCACAACTGATTTTATTATGAGCTTCTGACAGCCATAGCTGTGGGACTCTTGGTTTGTTCTCCGAACCTAGTAGTCATGCAAAATCATAACAAATATGAACATGTGGACACTTAGAGGGCACAAAAGACTTGTCAAAAATTTTCCGGCTGCAAAGCGGCTGGTTCTGTCCACATTTATCAGCTTCTTCACTACTGATTTATTGATTAATTTATAAGTGGCACTTTATTGCAGGCATTGTACTAGACTCTAGAGAAATAGAGCTGAACAAGGGAAGTTCCTTATGTTCCTCAGCTCCATGGTGGCAAAGAAAACCAATACAGTATCTTAAACACAATAAGAGGGACAACGTATGTTCCAGTGTAGCCCTCAGGAGTCCTCCATGTAATTACATGAAGAGAATGTGTTAAATCTCTAGAAAGGTTTGGCTTCTGCTGTCTTGGGCCAACTGATAAAGCAACGCCCATTTCTCTTTTGGTTTCCTGGTTCTCTGGCTTCAAGAACCCACTCAGACAAGCTTCTTAGCTCCACTTTTGGCAGTTCCGCCTACACCAGAGCCAGCATCAGGCATGGCAAACCCACTCATTTAGCTTGGAGCTCTCCGGCAGCCCACACATTAAGGGAAATAGGATCAGTTGTGTACTTTACAGTTTACTTAAGATAAAAGGCACAACACAAATGGATAGTATCTGAGGCACAATATGGTATAGTAGAAGGAACAGTGGACCAGGAATCTGAGGGGAAGCAATAACAGTAAATACAACCTTGTTTTGTTTTGTTTTTTGTACAAAAACTTCAGTTCCCAAGGCCCTTCCTAGTGCTAACTCTGTAACATTGAATGAGTCACACAGGTGTCTCTGGACCTTGGTTTTCTTATCTGTAAAATGAAAGGGTTGAACTCAGTTATCTCTAAGGTTTTTTCCAGCTTTAAAAGCCTCATAAAAGAATTTCATCTACCCTATGACTTTATGTAAAGATCCAATTGGGCACCCTAACCGGTGTGGCTCAGTTGGTTGGAGCATCATCCTGTGTATCAGGAGGTTGGAGGTTTGATTCCTGCTCAGGACACATGCCTGGGCTGGGGGTTCGATCCCCAGTTGGGGTGCATGTGAGGGGTGACCAATGGATACTTCTCTCTTGCATCAATTGTCTTTCTATCTCTTTCCCTTCCTTTCTCTCTAAAATCAATGCACATATTTATTTACTTTTATTTATTTATTATTATTATTTTTAATACACATATTTAAAAGAAAAAATGATCCAACTGGGCTACTCCTCCTTCCAGTTCTGACCTAATCTGTGGGGTTAAACCATTCAAATGTATGGACATGAAATTGAAAAAAGTAATTAAAATTATTTTGTGTATGGTATGGTAGGGGGAACTTAGAATCTAAACTTAAACAGGATACAGTTCTGTAGAAAAGTTATGTAGAAAAAGTAAAAAAAGTCATTGAGATAGCCAGCAGGGAACGAAGCACCACAGACTTTCGACAGTCTAGACAGACACTGGCGGTCGGAAAAGATGCCCGTTTATCGTTTCCATTGCAGTGTGTTTCGTCACTGACCAGACACGTGTGGGATGCTCACGGTGGCAAGCACTAGGGTGGGTCCTAAAAATACTGAAGGAAAAGCAAGCGGAAGACTCCATTGTTTAGCTGGAATATAATTAAGCTTAAAGCTACATTAGGGTTTAAGAGGATCAAGCAACAGAACTTCCAAAAAATTATAAATAATTACACTTTTACAATCAATATTGACGGATTACAGTTGCATATTACAATTTCTATACATATTTGTTGTTAGGACTTTTTCAAAGAATGAAAACAAAAAAATGCTATTTTGAAAGGGCTTGCCAAATTTTTGGTAAAAATACTTGTCTGTGTTTGGGGAAAGTGTGATATTGGTATTTAAATAGAGTGTTGTGTTTGTCTTTGGGCTTAAATGGTGCTAGATGATTAGGAAAATTGCTCTGAACCCATTTAACACAAAAGATGTAGCGACTTGGCATTATTCTTCCAAGGGTAACTAAGTTAAAAAAATCTATCTAAAAAAGACATGAGAACTATAAAACAACTGTATTATTTTTCTTTTTCTATTTTAGAAAAGTTCTATTTCAGGCCGTTTAACTCCAGGGACCATGCTCCCACCTCAGATCATACTGCATGGAATACAGTGTATTAAATTTCAAGCTCCTAAAGACGTTGAGGTCCAGCATGAATGGGAAGGAAGAGTCAGAGGGAAAATAAATTGGAAAAGAATGAAGACTACCACCAATGGATGGAAGTGGGATGTCTCTGAGTCTGTAAATGGTGGTGATGCCAGCAAAGGCTACAAGGAAGCTAGAAGGCTAGGGTGTGTAATTGGACAATGGGAAACTGGAGTTTTCTTTTCTAAGGAAGAGATGTTTAACATAGTAATAAAATAGCTAAGTTTCCGTAGTGTAGTGGTTATCACATTCGCCTAACATAGTAATAAAAATTGCTGCCCTGGCTGGTGTGGCTCAGTGGACTGAGCACCGCTTGTAAACTGAAAGGTCACGGGTTTGATTGCCGGTCAGGGCACACCCCTGGGTTGTCGGCCAGGTCCCTGGTTGGGAGCATGTGAGAGGCAACCGATCAATGTTTCTTTCCCTCTATTTCTCCCTCTCTTTCCCTCTCTCTAAAAATACCTAAAATATTTTAAAAAGATAATAAATTTCTGGTTGGGTCCCTGGGAGTGAGTTTAAGTGCAGTGAGAGACAAAGGTCAAACTAGTGAAGGTCCAAGAATTGTGAATTACAGGTTTAAATAAATCTGTGACATGAATATTGAACTCGCCTAGTAATGTGGACTGAGGATGTGGTATTTATGATTGCTCCCTTTGGATAATTATCAAACTTTACTTTGTGGACATTTCAAATCACATGGCTTTACTTTTACACTGAGAGCTCGTCTTTTAATAACGAGGCATATTCACAGGTTCTGGGGATTAGAACAGAGACCTCTTTGGGGTGGGGCTGGGGGAGGCGTTAGGCTACCAACACAGTGCACAAAAGCAGAAAGAATGAACACATGTCTTTTACAGTATACACTCATTATTTTTTTCTTCATTTTTATTGAATTCATCAAGTTATTCTTGTATTTTTTCCACTCAAGTATTTTGTAACTTAAACATCCAATTTATATTTACCTATATGGTGACCCTTATATTTATCATGCATAATTGACTTATATTTTTCTGTATGTGTTTAGAGATAGTGTGTATATACACCTACAAATATGACAAAAATTTTAACTCTCTTTCCTTTCCCTTTACCCTCATGATAACATCATAAGTTTTAGGTCATCATTATTTCTTTTCACTTTATGAATTAACAATGGTAATGACTTAAAAGCTTTAATTTTATTTTTTATAACAGGAAGTGTTTGGCTGCAAATATCAGAATATCCAACTAAGGTGGCTATGTAGAATGAGAAAAGCTTATGTCACATAAAAAGAGGTTCGAGTTGTTCTTGGATTATTTATGGCTTGACAATGTCATTAAGTATCCAAGTGCTTTTCATGCACTGCTTTCTTTCTCAAGCTCATCCTGACCTGGGAGGAAGATGGCTCTAGAGCACCAGCTATTACAGCTGCACACAACCCTGTCTGAAAGTGTGTTATCAGTTATCTATTATTGCATAACATATCAAATGACTTATAACAATAAAATTTATTATCAATCATGGCTTTGGCATGTCAGGGATTCGGGAGTAGCCTGGTTGGACGGTTTCGTCTCAGGTTATCTCATAGGTTACAGTTGGAGCTAGCAGCGACTGCAGTCACCGGAAAGCTTGACTGGCCTGGAGGATGCACTTCAAGACCCCTCAATCACATGGCTGGCAAAGTGCATGCGTATCTTTAGGACTTGGTGCTTGGCTTCTCCTAGAGCAATAGCTCTCAACTGGGGATGACTTTGCTCTCTAGGGGATTCTTGGTAATGTCTGCAGATATTTTGGGGTTGTCACAAATGAGAAGTCGTTATTGGCATCTAGTAGGTAGGGACCAGGGATGTTGTTGAACATCCTGTGCTGAATAGGACAGTCCCCACCACGTGAGTTCTCAGGCCCAAAATGCCTATAATGCCGAGGCTGAAAACCCCTGCTTAGAGCAAGTGAACCAAGAGAACAAGGTTAAAGCTGAAATGCTTTTTATTACCCTATTTTGGAAGTCCTCTGGGTTCTGCACTGGAGGGATCTACACAAGGGTGTAAATACCAGGAGTTGAGGCTCATCTTGGAGGATGGCTACCACAGCCAAGAAGCTTTTCCTGGCCCTCTTCTCTTCTATTTACTTATTTTATTTTGTCAGTTTTCAAAGTGGAAAGCCATTCTTATACCCCCATCAGACTTCACTTCTCTTTACTCAGTGTTGTACAATATGCTTCTGTGTAAGCCAATCATTAGGAGAATAGCATTATTACGATAAATTTAGACCAGTTGACATTTATTCTCCCTCTGGGGCTGGGAGGAGCTCATATTCTTTAAACATCTGGAGGATACATTCTCAAAATTAGAGTTTTGCTGGTAAGGAAGAAAGAGAGTGACTTTGAGTGGGTAACAGACAGAGTGAACTGCCTTCACTTACCAGTGTCTTGTGTCACAAAGTTTTCTTTTCTGATTCGGTTTTCTCTTTGGTGGAATACATTGTCCCAGAATAATTTAAGAGATGATCAACCATTTGAACCCTATGTGTCTGAAATTATTGTCATTATTTTGTACTCTCTCTTAAATGTTAGTTTAGTTGGGTAGAGAATTCTAAGTCAAAAACAATGCCCTTAGAAAACTATCCTATTATCTACCAACATCCATTTTTGCAGATGAGAAGTAGGTGATCTGGTGAGAATTTCCATTTTTATCCTTAATGCTTTGATGCTCTGAAATTCCATCATGATGTGTTCAAATGTAGTATTCTTTTTTTACTTATGCATTGAATAGGAGCTTTTAGCCTAAAGTTACTGAAGCAGTTTTTGTCATTTATTTGAGTATTTCCTTCCATCCATTCTCTAGATTTCCTTTAGATGAATGTTGGAACTTCTGGATTTATTCTTCATATTACTTAAAGTTTTGCTTATTGTTTTAATTCTTTCTCTTGCAATCCAGAAGAAAACTGGACTCAATCTTCCAGTTTACTAATTCGCCCTTCAGTTCATCTTGATTAGGAATAGCATGGTGATTGAAAGCCTGAGGTCAAATTCTGGTTCAGCCAATATTACTGTGTTGTCTTGAGAAAGTTAATTAACCCTTCTATTCTTCAGTTCACTCATATGTACAATATACTAATAATGCTACCTGTTTTATGAATAATAAGATTAAATACATCAATACATGAATGCATAGGAGAGTACAGCATAGTATTACCTATTATTGTTCAATCTATTCATTTAAAAAATGAATAAACATATTATTTAATCCTCCAACTAGTTTATTTTTATACTAACCTGGTAGTTTTATCAATATAAGATTCTCTATTATCCCTCTTAGAAAAAAATATAGCATGAAGGTTCTTCTTGCTCTATTAAAAATAGCTTTGAGTGTTCAATCCATTTGTTGACTGAAGTTAGTGTCTCTAATAGTAATAGATTCTCACAAACAGTTGGTGATTCTGGATTGTCTGCTCATCTCAGCATTTGGAAATCTCCTTTGCCTGTGTGCTGTGCTGATTCTACTTCTGAGGGATCGCTTTGCTGATTGGGAAGGGGAGCAGGACAGGACATGGTGTAGGGCGGGGGATGCAAGTAGTGTAACTTCTGCATGTGTGTGCGGTCCCATTTCTCCTGGCAACTGGTGAGCAACTCCAGGGGCTAATACTCTCTCCTTGGCCCGAGCACCCTTATTCACAGAGAGTGGGTGTTGGGCTTGGGGGATGAACACATTCCTCTGCTGATTTCCATAACCCTGCTTAATTTTCTTCACATCACTTATCACCATCTCAAGTAATCTTATTTATTGATTATTTATTTCCAAGTTTATTATTTGCCTCAGTGAAGTCAAATCTCTGGGGCCTTCCATTGGGTTTTGCACAGAGCAACTATGAATATTTGTTGAATGAATGAAAGAATCAATGCCATTCTTTAGTTACTTACCATGATGAAAGTGCCTGCTCCTTACAGCCATTGCTTCTGAGCTTGAAATTGCCCTAACTGCCACACTATACAGTTCTGGTTTGTGGCTCTACTTGTGATCCAGTCCTGCTGCCTTATATAATCTGGGAAGTCTTCTGAATTGCTGGACCACTGATGTTGCCTTTTCTTGTCTTCTAGAACTCCTAATGAATTTTTAAAAATACATTTTCTGTTACATTCAGGGATTTGTGGTGACAGATGATGAATGGAGCATGTTTTCAGAAGCTTTACCAGCAGAGTTATGATTTCCACTGTGTTTATTTCAGTTGCAGCATAGACTTGACATTAAGTAACAGTGAACCTAATATAGAGAACATAACCCTCTTTGGAATTCTCTTTCTTTATAAATATTTTTAAAATATAAAAATATTTCGAATGTACAAAAAGATACAGAGAACAATATCATGAAAAGCCATTAGTGTAAAGGTAAAAAATAAATCAGTTAGACATCATTGTTGGAGCTATCCCATTTGTGCTATCCCACCCCATTTCTCTTCTTCCTTTCTCACTATCCTGAAGTTGATCTGTATCCTTCCTGCCTGTGTCCAGGCTTTTTATAGCAAACTACATATTTAGACAGAGATAAACAGAATACTGTATTGTTCCGCAGGCTTTCAACCTGCACATAAATGATATCAATTCTTTCGATCCTTCAGATTACACCAAGAAAAAAAATCCCGCATTGGTCAAGTTCTGAAATGAAGAGCAGGCCTCAGGATAATGAGGAGCCTTAGGCAATGATAGCTAGCTAGAATTTAATGATATTGCTTCATTTTTCATTGTGTTTATTTTAATGGTTTCCTTCTACTTTAGCAAGTGTTGCTAGCTTTCCATTTACAGTAGTGATTTGTATTTCCTTGTAAATTAAATGTAAAAACGGAAGTGTTGATTTAAGAAAAATATTAAGTAAATAATAACAGTACAGGAGGTACACAGGCATGGCAAGAAGATGGAGGAGTTTTGCTGAAATTTGATACACACTTGACCTAAAGAATAAAGTTCAAGTGCCTTACGGCATGTGAAGCTCTATCTGATCTGAACTCTGCTTTCTTCCTTAGTCCAGTCACCACTTCACCTACAGTACAAACTTCCCTGATCAGCTGGAAGTGCCTTGGCTATTGTAACCTCCCCTTTTATGGTGTTTCCTGCAGCCAGCACCCCGGCCTCCACCAGATGCTCTCGTCATCCTCCTGGCTCCCGGGAAGCCTTCCTGCAGGTAGCATACCCATCACCGTAGTGACACACAGTTTTGGAACGTAATTCTAAATCCCAGGGTGGGATTCAGTGCCAGTAACATGGCATGCTCATGGCCTGAAACGGCTCACTGTTTATATAACACCAGAAGAAAAGGTCCATTTATGATAGTTCAAATAAATTATGAGGTATAAATGTAGGATTCCCATAAAAAAAGGTCTCATTTTAAGTATGTTTGGAGTTTTAGAAATAGTTCTGTTCATACATCTCAATACCTGATCTTAAGTTATTTTCTTTCAACACTGAGAAGATACATTAACTTGTCATCTAGATTAAAGGTAAAAAAGGGACATAGAAAAATAAAAACAATGATGGGACATGATAGTGTTTTATGGCTTACTTGATGGCTTACTGCACACCACTTATCTTGAGCTAGATGATTTTATTGAAAAATGAGAGATGAAATGGAATGTTTTGAGTATAACATGTTTAAATGTTTGCCGTTTTAATGGCAAAAGCTCCTAAATTCTTGCGGCCATTGAGATGTTGGAACAATTTTCACTTTTAAGATCCACAGTACATATAAGTAAACACAATAATACTAACAAAAGCAGCACAGCCCACAGGGAACGCTTTTAAAAAGCCATCTATGTCTGCAGTCCTGATGAACTAATTGCTTGGGCTTCCATTCATTCATCCAAAAGCCTTATTCTGAAGCAGACATCCACACTACACGATTAAACTCGCCTCCCCCCGCCCCCCCCCCAACCCGTGCTTTCGGCCAGGTTAAGTTCTCATCTTAACAGAAGTACAGATAATTCTTCCAAAGCTACTGTTGTATTTGGGAAAAAAGTTTGATTGCACGGTTTCTTCCTATGTTTTTCGAGTGGCCAAGGCTGGAGAGGAAGGGTTATGCAGGGGTAGTGGTGGTGTGTGTGTGTGTGGGGGGGTGTTACTGGGGGAAGTGACTTCACACTCTTGATGACAGAACGTCAAGTTTAACACTGTAAACGTTCAGCCTTCAAATGAGAAAGCGGGCGGTATGAAATCGCTCTGGCCATACATATCTTGTGTTACGTCTTACCCGCCAGACAAACTTTCTCCATCAGTCTGAGTAGGTCAGCCGCGGAAACGCTGCCTGGAAGGGAATTGCAGGGTCCTAAGGCGGCGTGTATTGCCTTACCCAGTGCTGCCTTTAGAGGTACCTGAAGCACTCAAGCTATTGCACCCAGACAGCAACCTTCTCGGTTCAATTCGGTCGTTTCCGTAGGGAATTGCGGCACGGGCATGTCCTGGGTGTGGCGATGCCAAGAGGAAGCTCAGATTCCTAGCCTTCCCGCTTCTGGCAAATCTTTCCAGCCCCGAAGCGGCAAGTAACCGTCCATCCGGGATCCCTGGGACCGCTGGCGGACCCGACCCAGAGGCCAGGGCAAACTGGCGAGGCGCGGAGCTGGGCGCATTGTGCCAGTGCAGTGCTCCCCCATTCGTTCGCAGCTGGAGGCGGATCCCCTTCCCTGCACACAAGTCCTTATATGCACCGGTTGCACCAGCCTGCGTTACTCCAGCCCCACAAATAATTAATGGGGGAGGGAGGGGCATCGCTTTCCCCCCCTGCATTTTTTTCAGCGCCGGAGTATTTGAACCCTTTCGAGAGTCCCCCAGATGCTATTCAAGGGCCATATTGCTGCAGTGCGGGAATTGGAGACACAAAAATGTGTGTGCCCAAAACTCTCCTTTGCCCCTACGATAAGCACTGCAAGGTTCAGAAACAGCTCGTCAGGTCCGTCCAGATTAGCCGGTAAGCTTTCGGGCGGAAGGGTGCCCTCCCTTCCCCCATTCACGCTGGTGCAGAGGGACCGGGTCAGGAAGCGTGGCCTCTCCCCAGTCGGAGACCACGCCTCCTCCGCCTCTTTCCTCCCCCCCTCCCTTTACTCCTCCCAGGAAGCGATGATAGACAGTTCTGTGTGGTTCTCCACCCCCACCCCCCAGCTGAGTGGAGGAGTTGATGTGTCTCATTATAACAGCCAATGCAGCCGCCATCCACGCACAAGCAAAGAAGCATGTCCCATTTAAATACACCCACGCAGCCCAAGCGCCCTTAGCTGATCAGGGCGTGCAGCCCACGCGTACCGCGGCTCCCGGCTTGGAGGTCCCAGCAGGTTGGGCTCCCGGACCCAGCGGAACAAGGAGCGGAGGATCGCGATCCGGCGCTGTGGATAAGGGGTGGGCGGGAGAGGCTGGGCCCCGGGGCCTCGGGCGCGACACCCGCATGAGGACGCGAGTGAAATAGACCAAGGTGGAATTTCCAAGGGAGAAGAAGCTTCGGGGTGGTTTTGGTCCATTTCTCCCGCGAAGAAGTAGACATGGCGAGTGATTCCCCGGCTCGTAGCCTGGATGAAATCGATCTCTCGGCACTGAGGGTGAGCAGAACATGTTTTTCGATTTGTTTCTCGTGTTTTAAGTCTGGGTTGGATGGGTTCGGTGCGTGGATGGGGCTAGGACTGGTGGGCAGAGGCGGGCGAATGCGATGCAGAGGGAATCTGGATTCTCGTTTGGATTTGGGGGCTGCTGAGGTGCTTTTGGCTAAGTCCCCGCGGCAGGGGCTGTGCCGTACGTGCCGTCCTTTGACTGTGGTCAGGAACCCCCAGGGAGCGCGTGGAGCTCCTGCCAGTTTCATCTCGAGCGGTGTAAGCGCATTAAAATGAAAGGCTCGTGTGAGTGTACACAAGCCCCGGGCAGTCGTCTCGTGCCAGGGCGCGAGACCTGTCTCTTTCTGCAAAAAGAGTAACAACAGCGTGAATAAAGGCACTGGCCCCCCACGTTTCTCAGCTACCTGCAAGATGACATTGTGAGCCTGGCGGTCCCCACGGAGCCGAACCTGCCTCTCCAAGAAGGCAGCTATTGCTATGCTGGTCTTGTAGATGGCAACTGCCTCCCCTTCCCCCTTCCCTGCCTTCCGTGCCCGGACTCCTTCTCAGCTCTGCCTAAGACACCAGTCTGCCCCCCTCACCTGTGTCTGTGGTTTCACTCAGCCCTGCCTGCGCTGACTTTGTGGCCGTAACATTTCAGTTTTTATGGCTGAACTTCAGCAGGTGAAAAGGATGTATTCTCCGCTTTTCCCCAACGAGACCGGAACTCCCGGGATTGAGAGAGAGAGAGAGAGAGAGAGAGAGTGTGTGTGTGTTTCCCTGTGTCTGTGGCCAGCCCTTTGTAGAGCACTTCCCAACCCCCAGCCCCACTGAAAGTCGGCGTTTACCTTCACGTGAATGGCCTCAGTCGCCGTTTCATTGTATTGACTAAGACATCACCCATATAGAATCCATTTTGCTGTTGTTTTGAGACCAGAAGACCAGGAATCCGAGTGCAGTCTCGAGGCCTCCCCGCCCCCAGCCCCCAATCCCAGCACTCTCCTTCGGGGAAGGGGGCCGAGCTTTCTTGCCATTTTAATTAGATGCTGCCTGCCGGGAAGGGGGTGATGGGTGGGGGTGGCGACAGCAGCGCGGGTCTGAGAAGAATTGGACGCTAATTTAAAGACGGCTTCTTCCTCTCCTGAACCAAAAATAAAATTAAAAAAAAA
>PVJI01000631.1:0-240069 GCA_004026765.1 Micronycteris hirsuta
GCTGAGCCCACTCATTAAACCCAGCGCTGGCCTGGCCGGGAGAACGGGCTCTGAGAGCTGGGGAGTAGCACCCTCTTCCCTGACCACGTCATCATTTGGCCACATACACCTGCGAGTTTGTAGACCGTATTTCTTTCTGCTGATGGCCCCTGTTCCCACAATTTTGGAGCTTAGAAGGTGCTTAGAAATCAGGGCCGAGCTCTCATTGATCAGATGCAGAGACTGAGGCTCACAGACGGGAGGGGTCTTATCAGAGAGCCCAGAGCCAGGAATCTGGAGGCTGGGTGAATGGGCGAGGCCATGTGGCGTGGGTGAGTCAGGCAGACCTGAGTCCCAGCTCTGCCACTTCTCACTCTGAGACCTGGGAACACGGTTATCTTCTCTGAGCCTCAGTTCCTGCAGCTGCAAAAGGGGGACAATAATAGGTCCCAGCACCCAAGCTTGTTTACACGCGGTGACGTGTGTAAAGAAGCTAGCACAGTGCGGTTCACAGAAAGTAGCCATAGACGGTGGTTACCGTCATGCTTACCCGTACGGAGACCGTCCACATTGCTTCCCTCCACCTCCTCTTCACGGTAATTGATCTGGACAGGTGGCCTTCCTGATCAGAAAATGGAACAGCTGTATGGCCATACCCACTTGATGTCTGGGACCACTTAAGACTTCCACTTGACACTTTACTGTGACGTCCCATTCACCAGACAGCCAGTAATCCTTGACCCGAACTTCAGGGAGCTGGCTGTGTTAGTGGCATGAGAGGCCAGCCAGGCGGTTTAGGTGGGAGAGGGGAGGGACAGGGGCAGACAGTCCCTGATCACTCTCTGTGTTCAGGTGTCTGGCATGTCTAAGCCACCTGCCGCTCGGCTTTGTGGAGACTAAATGCGTGTGAAGTGCTTGGCCTGGGGCCTGGTGTCCGTAAGCAGGATAACCTCTGGCATGGTGGCTTGGAGAGGAAGAGGCGGTGTGCTATGCAGTGAAGAGAGCTCGCTCTGGAGCCAGGCCTGGGCTGCAGCCCTGGGTCCACCTCTTCTTAGCTGTGACCGTGGGCTCTCTGGTTTTTACCTCTCTGAGCCCTCCCTTGTAACGTGGAGAGAACGGGCAGATGGGGGGACACTCTGGAGGGGTTGCAACGAAATAATGCAGGTCAGGCTCTTCCCGCAGAGCCGGGCAGGGTGCGGTGCCCAGCAGACAGTTGCTGCTGTTCTCTTATCTCACTAAATCCTCCCCATTCTGAGAGAGAGCTCTTGTCATTCCCATTGTACAGATGAGGAAACAGGCTCAGAGAGGTGAAGTGAGTTGCCCAAAGTCCCACAGCAAGTAAGTGCCAGAGCCAGAATTTGCACCCAGATCTGGGCCCTGAGCCATCCACATTCTTTGTGCCTTCGAGGACCCGTGGGGAGCTGCTGAGGGGGGCAGGCCTCCAGCTCAGCCCCCTCCCGTTCCCTCCCTCTGCAGGTCATCCTTTTTCAGTACTGACGCTTCCGGCACTCGCGCATCTGTCCATGGGCACCGCACAGCTGCCCCTCAACCGCTGAAATGCAGTGTCCAAGCGAGCGCTGCCAGGGATCCGCCCACCTCCGCGTCCACCCCTCATCTGCCATCCCGCTCGCCACCAGCTGGGCCTGTGGGCCTGGCTGTCCCCTCTCCTGCTGAGAACCAGAACCCGCCAGGAGCACCGCAGAGTCCTCCTCTCGGAAGGCAGAGGTCCCTGAAGTTTGGAATCAGGGTGCAAACAACAGCCCAGCTTTTCCGTGTAGACAGAACTCATCCTCGACAAATCGAATTGGGCAGCGCCTGCAGCCTTCTCTTTCATGGGTCTCCTGTCCTCCCCTGTTGGCGCTCGTTCGCTCCTCCCTCGGAACCGCCTCTGAATTCTGGAAGCCGGCAAGCCCCAACGTTATCCGCTCTGTTGCTTTTGTCTGGAAAACTCTCCAGTGTCTGTGGGATGTCCCCCAAGGAAAGCTATGTTCTAATTTTATCATTTCCATCTGTCTGGTTATGTCAAGTTAATTCAGAGGGAGAAAAGACACTGACCAACCCTGAGAGGCCCAGCAGGGCGGGATGGAGGCCTGCCCAGGCCTGGAGCGGGGAGGGGGACAGGCAGGGGATGGAGGGACAAAGACCCACGTTGGTTTGGAGCTCAAGGAGAAGGACGTGGCACATTTGGCTGGGAGAGGAAAGAAAAAACTCGGGTGTCTGTGGGCGACCGTCCCCCTTCCCAGTTCTGCAGTGCATGTGCACACAGATGACATAGCAGAGGTGGTGTTGGAACTGTGTGATGGCGTTGCCCAATGCTTGGGCAGGTTAGAATTGGGGGCCACTTGTTGACCCCTGGTAGGGGTGCCTAGGCCACATCTCTTCTGGAGGGACCTCTCATGGGGGCTGGGGAATGGAGCCCAGGGAAACGGCAGTCAGGATGTTAATTCTGGGCCCACATCTGAGTAGAGACACGGTGCCCGCTCCTAGGTGAGCGTGCCAAGCCCAAGGTTCCAGCTGGCACCTCTGGGCTCCCCCGCCCACTCCCGAGAACGGAGGCCAGACGCATCTGTGCTCACTCGCGCCCTGTCCCGCTGCAGCTCTTCCACCCCAAACAAAAGGGCTTGGGCTACACGAGACCATGACGTCTGTTTTCAGGGGACGCCCATGTGTCCCAAGTTTACCCTGTGACTTTACAAGTACTTGGTGTCCTGATGCATTTCCCACTAGAGGCTGCTAGTAAGCATGTGTTAGCCCAGGTCCTCCTTCGTGCTCTGGTTAACCCAATACGTTGCTTCTGGAAGGAGACTCTAGGACAGGGAAAGCAAGTCCATGGCACACATGTACCAACTGTCCTTGTACCCATGGCAGACATTGCTAATCAATCACAGCACTCTCTCCTACTGAGTCTGACTAAGGTTTCAGAATTCAGATGCTTGAAGTTGGCACTTGACGTGAAAGCCCATGTGTCATTCTTGCTCTGGCACCTGGAGAAAGGAGAGGCATGGGTGCAGTTCAAGGAGGGATCCGGCTTCCTTTCCCTTCTGAAGATGGTTCCTGCTGACTCAGGGCACAGAGAAGGCGCTCCTCGGAGTGTGGTTGGTCCAGCTCCATTTAGAACGCACCCCGTGAATGACATGTCCTGGCCCTGTGCTGGGGGCCGGTGTGGACAGGAGCGGTTCAGGCCTGATCCCTGGCCTCGGAGAACTCTAGTCTTTCCTCTGACTTTTTGCTCCTGAGGCCCCCAAAGCAACCATGTAGCCAGTGGTCAGTAGCGCCCTCCCCAGGGTCACCCAGTACCCGCTCTGCCTTGAGCCTCCCCCCAGGGTCTGTCCCTTGCGTGGATCATGTGGTCGTAGCATGTTGCAGTTCAGACATGTCTCCACTAGCCTGTTAGAGCAGCCTGGGAATGTACAGGCATCAAGACTATTTATTTAAACACAACACAAAAGGGGAACACACACATACACTCGCACACACACGGAAAACAATTGTAAGCACTTTTTTGTAAAACCAATGTCTGTTTTGTTACATACCTTTCATGTTGTGCTTTGTAAATGTCTTATTTGTGTAATAAATAAAGTTAATGCAAGTAGAAGTGCTGGCACTTAAATCCAGAATACGATGGGATTCCATTTCTTTCCTGCTCTCTGGTTAAGGGCGCAGGCCCCCGAAGCCCAGCGCCATCCCCTTCCTGGAGAGGTGGGTGCTGTTTCCCAGTTAGTAAACAGAACTTCATAAAGGTGCGATGGTTTCTTCTCTAATCTGACTTTGCAGGGGATCTGGCTGCAGTGCTCTGCTGGGCCCTGGGCTGGCTCAGGGACGAGCCCGGCCACCCCTGCCCTGGAGGAGCCCTTGGTCTGGCTGAGGCTGCGAACAGGCAATCACACCGACATGGTGCAGCATCTGAACTGGGTCTTATCAGATCAGAAGCTCACAGAATCGCTGCAAGAGAGGAGGCGTTGGGGGGCCAGAGGGCGGCTCAGAGGGGCCTGCTGGGAAGATGGAGAATTTGATATGCTGGTATAATGGGAGTCAAGGCTGGAACTTTGGCCCAAGTCAGGATCTCATGCTGGCCTCGCTGGGCTCCAGAACCACCACGTAATGTGGGGAATGAGAGAGAGCTCCCTTCTGCTGGCTGCCAGTCTTTTTCTTTTCTTTTTTTTCTCTTTTCTCTCCTCTCCTCTCCTCTCCTTCCTTCTTCCCTTCCTCCTCCCTCCCTCCCTTCCTTCCTTTTGTAGCAGCAGAGCAGTTTGTTCAAGCCAATGCTCAGAAAGAGGGAAGGGGTGTGGCCATCTGGTGCAGAGGCTTCCCAGCATCCTCCATGGTCATCGCCCCAGCAGGGCCCCTTTCTTTATTAGTTGTTTCACCCCTGGCCCTAACCCCATCTCTGCCCCTTCCCCATCCACTTTCCAATCCGTTTATCAAGTGTCCATTTAGATCTGTGTGTGTCTTTGAAAATAGTTTAGTTTTAGTTTGTGTGTGTGTGTGTGTGTGTGTGTGTGTGTGTTTACATGAATGAATGTACCTTCTGTTTGCAAAACCCAGTTTGGAAACCCCCAGTGGAACTCACCCCTGTCATTCTACTGAGGTGGCTGTGGCCTGAGAGGAGGCCCCCAGGACTCCTCCGTGGTACAGCTGAGTGGGCCCAGGCCTCCCTCTGACTCCTGTTCTGCCCCAGCATGCCACCTCTGGCTACCCTATTTGAGGCCAGTTTCCTGGCTCCACAGACCTTGGCAGAGCCCTCCCAGGCCTGACTCACTTCCCTGGGCAGCTTTTGGTGAGCCAGGGGACAAGGCACAGTGGGGTTGGGGTGGGGCTCAAGATCCAGTAGCCTCTAAGAAGGGACAGTTATACAAAGACCCAGGATGCTTGTGGCCCAAGTGTGGCCCTAGAACATGTCACGACTTCCTCGTCTGGCTTTCAGCTGGCATGTGATCGCTAGGGGTGATTTTGAGGGATAATTCCACTATGCACAGCTAACAAATTATTCTTTAAAGCAAGCACATATTGAACACCGGCTAAGTGCCAGCTCCTTGCATTCTCTCGTTCAGTCCACACAGCTACCCTGTTGATTCGAGCCTCATGTACCCATTTTGCAGGTGAAGAAACAGGCTCAGAGAAGTGAAGCGACTTGCCCAGAGTTACACAATACCGATGGCTGAGCTGGGATTTAAATGTAGGTGTGTATGATGCCAAAGCTGTGTTTGTTCTTGGGTACCATGCTGATTCTGGGCTGAGGGTGCGGGGCTCGAATGGGGCAGCCGCCAAGAGGGAGATGCTGCCCTTGGGTAATCGTTCCTGGGCCTACCTGGAAGTCCCGGCTGCGAATCCGGGCACGGTCATCTTGTTCTACTGCCCTGTGAGACCAAGACTGGTCAGGCAGGCAACTCAGTGTAGTAACAAAAATCTGGGCTCTGTTCCCAGGAGGTCAAATGCTTTGTGACCTAGAGCGAGTCACTCAGTGTCTCTGAACCTCAGATCCCCTCTCTTGCAAGGCTGTTGTGAGGGGCAGAGATAATGCACACCCCCCTCCTGCTCCCATCAGTCGCCCGTTCAGTTACAGATATCTGTCATCGTAAGGTGGTGTTCCCTGTGCGAAATGAACATGTGGGAGTGTGCGTTGCTAGACCCCATTCCCGGAGATCCTGATTGGAAGGGATATCTAGTTCACAGGTTTGTCCAGGTGATTCTGAGGCAGGTGAAATGAGGATCTTGCTCCAAGAAATAGTCTAAGGAAGGTACACTTGGGGCTACTGACTGCAGAAAGCCTTTATTCCTGACTCAAAGGTAAGGTTATGGACCCACAGCCTGCCCTAAGGCCAGCCAGTGCGATGGGGCAGAGGGAAACCTCTGGTGGGGTGGCTGCAGAGCTCACAGCTTGGGCTTGTGACCCACGTTCTCCTCTGAGCTCTTCCGACACGTCCGGGTGATCCACTCGTGCTCGTCGTCATCTGCAAGGGAAGAGGAAGAGCTGGTCATGCCTAGGGCTCCTTGGGCCTTCTCTGCCCTGGGAGACCCGCAGTGGGGTACTGAGGACATGGGTGCGTTCCAGCCCGGGGCGGGGAGGTGGCCATGGTGGCCAGTCTCTTTAGCTCTGTGTTGGGAAGGAAGGGATCTTTCACTAGAACCAGATGCGTCGGTTGCCCGTGAGTGCCTGGTCTTGGGGGAATTAACACGGAAGGGTTCATAGCTGGTGGATGCTGCCAAAGGAGGCAGGCATGCCGTTGTCCGGCCACTCTGGGCCGGGCAGCCTGACAGGTACTCAGGTCCACTCGCTCAGCAGCTGCCCAGTCTGATGTCCATGAATGGCACCCCTAGGATAGTCAGGCCCTGCCGGCAGCGCTAGGAGCCAGAGCCTTCAGTCCTTAGTTTCCGTTCTGGGCTTTCAGCCTAGGGTTGTTGGACTGTAAGGCCCGGGTTGTGCTTGAAACCTGAGAGAGAACCGAGTGAAACAGTCTTGGACACACAACACCACCGTTGCCTCTCTATGCCAGGCCCCTCTGCGGATGGACTTTGTTGCTACTTTTCCCCTTTTCCCCTCAGATCCACACCCACCCCATCCTCCAACCACGACAGACACTCCAATGGTGAAATATATAACCCTAAAAATGCATGCAGCTCTGTAAAATATGTACTGTTGTGTTGTGTGCAAATGTGGTTTCAATCCACACAAATGCCATTGTGCTGTGAAGTTCATTGTCTCACTTTTGTCACTGAACACTACATGTCCAAGATCTATTCTTGTAGCTACATGGACACCTTGTGTGTGTTCATGCTGTGGAGTCAGCTCTGACCCCTGGCCACCCTGTGAGTGAGTGACGGCCACAGGGTCCTGTCCTCAGCAGCCCTGCTCAGCTCCGGCAGACTCATGCCTCAGGCGTCTTCTGTGGACTCCATCCATCTCGTATTTGGCTTCCTCTTTTCCTGCTGCCTTCTCTTTTTCTCAGCAGCGTCGTCTTTTCCAAAGAGCCCTGCCTTCTCAGGACATGCCTGGCGTAGCACAGCTTCAGCTTTGTCATGTTTGCCTCCAGCGATGTTTCAAGCTTCATTTGCTCTGGGACCCACCGTCCATCTTGCTGGGGGTCCAGGAGATCCGCAGCGCTCTCCTCCAGCACTGTATTTCAGATGAGTCCGTTATTTCCCTATCAGCCTTCTTCACTGTCCAACTTTTGCATTTGTACATAGCAATTGGGAATACAAGGGGGTGGGTGATCTTAGCCTTGGTCTCTGATGACACGTCTTTCTTGTGGTGGTCTTTCCTAATTCTTCCATTGCAAAGCTTTTCTTTTTCTACTGCTGCCTGATAGTCCATCACATTTTGCTTTCCATCTTCCTCGTGACGGACATGCAAGTTGGCTTCAACTTCCGTTACAAGGAGTAATGCTGGGACAAATGTTCTCGGGCACATCATGGGTATGTGGGAGAATTTCTCTGGGGTTCTATTCCATGAGGAAGGTCATGGAACCGTACACACGCTTTGTCCTCGAGGCTCCCATCTAAGCCTGTGGGTTTTTGGTAGCGCCGCCGTGCTGCCTGCAGGCTGTCCCTCCGTCCTTCCTGCTTTCCCGCTGGGCCTTGCCCTGGGGACAAAGAGGTCTAGCCCAAACCCCTGCCTCCTGCACTGGAGGAGCTGTTGCCTCCCACCTAAGAGATGGGAGGATAGCACTACCCACAGGAGGATCCTTGGGTGACAAATGGCGGTAGCTGGAGAACAAGGGGACTCCCTGAGAGCTGTTACTTCGAGGGCCAGCGGAAATCCTGCCCTCCGAATCAGATTCTCCTGCCAGCCCGCCTTCCTCTCCTGTGAAAGCAGCAGGCCCAAGATCAGGGCGATGGAGGCATCCCGATGGCCTACTGTGTGCTCTGTGATTTACAAACACCAGATCTCAGTGAATCTGTGATAGACCAATAGGGTAGGGGAGACCACCCCATTTTATAGAGGGGATGAGCCTTGTCCCATGCCTGTACTCACTGGAATTCAAACCAAGGCTCATCAGACTCCAAAGCCTGACTCCCCACCCCAGAGCAGAAGTGATGGCACGGGGTGGGGGGGGCGGGGAGGGATGCCCCCACCCCCACTACTTCTTCATATGTGACCTAAGGAAAAAGGCTGGCTGCCTGGCAGCTAGTAGGTCTCAATTTCCCCTGGGGAGGCTGCCTGGGAATCTGAGTGGGGCTACCTTCCCCGGGTGGGTGGGGGGCACGTCGGTGTGGGGGAGGGGGAGAGCGGCGGCACACAAGGAGTTAAGTGCTGGTGAAGCCCACTTTGCCACCACACCGCGAGCAGCCTGGTTGGTAATTACAGTTCTGAAGTCTCCAGGCTATTCGAGGCAGCGCAGCTGCAACCTCTTCAGTGGTAACCCCTGAAACCAGACAAACTGGGTTTATTGTGCTGAACCAGTCCTCGGCCCCTCCCTGATCGTTACAAATTGACAGCAATGGACTTAACAGCCCTCTTCACTACCCCTTTCACTCTCTACCTGGCTGCACAGCCACCAATTTGAATCGCAGATGCCTGCCCTCCCAGCAGCTGCTCGCCAGCCCGCCCTCCCCTCCCCTGGCCCGCGGAGGCTCCCCGGCCCTGCCACGCCAGGGTGAGGCATCCCAAGCACATTTCATCAATATTTAAAATGGAATTAAACCTGCCGCTTTGATTAATGCCTCCCAGATCCCGGGAGTTGTGATTACTGTTTTGCAAATTGCGATTGTTGGAATATGTTAATATGATTGTCTGCGAACGTCTTCACCTTCTCAGATCATTTCTCCCCTTTTGGGCAGGAGGGAAGGGGGAGAGGAGGGAGAAAAATGATGGGAAAAAAGCACCCCACAAACTCTTTAATCAATTGTAAATTATTACCCTCTGCACAATTGCCAGTGGTTCAGAGGGGAGAGGGAGGGGATTTCTGGTCGGGTGCATTTATCCTGAAAAGTTTGGGCCCCCATTGGCTCGGTAATTCCACTCTGGGACGCTGTCCTAGGGGAATAATCTATTTGTGTTGGTGCTATTTAGAATCAAGAACACTGAAACAGCCTGCAGGTCTAAAAACAAGAGAGTGATTCTTTTGTCATATATTCATTCACTTAAAAATTATTTCTAAACACCAACTACATGCGAAGTTTTGAGCTAAATCGGGGGGTGGGGACGCTGTGAGTCACGTGAGGAAATATTTAGCAGCTATTGAAGAAAGATGGTTATGCAGTCTGTATTGCAACCTGGGAGAAATGTTGTTGATATGATGATAAGCAAAAAAAAACAAAAGGTTGGAAGAGGCAAGAAACAAAATTACATAGATACTATTATCTGTGTAAAAATTGTCCACAGAAGTATTAAAAATAATAAACCGAATGTGAACAGTGGTCAGCGGGACTAGAGAGGTGCTTTTGTTTTGGTATTTCCCAAGTCTCTCATTAAAGTGTATCACCAACAGAAAAAAAATAAAAATAATTATTGACTTTTTTCCCTACCCTCCAATTTAAGGCTTTGGTAATTTCATGCATTTCAGTAACTGAAGTAAAATATTTGTAGATGCCTAGAAATACCAATAGGGTTCTTGAACTTCTAAACCCTAAAAAGACCCAGCATAAAAATATTGGTAAAAATGCATGAAAATGGAAGAGTAGGCAAATCTCCTGTGTAGAAAATTCCAAGTAACGTATGTGAACATGCTGCCTTCAAGACGATGAAACATAACTCCCCACTTCCTCCCGAAGAGGACAACACAGAAAGGGAGTTTAAAAAAAAAAGTCACTTTACAGTGGAGAAACCTCACACGCACACCTCGTCCAGGGACCAAGGTCAACACCAACCGCGATCAGTCATGTGGGTAGCGTGTAGCCCTGCTAGGATGTGAAGACAAGGGCACTTTATCTCTGTGGCCTTCCTCCAAGAACCCGTAACCCAAATCTGGTCTTACATCAGGTAAGTCCCAGTCTTATGGAATACTTGTCATCCAAAACCAGGAAAGTCTGAGAAACTGTCACAGCCAAAAGAAGCCTCAGGGGACATGACACCAAATGTAATGTGGTGTCCTGCGCGGGATCTCAGACAGAAAAAGGACATCGGGGAAAGAGGGAGGAAATCAGAAACATGGCCTTTAGTTAATAGTAATAATACTAGTTCGTTCACCGTGACAGGGGCGCCGTGCCGTGTAAGATGTTGGTAATAGGGGAACTGGATGCAGGAATCTGGGAACTCTGTGCTGTCTTGGCAATGATTCTGTAAACCTGAAATTGTTATAAAAGAAAACATTTGTTTCTTTTTAAAAAAAGCATGAAAATCTAGTATGCTCCTGAAAGGGTAAGACCACACGTGTTCTCTATGAGAAGTGGGAGCCGTTTGTCACACCCAACCATCCACAATAAGTCTTGCACACCCTTTTCTCTCTCCTGGCGCCCACTCATCACAATTTATGAGTCTGTACTTATTTGCATATTTCCTTATATGTTTCTCTCTCCCAATAGGCTGTAAGCTCTCAAAGCAAGGACCATGTCTGCTTGTTGACCACTGGACCCAGGAAACAGTAGGTGACCAATCATTGCTTTGCCAGATGAAGTCTGGATAAGCCTGGTGTGTTCTGACCTGCCTTCATGGCCATCAACAAGCTTCCCTGAGCATGCATGTCTCTGCTCAAATGTCACTTCCTTGGTGATCCCTGAGCGAACTGCCTTCACTCCCAGTCACTCCATCCGCTCTTCATTTTCTCTTCTTTGTAACATTCGCTTCTCTCTGCAGTTGTCTTGTTTCTGTGTTGTCTGTCTCCCCCGTCCAAACCGCGGGCTCCAGTGAAGCCAGGAGCCTTGTCTGCTTGTTCACTGTGGTTTCACCAGGGTTTGGGCAAGTGTCTGACACGCAGGAGGTGCTTAATCCACACCTGTTGAATGAATGATGAGTGAGTGAATTAATGAATCAAAAGCCGAATCCTGTGGTGGGCCCTGAGCCCAGTGCTGGGGACAGGGGGACTGAGACCCAGCAGCGAGTGTTGTCCTAAGGCTTGACTGAGGCATACTTCAAGTTTAGGTCTGTCTGCCTTTGGTGTAGAAAGATTTCTTTATTCTCCTTCCTAAGCTTTGGAAGTGACCTTGCTGCTACCTGCATACCCACTCCTATCCCTCCCTGCAGTGAATCTCACCAACCATTAGGAGAATTGTCTTCTTATAGAGAAGAGGGGCTTGCTGCAGGAGAGACCCCCAAATCTGACCATGGACTCCCCTCTAGGAAGCTGTCCCTGAAAAGGCTCCCCATTCCTTTGCTTGGACTTCAGGCTTCCCCAGATCTTCCTGCTTCCTAGGCTGCCCCTGTCCCCCAAGTATCCCACACTGTGAAATGCAGTTGCCCGTGAGCATGTGCTCACCAGCGCCTCTGTGCCTTCATCGATGCTGCTCCGTGGCGGGGAGCACCCTTCCCTTCAGGACCTGGTCCAGGCGCAGGGCCTCTCAGAGCTCGAGAGGGAGGCCCTGGGCCTCTCCCGTTTCTGGGCCTTAGTGTGTATAGCAGTGAAGAAAGGCCTGAACAAGAGTATAACAATTGTGGTGTATTTTAAACATGCAGAGTAGACAAATTAATGCTTTCAGAACAAGCAACCAAATGTAATATGTGTGTTATTCCAGTATTTCTTTCAAAGAAGTGTGAATCCACAGTGCACTCGAGGCCATGTGGTCAGGAAAGGGGGTGTGAGTTCCGAGTTGTCCGTGAACGTGACTTCCTTTGCGCCCTGCCACAGTCCAAGCTTCAGGGCCCCTCGCGAGCGTCTGTGGCTGTGGCCCGTGCCCTGCTGGCTGTTCTCTGCCCCCGTGGGCCCTGCTCGAACATCACCTTCCCTGACCTGGTCAAGGTCACGGTGTCGGTCACAGCCTGGGACAGGCATACCTGACTCAGTTCAAGTCTTTAGGCCCCAGTACAGATTCGTCACTTAAAAAGTATTTAATAACTACCTGATGAATGAATGCATAAAGTAATGTAAATTAGGGGACATAAAAGTAATGGGTTTACCCTGTGGGATTTGAACAAAGGGAGAAGGATTTCTTCCCCTCCTTCAGCAAATGGAGCTCCTGAGGGCAAAGCACATGTCAAGTGCAGGGCCAAGGCCACCAGCTGCTGTTTCCTTTTTTGTCTTGAGGCTGTGGATTGAGCAGCCCCACCGCACGGAGAGGATGGGTTGTCTGGGCTCATACCGGGCGCCAACCACACACAGAAAGCTCAAAGCCCTGGCTGGCCTGGGGCCTGCCTCACAGTGAGGGTGGGAGGGCAGGCCTGCACAGGCCACTGAGTGGGGCCCAGGTCACCAGGGGTGTCACTGGGGCAGTCTGCAGGTCAGTGTGCTGGTGGGGAAGAAGATAGGCTGAAAATGTCACAACGGATGCCAGGCGCTATTCGCCCCCGATGTCTGGCAGGGAGGCAGTGGGGCTCAGCCGGCCGCCACTCGCTCAGAGCACCTTCCTGGGTCTCCTCCTCACCTATAGAGGTGCCTGTCTGGATGTTTCTTATGAGGAGCAAGTGAGATCATTCTAAAAAGTGCTCAGCACAGTGCTGGGTTCACAGGAAATGCCCCAAACCCAAAAGAAAAGACTGAAATCGTCTGCAAGGTGCGACATCAGGGCCTATGGGACAGCACAGCGCAGACTGGGGAGTTCTGGGTCCTTCTGAGCCTTGTCGCCAACTTTCTGGGTGATCTTGGACAAATCACTCTCCCTCCCTGAGCCGGGCTTCCTGTCCACACGGTGGCTTTAACCAGACCTCCCGCAGAGGGCAGCGTGAGGACTGGCCAGGATGAACGGCAGGAGGGGGCGCCAGGATGGGGGAGCTAGGGTCATCATTTGGACGGGCCTTTAATTCTCAAACTGGATGCTTTCAAGGGTGAGATCTTGAGAAACTCGCTCAGAGCACCCTGGGACTTCCGGTTCCCTGTGGGGTAGAGGAGGAGCCGGGGAGGGGGAGGCCTTTGCACAGGGATCTTCATCATAAGGATGAAGAGCTGCAGCTCAGTGAATGGTTTTTGTTCAAAGCGAGTGGGCAGGCCAGGGCAGGCAAGCCCAGAGAGGGCAAACGGGCGGGTTCAAGTTCCTGGGACCCACAGACCAATTCTCTACCTCTTGGCACGCCTTGGAGCCAAGCACTCCTGTGGTCACCAGGGCTACACACTCCCACCCCGGGGGCTGGGGTGGGGACTGGGAAAGGGAGGAGACCTAGATGGAACAAGGTGTCTCGCTTTGGGGGACCCACAGAGCTCCCTCTAGCTGGGCGCTGAGGATGTGCCCAGCTCTGTGGGCATAGGGTCATGTCTGTCCTCTCCTCAGTGAGAGAGATGGGCTTGTCCTCATTTAAGATGAGGAAACTGAGGCTTCAAGGGGTGAAGCGATTCACCCACCTCATTCCACCAGGCAGAAGGCAGGGCTCAGCGTGCTCGTGTGAGAGTCACACTCAGCGAGGCTGTGTGTGCATGGGCACAAATGGGCATGTATCCAAATGGGTGAGCATGTCTGAGAACCTGAGGGTGTGTGCAAGCATGAGTAGGTGTGTGCTGTGAGTGTGCAAGTGGCTGTGTCTGAGTGAAGAAGAGAAGTGTGCCCATGGGAATGGTCAGCATGCATGTGACACGTGGTGCGTGGCTGTCGAGGGGCAGTGTGTGAGTACCTGAAGGCTGAGTGTGTGTGTGATCAGAGGCCGAGGGAGTGGGCCCGTCCAACCTGCAGGGCTGGCTCAGTGCTCATCCAAAAGGCCAGGCAGGACAGGCTCTGGGGAAGGAGGCTCTGGTGTGAGGGCTGCGCTTTTGTCCCGAGGTCAAGGCCTCTGTGCGAACCGTGACTCCAGGCCGAGATGGGAGGTGCAGGGCAAACTCGGCACCCCAGCCAGCCTGTGGGCAGGTGCCCATCCCTAAAGCCTGGCCTCACCCTCTGTGCAAATGCAGGGTTGGGTGAGCTGGTGGGGCAAGGTCAAGGCCCTAAGCGGAGCCAGGGCCTGAAGTGAGGGTGGCCACACCCTGGCATCCTCAACACAACCGACAAGAAAGCAGTTTTGAACTTTGCTGGCAGTGGTGGTGGCCAGAGGCCAAGGCCATGGCGTCACCAATATTGACTGAGGGGTGGTTGGCCAGGCACAGACTGCCCCAGGGAAAGAGGAGGGACTTTGGGACTGCCCTTTTCCCTGTGAAGGAGCATCTTTCGGGTGGGGTGGGAGGTGGCTGGGCATGGATTAGCCCAGGCCACTTCAACCACTGGGAACTAGAGGTGCAGGGCCCAGCACCCACAAACTTTTCAAAACCTGTGCAAATATAAGAGGCTTGGAAAAATGATTGACTCTAAAAGAAAAAGAGAATCTGTAAAGCTGAAATTAATAAATGTTATAATTAATGCATTCAGGCTTATTATTAAATTTAGAAATCAAAACAATTTCATTACACTTGAAACCAATTTGTAAGCTTGGTTTCCTCCTTTTGCAAGAATTCTCCAGTGTGCGCGTGGCTTTTCAGAAATCACAGCCAATTGTTAAAGACTGGTAGTCAAACAGTTTGCCAAGCAAAATTTTAAAAATCCTTTCAAAGTGTTAACAGCAAAAAATTATATTTCATCTGGGAGCGTGTGGATATGTTTTGTTTTAATCTGTTGAAATGATTGTGGGGAAGCCTCCGAGGTCAGACCTGGGGCTGCGTTAGGGCTATGGCTGGGGAGCGGTGAGTCTGGGCAGGGACCACCGCCGCCTGGAGTTAGGTGGCACCTCCGTGCACCAGGGGCCACTCCCTGCGCATGACACGCCTGGTCTCACGCAGTCCTCATGAACACCGGGTCATAGGTACAGCCGGTGTCGTCTCAGAGTTTCAGGTCCTCCAGCTGGTGGGGAAAGGGGAAAGTGCCCCTGGTTGTAACGACCCTTGGGAATCTCTTAGGAAGTCCCCATGCTGGAGAAGGTCATCTCAGTGAGTCTACACGGTCAGTGTTCTGACATTGTTGGACCGGTTGTTTCTGCTACCGAGGCCCAGAGACAGACCACACTGGTAAAAAACACATTTCCTTAAATACCAGAATCATCTTGTGCATGGCAAGGTGCTCCCACGCCAGGAGGTGCAGCGGCCGGAGACCAGCTGCTTCCTGACTTCCCACACGCACTGCAGAGCGAGCGCGTGCCGAGTGGGGGAGCGTGCCACATCACGACACCACACCACCCCTGCTCTCCTTCTTGCTCCCCCAACCCCGCTTTTATGTTCAAGCACTCGTAACTGAGTCTGTGTGTCCCAAACGCGTTCCGGATGCCAAACCACTGTGCACAGGCAGCTCCGGGGAGCAACGTGCCGAGGCCAAGGTGACTCGGTTGGCCTGCCCCTGTTGCCTTTGCTCTGATCTCTGCTGCCTTCTGTCCCTGCTTTCCAGCTGAGTGTGGACAAGGCACTGAAGGGGACAGGGCTGGCGTTGGGACCTCTGTGCTCTAGCTAGCAGAGGCTGAGGGCTGCTGGGGCAGTGAGATGCTGGGGCGGGGGGGAGGGGGCGCTCAGTGAAGGTCTGTGTCGGGGGCGATCTTGGGTGGAGAAGGAATAAGGTGACAATCAGCACATCCAGAACAATGCTGACAGGGAGGGACAGAGAGATCAGGGGCCTTCGGGCCTCCAGTGCAGTCTTAGAATCGGCATCAAAAAGAGGTGGGAGGAGGTCAGGAGGCCATGTGCCAAGGTGACACTCGCCCCTCCCTCTGGGGCACGGAGTTAAGGCAGCCCCTGCTTCTCGACCAGCACCCCCACACTGCGGTAAAATAAATGCAGCTGTGGTCGCTGGTGTGCATTAAGGCCCCCCGGGCCCAGGTGAGGCTCTCACTGTGCCGCTGCATCGTCTCAGTGATGTTCACCGCAGCTCTGGGAGGAGGGTCCTAGTTCTACCCACATCTTTCCAACGAGGACACCGAAGCCCAGAAAAGTCAAGAGAGTTGCTCAAGGTCACGCAGCTGGCAAATGACAGAACCAGGGTCTGGTGGCAGATCTGGCCATCTCTAAAGCTGGCCCCTGATCATGCCTGCCTCTCCTGTCCCAAGGTCAAGCAGGGCTCTCAGCCAACTGTCTTAAGTTCCAGAGCATGGGCTGAGGAAGGGAGGTGAGACTTCTGCCCTCTGCGCTCTGGCCTTGCATTCACTTCTATGAAAGGAGACAAAACATACCGCGGCCGTGCGGCCACGGAAGGGGAAGCCGTGTCCTTTGGATGCCTCCAGGAGGCTGCCATTGGGGGAGGGGATGCATTGTTACCAGAATCTGATGGGCACAGGCTGGAAGGGGAATTTCCAGGAGGGCAGTGGGCAATTCCCACAGGTCAGGCAGGGAGAGGCAGCAAGCTGGGGCGGGCAGTTATTCCTACAGCAGAGATGCTGGTGGGGCCGACTCTGCCTTCTGTAGGCAGAATTCTCTCCATGGGGAGAAGGCCCATAGCTTTGCCCAGATTCTCAGAGAGGTCCGTGACTCAGGAAAGGCATATCTCATTGGTTCAGAGCATGGTCTCTGGTGTTACAGGGACCTGGGTTCAAATTCCAATTCCTGCTTTTACTCGCTGCATCTGTCAATAAATAACTTGTTTTCTGAGCCTTGGTTTCCCCATCTGCTAAACAGGGATATTGACATACTCCTCAAGGACTGGGAAGGGATTACGTCCAACCCTGGCGCAGCGGAGGCATTCAGCGCTCCTCGTCTCCCTTTGTACCCCTTCCGCTTGAAGCAGAACCCCAAGTCTGCTGGCGGGATGTGTGATCTGTGCGGGCATTTCATCTGGCAGTTGCAAGTGTGATATTATCCCTCACAAAGCCTTCATTACGGCTCTGCTAACAATACCACCGATAAGGCAGGGATGCTCCTGCCTGCCAGCCTCCAGGTGATTATAACATTTGGATAAATTGCCTTTTGTCTTGCTGAGAGATGATGGGGGGAGGGGGCTGTGCCGGAGATTCACTCGGCCATTTTTTGGAACCTGCAAGGGAAGCCTTGTGGATGGACAGCCTCGGTTTGCAGAAGGACAGACAGACTGGGTTTGCAGAAGGAGGCCTGGCTGGCAGTGGGGAAGTGGGCTCCAGCCCAGACTGTCCCACAGGCAGGCTGTGTGGGGTCAGGCAGGTGTTTCGTCATTCTGGGGTCTCTGGTTTCTCAGACAACAGGTGAAGGCAGCGGCTTCAAGATCAGAGGAGTCTTGGTTTGTCGGTGGCATTGAAAGACCCTTTCTTGCTCTTTGGCCAGGTTTTGAGCAATGAAGTAGGCAGAGGACTCCTGAAAGAAAAGGAGCCCCGCTGCACTCTTACAGTCCCGGCGTATTTTCCATCTCTGGGCTACAAGGAAGGCCCTCGCTTTGGCCTTTCCTTCATTGGTAAACTCCAGAACCAGCTAAAAGTCTTCTTTAGCTTTGAGTCAGCTCGACCTGGGTTCCAAGCCCAGCTCCACCACTTATCACCTGTGTGACTTTGGGCAAAGCATTTCACTTCCCCTCCGTTTCCTCATCTGTAAAGGGAAAATGCTGCAGTGAAGACCACTATTTCACAGGCTTGCTGGGAGCACTAGATGAAACAAAACAGAATAAAATATGTGAAGTGCTCGAGCCAGTGCCTGGAGCCCCGTAAGCACTCGGCAAATGCTGTTTGTTATTATTGTCCTGCTTTTCCCCGACAGAAAACGTGGACACCTTGGTATGTCCGTAGGTCTGTTTCTTCACCTCCATGTCAATGGCTGCATTGTATTTTGCTGTGAGGACATACCATCTATCATTTCTTCAGTTCCCTCCTGTAGGGCATTTGGGAGGTTTCCAGTTTTCAACTTTTTATTTTTCCTTTCCTTTATTTTTTAAAAAAGATTTTGCCTGACTGGTGTGGCTCAGTGGATTGAGCGCGGGCTGGGAACCAAAGGGTCCCTGTTCGATTCCCAGTCGGGGCACATGCCTGGTTGCGGGCCGGGTCTCCAGTGAGGGCCATGTGAGAGGCAACCATACATTGCTGTTTCTCTCCCTCTTTCTCCCTCCCTTCTCCTCTCTCTAAAAATAAATATAAATAAAATCTTGAAAAAAAAAACTAATATTACTTAAAAAAAAATATTTTATTTATGCTTAGAGAGATGGGAAAGGAGGGAGAAAAACAGGGAGAGAAACATCAATGTGTGGTTGCCGCTCGCGCTCCCCATACTGGGGACCTGGCCCGCAACCCAGGCATGTGCCCTGACTGGGAATCAAACCCTCAACTCTTTGGTTCAAAGGCTGGCACTCAATCCACTGAAACACACCAGCCAGGGCATTCAGTTTTCAACTGTTTAAATCATCCCAGAAAATAACTTCAGAAGGCCAAGTGGTCTTTTGTTTGTAGGCGTTCACTCTGCAGCTTTTCCACAGTCGGGTGGGAGCAGGAAAACACCACGGCCTGGGAGGGCCATGCCCCGCCTCTGGGGACAGATGACTTTGGATCTGGCCTGGCAAAGTGGAAAGAGGAATAGCTCTGGAAGCAGATGGGCCTCAGTTTCCTCATTTGTCAAACAGGGACAATGCCAATACTCCCCGCCCCCTGCCCTGTGCACGGTAAATGCGCAGTCATTGTCGGCTGTCACCACATCGTCATCTTCATCCTCATTCTTCATCTGCCATCTGGTGAAGCCAGAGTCACCTCCCAAAGACAGTAAATCACCCAGGCCAGGTCACTCTTTGGACCCCAATCACACCCTTTCTTCCCATGCCCATTTAACTCAGCACACATTCAAATGAGGCATGCAATCTTGATTTTAAATTCTGTCTGGCACCCACAGGTTCAAACGCGAAGGGGCCCTCTCTGTAAATAATCACTGGTATGTGATATTTTTAAGAAGCCGAAGCCATTGTTTCTGATTGAGGGAAAGTTGGTGCTATTTTGAAGATCAGCGCGATTAAGCGGTAGCGTTATCTCTTTAACCGCTGGGAATTATACGCCGTTTGAGATTTGTGAGCTCTAGGACATTTGCCAGATGTGCTTGATTCGACATTTCAGACAACAAAGGGGCTAATGTTGGCGGGAATCTTGACGGCATTTCTGATGATCAGGATATTCTTTGAGGATGGTACTGAGACCTTTCGGGAAAGAATTTCAGCTTTCACATAAACTAATTTGGGATGCTCACTCTCTGTCTCCCACAAAGCAAATTTAGTTCATTGTTAGTTGTATATGTTAAATGGTTATGAGAGTTTTTCCCTTTGAATATTAATAATGTGCCTTTCAGCTGAGACACTTGCCTGGGGTATCATTAATTGCGGGGAGGGAGTAAAGATTAGTGGTGCAGTTATTCTGTAAATGGTTTAACGTTGAGGCAAGCAGCAGTCACACGAAGAGACACACGTACAGGCGGCCTGCACAGCTCGGGCTCATCCTTCTCGAGAGGAATGAAAGGGGTGGGCAGGCGGTGAGGGGTTACAGTCCATCTCCCAGTTTCCCACCACATTATAGGTAATTATCCCAAACACCTTCAAATGCTTCCTTATTGGGCTAGGGTGTATAAATGACCCTTTATCAAGTAAGGTCGCATCTCAGTTTGGGCACTGGGGTGTCTGCCTGAGGACTCTGAAATGGACAATCCCGTTCATTAGGAGCTTCACTGTGGTCCGACTGTGCTGGGTGGAGGACCAACGGTGATGAGTCATGTGTAGGAGCGGAGATAGCTGAGGAAAACATAAGCTACAAAACACAGCTGACGAGGAGAATGATAATCGAGTTCGGGCCAAGTTGGGTACAGCTCTGACTCTACCACCAGCTAGGAGCGGTTATTGTCCGCGTTGCAAACTGCAGCTTCTGAAAACGACCCACAGGGCATGGCAGAAAAAGGCAGAGGAGGTGAGCAGTAAGGGGCTTAGCAAGGGCCTGGCAAGGATCCCTCACAATGATCACTCCTGTCCCTGCTTCATTTCCCTGCACTGTGGATGAGAGCCACTGGTTGAGCCCTCTGATGCGTAAGCTTTCAAGCGTTTTGAGGTGCAGAGAAACACACAGTCATGCGCTGTAAAACAATGTTCCCGTCGACCATGGACCACATGTATGACGGTGGCCCCATAAGATTATAGTAGAGCTGAAACATTCCAATCGCTTAGTGACACCACGGCCCTCGTGAGGTCGCAGCATGACACATCACTCTTGTCTCTGTGGTGACGCAGGTGTGAACAAATCTGCCGCGCTGCCCGTCATATGAAAGCACAGCACGCCCTGGTCGGGCAGGTCAGTTGGTCAGAGTGTCGTCCTGACAGGCCCAGGTTGTGGGTTCGATCCCCAGCCAGGGCACATACAAGAATCACAACCAATGAATGCATCAGTAAGTGGAACAACAAATCAACATTTCTCTCTCTCTCTCTCTTTCTCTCTCCTCCTTTCTCTAAATCAATTAAAAATTATAGCACACACAATTATGTATGGTATGTAATACTTGATAATGACAATAATGAGTATGTTACTGGTTTATATATATATTTACTGTACTCTACTTTTTATACTATTTTATTTTAGTTATTTATTTTTAATTTAATCTTTGTTACATTGTTTTTACATTATCTTTTAGTCCCCTATACCTCCTTCCCCCAGCAATCTCCACCCTGTTGTCCATGACCATGAGTCCTTTTTTCCTTTTTGCTCAATCCCTCCACCCTCTAACCTCCCCCCCACGCTAGCTGTCATCCTGCTCTCCATTGATGAGTCTGTCCCCACTTTCCTTGTTAGTTCAGTTTGTTCATTAGATTCCACATATGAGTGAAACCATATGGTATTTGTGTTTCTCTGACTGGCTTATTTCACTAAGCATAATGTTCTCCAGGTCCATCCATGCTATTGCAAAGGGTAAAATTTTCTTCTTTTTTATGTATGGCCAAAGAGTATTCCATTGTGTAAATGTCCCATAGTTGTTTTAGCCACTCACCCACTGATGGACACTTGGGCTGCTTCCATATCTTTGTGATTGTGAACAGTAACACTGCAATGAACATAGGGGTGCTTATGTTCTTTCAAATTAGTGTTTTGGGTTTCTTCACAAGTATTCCCAGAAGTGGGAGAGCTAGGTCAAAAGGCAGACCCATTTTTAATTTTTGAGGTATCTCCATACTGCTTTCCAGAGTGGCTACACCACTCTGTATTCTCATGAACAGTGCAAAAGGGTTCACCTTTCTCCACGTCCTCACCAGCACCTGTTTGTTGATGTGTTGATGATGGCCATTCTGACAGGTGTGAGATGGTATCTCATTGTGGTTTTGATTTGCATATCTCTGATGAATGGTTACGTTGAGCATCTTTTCATATGTCTATCGGCCATCTGTATGTTGTCTCTGGAGAAGTGTCCTTTCAGGTCCTTTGCCCATTTTGTAATTGTATTGTTTGTTCTCTGGCGTTGAGTTTTGTAAGTACTTTGTAAATTTTGGATATTAATCCCTTATCGGATGTATCGGCAAATATGTTCTCCCCTTCTGTGGTCTTTTTATTTTGTTGATGATTTCCTTTGCTTTGCAAACACTTATTAGTTTGATGCAGTGCCATTTGTTTATTTTTTCTTTTTTTCCCCTTGCCTGGGGAGATAAGTCTGATAAAAACTTGCTATGAGCGATGTCCAAGATTTTGCTGCTTATGTTTTCTTGTAGGATTTTTATGGTTTTGGGCCTAACATTTAAGTCTTTGATCCATTTTGAATTTATTCTTGTGTGTGGTGTAAGAAAGTGGTCTATTTTCATTTTTCTGCATGTATCTGCCCAATTTCCTCAACACCATTTATTGAATAAACTAACTTTAGCCCATTGTGTGTGCTTGCTTCCTCTGTCGAATATTAATTGACTATAAAGGTATGGGTTTATTTCTGGGCTCTCTATTCTGTTCCATTGATCTGTGTGTCTGTTTTTATGCCGGTAGCAGGCTGTTTTGATGACTTGGCCTTGTAGTATAGTTTGATATTAGGTAACATGGTTCCTCCAACTTCGTTCTTCTTTCTCAAGATTGCTGTCGCTATGTGGGGCCTTTTGTGGTTCCATATAAATTTTTGAGATATTTGTTCTAGTTCTGTGAAATATGTCATTGGAATCTTGACAGGAATTGCATTGACTCTAGAGGTTGCTTTGGGTCGTATGGACGCGTTAACGATGTTAATTCTTCCTATCCACGAACACGGATGTGCTTCCACCTATGTTTCTTCTTCAGCTACTTTCTTCGGTGTCTTCTAATTGTCTGAGCACAGGTCTTTTACATCCTTGGTTAGGTTTATCCTAGGTATTTTATTCTTTTTGAAGCAATTGTGAATGGGATTGCTTCCTTGATTTCCCTTTCTGTTAGTTCATTATTGACATATAAAAATGCAACTGATTTCTGCATATTAATTTTGTATCCTGCTGCTTTGCTGAATTCATTTATCAGTTCTAGTAGTTTCTTGGTTCAATCTTTGGGGTTCTCTGTGTACAGAATCATGTCATCTATGAATAAAGACAGTTTTACTTCTTCCTTTACAACTTGGATGCCTTTTATTTCTTCTTGTCTGATTGCTGTGGCTAGGACTTCCAGTACTATGTTGAATAAGAGCTGTGAAAGCAGAAATCCCTGTCTTTTTCCTGATCTTAAGGGGAATGCCTGTAGTTTTTGCTCATTGAGTATGATGCTGGCAGTGGGTTTGTCATATATGGCCTTTATTATGTTCAGGTATGTTCCCTCTACGTTCATTTTGCTGAGAGTTTTCACCATAAATGGGTGCTGGATTTTATCAAATGATTTTTCTGCACCTATTGATATGATTATGTGGTTTTTAGCCTTTATTTTATTTATGTGGTGAATCACGTTTATTGATTTGCAAATGTTGTACCAAACTTGAACTCCTGGAATTAATCCCACTTGATCATGATGTACGATCTTTTTGATGCATTGCCGTATTCAGTTTGCTAATATTTTGTTGAGGATTTTAGCATCCATGTTCATCAAAGGTATTGGCTTATAATTTTCTTCCTGTCTAGTGTCTTTATCTGGCTTTGGAATTAGGATAATGCTGAATTCACAAAATGAGTTTGAGAGCCTTCCCTCCCCTTGGATTTATGGAGCAGTTTGAGAAGCAGAGGCACTAGTTCTTCTCAGAATGTCTGATAAAATTCCCTTGGGAGGCCATCCGGTCCTGGGCTTTTGTTTGTTGGCAGTTTCTTTTGTTACTGCTTCAATTTCATTAGTTATAATCTGTTTACTCAGATTCTCTGATCCTTCCTGATTTAATTTTAGAAAATTGTATGTTTCTAGGAATTTGTCCATTTCGTCCAGGTTGTCCAGTTTGTTGGCAGATAGTTGTTCACAGTATTTTCTTACAATCCTCTGTATTTCCTTGGTTTCAGTTATTTCTCCTCTTTCATTTCTGATTTTATTTATTTGGCTCCTTTCTCTTTTTTTCTTGATGAGTCTGGTTAAAGGTTTGTCAATTTTATTTACCTTTTCAAAGAATAAGCTCTTGGATTCATTGATCCTTTGTATTGTTTTTTTTTTTTTAGACCCTATTTTGTTTATTTCTGCTCTGATCTTTATTATTTCCTTCCTACTACTTATTTTGGGCTTTGTTTGTTGTTCTTTTTCGAATTCCTACAGTCTAATTGGTAACTACCTGCTTTTCTTTTGCAGCTTTTAGGATTCTCTTCTTGTCTTTAAGCCTTGTCATTTTAATTACAATGTGTCTTGGTGTGAGCCTCTTTGGGTCCAACCTGTCTGGGACTCTCTGGGCTTCCTGGACTTGTTTGTCTTTTTCCTTTACCAGATTAGGGAAGTCTTTGGTCACTATTTCTTCAAAGAAATTCTCAATCCCTTGCTTGCTATTTTCTCCTTCTGATATTCCCATGATGTGGATGTTGTTCTGCTTCATGTTGTCCAAAATGTTTCTTAAGCTATCCTCATTTTTTAAAATTCTTTTTATTTTTGCTACTCTGCCTTGGTGTTTTTTTCTACCTTGTCTTCCAAATCTCTGATGCAATCCTCTGTTTCATCTAACCTACTATTTATTCCTTCTGGTTTATTGTTTATTTCAGATATTGTGTCTTTATTTCTGACTGGTTCTTTTTATCATTTCTATATCTTTTTTCATGATTTTGAGTGACTTTACAATCATTACGCTATCTGATAAATTGCTTGCCTTCATTTCATCTAGTTCTTCTTCTGGAGAATTCTCTTTTTCTTTTATTTGGGGTCTGTTTCTTTACCTTACCAATTTGGCTGTTTCTTTGTACTTTCCACTTTAGTTGGTAAACAGATCAGTTGTTAAACTGACCAGGCTGTGATCAGCAGCAGGACTCAAGCATCACAGGGTAGGGCAGAGTAATTCCTGTGGGTAGGGATCTTGCTTCCCCTCAGGCTGGTGCCACTGGAGGGGCTTGCTGTGTCTGAGAGAGATGGCTCCTACAGTTTGGGGAATGACTCAGCACAAGGATCCTGGCGGCTCTTCAGTTCTTTCCCCAGAGCCACCAACCCCAGACTCTCCTCAAGCATCTCTAGTCCCTTCTGCGCTCCCTCTGCAGAGCCCAGGGTAAGTGGCTGCAAATGAAATTTTGTGTGTTGGCCCTTTAAAAGGGTCTCTGAATCTCCAGCTGTCTCTCCCTGGCAGAGAGAAACCCTGCTGCTTTTCACAGCTGGATCCTTTCTGGGTTCCTTTCTGGGTCTAGTGCTGTAGGCTGCGGAGCCCAGCTTGGGGTTTAGACCCCACATTTCTCAGGAGGAATCCCCCAGCTGTTGAAATATCCCTCTGGATCTTCAGCTGCCATCCCTGGGAACATAGACAGCCCTCTCACATCTCTGCAATCCCTACCAGTCATGTGGTGGTGAGGTGGTTTCTTCTGTTTGTCTGTGGTTATAAGGCTTCTCTCCAGCTAGTGTTCAGTTGGTTATTCATGATGCTTTCTCTACAATTTAGTTGTAATTCCACATTGGTCCTGGGAGGAGGTTAGCGTAGCTTCCACCTACTCCTCTGCCATCTTGGATCCTACCCACAATAACCTCAACTCTGTTTCAAATATATGTCTGTATCAGACATATATACCCCCCAGAATGCGGCATAAGGCTCTCCTCAGAGATTCATTAGCCGGACCTTACTTCTGCAATGAGATGATTGTAGTCCTGCCTCAGTACTACACTGGAGGGAGAACATAATTAGCACTCCATCAGAAACCACACTGGCACTGGCCCTTCCCAGCCACTTCACCCATTCTCGCTTTGCTGGGGTCCTCGTATCTCCACGTGTGCACCAACCTAGGAGCTCCTATCATTATTTTAGAGTGTACTCATGCATCTCGTACTTGCCATGTCTCTTTTTTTAAGGTTTTATTTTATTTTTGGTATTCCTTTTTTTTTATTGTTTTTCAAGTACAGTTGTCTCCATTTTCCCCCACCACTTCCCCCACCCCACCCATCCCCACCTCCCACCTGCGATTCTACCCCTCTGTGGTTTGTCCATGTGTCCTTCGCATCATTTTCTCTTGTGATTGATTTAACCTGCATTGTTTTGTTCAGTTAATATGCTGTGCAGACTTGCAGCCGAGGAGCAGTAGGCTGTACCATACAGCCTCGGTGTGCAGTCAGCTAGACCACCTAGGTCTGCGTAAGTGCAGTCCATGATGTTTGCACAGCAATGAAATCACCCGATGATGCATTTCTCAGAACATATTTCCCATCATTAAGTGGCTCATGACTATGATGGATTGTTTTTATTAATCAAAATAACAAGTTGTTTATTATGTGCCAGGGGCTAAATGTGTATGATTCGTTGAAGACTATGAGGAACTTATGGGCAGGTCCTCTGCCCACCTGCCCACTTTCATAATCAGCTCTGAGTCATGGGACCTGTGTAAGGTGCAGGGGACACAGTGATGAATCATAGTCACGCAGTCCCTGCCCTCAAGAAGCTCCTACCCTAGTTGGGGATATAGGCAAATAAAGCTACTTCTACTGTCACAGGCTAAGTGCTGTGAGTGGGGCTCGTGGGGGCACAGAGAAGAGACACCTAACGCAGACAGAGCAGTGGAGGCGGTGAGGGAGGGAGGCAGAGACAGGTTGGCTACAGGAGGCTGCCTAGAACAACGGTCTACCAACAGCTGATCCTGACCCTTAAGTGGGTCGTGAAATCAATTTCATACATAGCAACCAGCATTTTAAAAAGGTACGTCACACATAGAAAGAATACATACATATGTGTGCATGTGCTTCAGTGCATACTGAGTCATGAAATAAATCATTCCTTACTGCCAGCCAGGGTCCAAAGGTTTGAGAGCCATGCTCCCAGAGAATTCTTGCCTAGATCCCCAAAGCCTGGCACATCGTAGGCACTCACAGACTTTTTGATGAGTAGCAGGATGGATTTAAATTCTCACAAGCAGGTATTATCTTCCCCAGTTAAGAAAGACATTCTCAGAAACCCAGGTCTAGCAAACCCAGACTGGCCAAGCATGCTTGCAGTTTGCAGCTTAGCAGTCCAGGGCTTCCCAGTCAGGCCAAAAGCAAGCTCCTCTGCCCAGGTAAAGAAGCCAGCGCAAGATGGGGGCGGAGCTGAGGCAGTTCAGAGAGGCTCCAAAGGTGACCTTTCTTGGTGCCTCAGCCCGTGACCTCCTATAAAATGAGCATCCCAGGCTCTGACCCACCCAGGTGGCATGTGCTTCATAATAGCATTGGCTCGGCCACTGTGTTTACTCCAGGATGTCCTTAGTCACCCACCTCAGGCCAGCATGGCCCACACCCCTGTGCCTTCAGGATGCCAACAGGAAGCACTGTTTATGGGGGCAGACCAGAATGCAGGGGAGAAAGGGCCCTGGGGAAAACAGAGGATGGACAGAAGCCCTCATCTGTCCCTGGCAGGGTGACTCAAGGGTAATGATTAGGTAGCCACGAACAGAGACTCCCTGTTAGTGGTTTTTCAGGACACTCTGAACTTGATCTGTCCTATAATATCAGAACCAAAATACCCCTTGGCTGCCTTTCTCCTCCATCACAGACTCTTCAGGTTGGAAGGACCCTAGAAATTATCCAGCCCAATGCCCTCATTTTACAGATAGAGAGAAAGGGGCCCGAGAGGGAAGGCACTGACCCAGGGCCAGCCAGCAGGCAGCCTGAGAGTGGGGGCCAGGACCTCAAACCCAGGTCTCTGTGCCACCACCAGGGGCCTGGGGTCCTTCAGATACCCCTCTCTTGACATCTCGCCAGAAGGCTCTCCTGTCTAACTTTAACCCTGTTTGGTCCCTTCTCTATAAGTAACCAGAGAAATCTTTCTAAGGGACAAATCAGTTACTACTCTACCTGCCTGAAACCTTCCCTCATTCTCCACTGCCCTTGAATGAAAAGACACCCACAATCTTTCCTCCTGCCCTCACCTTTCCCACCTCTCGGGCTTGCTCCCTTGCTCGTCTTCCCCGGACATGGTTATGCTGCCTTCTGGACTGTCTGCAGCCCCCTAGCTGTGCAGGGTTCTCCCCCATCTCTGATCCTGTCCCATGCTGTCCCTCTGCCTTGAACACTCTTCCCAACCCTGCTGCACTCGTCTGCCCTTGTTTAGGCTGCCCACTAGATCGTGCCTTTTCCAGAAAACCTCCCTAGCCTGCTGGCCTCCCGAGTCAGGTATCCCTGCTAGGTTCTCCTGCAGCAACATGGTGTGGTTACGACCCGTTTTACCGTCGGTTTCTCCAGCTCTGAGACAGAAGATGCTGTGATGCTGCTATCACCTTCACGCCTAATACAAAGCCAGACCCACAGCAACTAATCACTGAGTATTTGTTGACCAGACAACCACCAGTGCCCATCCTTCTCCAAACTTCCTAAGAGTGGCCTTCCCTTCCCGTGATGTGTTTTAAAAAGACTTAATTTTTTAGAGTAGTTTTAGGTTCACAACAAAATTGAGATGAAGATAGAGATTTCCCATATCCCTCCTGCCTCACATATGCATAGTCTCCTCCCCCACCATCATCATCCCCCACTGGAGCGCTCCATTTGTTACACTTGATGAGCCTGCACTGACAGATCATAATCACCCCAAGTCCATAGTTTATACAGAGCTCACTCTCGGTGTTGCACATGCCATGGGTTTGGACAACTATATGATGACATGCATCCATCATTATAGTACACAGAATCCCTGCACCCCAACTATTCATCCCTATAATGCATTTTTATGTTTCTCATCAAGCACAGCTTTTGCCCATAGGAGTCTAGGAACACAATTTCAGGTTCTTCAGTCACACCATGCTTTTGTGCCTCTATGTGTTTGTACATGCTGTTCCCCCTGCCTGGAATGCCCTTCCAGGAATGCCAGGAACGCCATTCCTGTTTATGAAATTCCCTCACTTGTGGCACCATTTTTTCCTTTCATTTTGGCCAGGTGATTAGTTCTCCTCCATAATCCCCCTTCATCCCTTAGGGCCTCCCCCCACCGGGGCCCCCATCACATTCTATTGTAACTGTATGTTTTTGTGTCTCTTTCCCCTACTAGACTGTGAGTCTCCTTGGGACCAGGGCGTCATGTGAGGCAAGACTGGAAAAGCTGAGCGCAAGTCAGTGGCATTGTACCACAACTGAAGAACAGTCACACTAACACAGAATTCCCACAATACGTTCCATGGAACCCTGGCTCCATAAAAATGCGCCAAACTGATTTATACAGTGGGGAAAACTTACTGTGTAAAGTGCTCTCATTAGCCAGGACAGGCCTTCTGGTCTACCTGGAAATCTCTTTCTCATTGTGCAGCAGAGTTTCTTGATCTGGATGTTTAGAGGGACCATCAACCTCTTAAGATTCCATGTGTGTGTGTACACATGTATGCTTGTGTTTGTGCACTAGTGGGCATTTTTCTAGGAAGAGGTCCATTGTTTTTGTTATGCCTAACGGGACTGAGACTCTAGATAAGAGAAAGGGGAGGAATCACTGCGTTAAAGGAAAATGCTCATGTTCTTATTTGTAAATTGGCTTCCTGCTAGTCTGGTCACTGTCAGTCAGTCCTGCTCAGTCTGATCAGCTTGTGTTCACTTGCCAGACTGAGGTTCTGGAACCTCCCCCTACTGAGGGGCCACCAGCCTCCTTGGACCACGAGGTAGGACTCACATCTAGGCTGTTACCTGTGTGGTCTCTTCTGGCCAGAAAACCTCTTCACATGCCTGTGGTCGACTCTCAGCTATCCTCTGGGTCTCAGCTACCTGCCATTTCCTTCTTAAAACCCTTTCTGAATTTCCAATTCTGGATTAGGTACCCCTTCTTTATGTTCCCCCAGAATCATTCCTACCTCTCTGGGGCATGACCCCCCACCCCCAGCATCTAGGTCCAGGTTTTTCCCTTTTTATTGTGCTTATTCCATATGCAATCAACTGTTTATAGGACTTGTCTGCTACCTGTCAAAATATAAGCTCACGAAGGAGGGGGTTTGTGTCCAGCTCTGCCATGTTTGCTGCTCACACCAAGCGTAGTGTCTAGCAGATAGTAGGTGTTCATTAAATACTAGGTGAAGGGGCGCATGCAAAAATAAGCACTTTAATCCCTTGTCAGACCGTAACAGTAAGACCATAACGTCCTCGCCCTCCTTCTCTGACTTCGTACGGACTTGACAATCATGAGAATTTCAAATAGTGAAACATTCAGATAATCAGTTTTTGTCTTTTATCAGCAAAAGCTTCTTTCTCACCTACCGCGTGCATGTGTGTGCACACACGTGCACAGACCTGTGTGTGATGAGAGAGGGGAAAAACACGTGACACAAGGTGTCAGAACAGACGTACCTGCGTTTCTCAGAAAGTGACCCTTGTAGTCCTTGACGACCCTCGTGGCCGGGTTGTAGAAGCCGTCTCCACAGTCGTAATAGCCCGCGGGGATTTTCCTGGGCGGGTCCATATTGGTGAGTTGAGAGATACCTTGAAAGGATCCAATGCATAATTAACTCACCGCCAAGGTCAAAGTGAGGCCTGGCCCCGGCCCTGGTCCAAGCCCACTTTGGTCCGGTTGCTCATGTGAATACTGGCTCTGCTGTTGGACTGATGCTCCCTGTTGAGGGTCTGGAGCAAAGGCAGCAGGCGCAGTGCCCCAGAGGAGTGTCCTGGAAGTGGCTCGGTCACTCAGTGGGGGTCTTGGGCACTGGACCCCACCCTCTTTCTTTGACCCCATCCTCCATTTCTAAGGACACCATGACAAGGGCACACTTCTGGAGTCAGAGAGACCCTGAGGCTGCCTCGGTGTTGGCCGTGTGGATAGAAGGCACGTAAGGAGAGGGTTAGCACTCAAGGTGCGGGCAGGGGCCAGAATGGGTGCTCACGCTTCACTTGGAAACCTGCGGAGCTGGGCACGAATAAGGAAGAACAGTAGGAAAGAAAGGGGCAGGTGGGCAGGGGCCAGGTGATGGAGAACCTTGACTCTTACCAAATTACCACCATAGCTGCCATTTACCAAGTACTTATTAGGGGCAAGGTATTTTGCTAAGCATTTGACTCCTACTATTTCCCTTTACTCTCACAGTAGCCCTGGGGCCCCATTTTACAGATAGCAAAACTGAGGTTCAGAGAGGTCAAGTAACTTGCCCAAGGTTATCCAGCTAGGAAGCAGCTAGATGCCCAGTTTTGTAACCTGTATGTCAAGTTGTTGATGTCAGGGGAGGAGAGGGCCTTGGCACCTCCCCCCCCCCATCACAGGACTGGGGACATTGGATCCCGCACGAGAGAAAGAGGACTCGGTGCACCTTTTAGGTCACGCCACTCTGTGTGTTGTATATCTCGGACTGCGGAGGCCTGAGCAAAGGGTACAGGGGTGGGATCAGTAACTTCCTGGGTTTCATGTAATCTGGGGTTCCTCAATTCCCTGTCCTCGGGCCCGGCGCCAAGCTCACAGCTCAGGGTCCTGCACGCCACAGGCACGCCTACATTGCTGAACAACGATGACCAGGTATACCACTGGCTAACAATGACTGGCTCACACTCCATGCCGAGTGCTGTCTAGCCATTCTCTCCCAGGTGAAGGGCGGCCTTAGCCCTCTCCCAGCCCCAGCAGTGCCTTCCCGGGGCCGAGAGGTGGCCATTGGAGAGGTCTGCGGAGTGCTGAGTGACCCGGGAAGGAAGTGGGTACTTAGGCTGAGCTGCTTGGCTGGGAGTCACAGGAGGAAAAGGGACGGGTGCGGGGAAGGTCACCACGCTGCCTTCAAGTCTGGCAGAGGCCCAGCTCTGGCCAAACCAGCTGCTGCGCAAGAGTGGGGGGGCCTGCATTTGGGGGCTCCCGGCCTCTAGGGCTCTGTCTGTCCAGGGGAAGAGCCCATGACAAAGTCCAGGCCCTGCCATAACTAACCCAAGGGGAAGCCCCTCACCAGTTTCTTAAGTGGAATCGAGACTGGGAGCTTTTTGAAGTCAGAGGCTGTGTCCTTTCAGTGTTCAGTCCCCTGGGGCCTAGCCTGAGCCTGACCCAGAGCAGGTACTCAGGAAATGTTAGTGTCATTGCCACAGCTCCCCAAAGGGCACCCCGTCACCCCATACTGTGGTGTCAATAGTAGCATCCCTGTTTGGTAACACGTCTTTACTGAGCACCTACTACGTGCCAGGCAATGTCCTAGGCCCTGGGACACAGTGGTAATGAGACCGAGCCCCTGCCCTCAGGGAGCTCACAGTCATGCGGGAAGAGAGATGCCGAGTGCTGGCGATAGAGCTCTGGAGGACGCCACGCTGCTCCGTGGCATGTCCTAGGCAGCCCTGGCCTTGGGGATCCAGGGAAGGGGTCCGAGAGAAAGGGACAGTAAGCTGAGACCTGGAGGGTGGGAACCAGTTACCTGGGTGAAGCGAGAGGGCTAGAGCACTCCCGGCAGAGGGGTGGGAGGATGGAGTAGACAGAAAGCGAGCATGGCAAAGGAGAGAGAAAACTCTAGAAGGGCAGAGTGTGGGACAAGGCTGGAGACCTCAGCTGGAGCCAGAAAATGCAGGTCATTTTAAGAGTCGGGAAGCTTAACTTCAGGGTAGTGAGGAGGCACTGCAGGGGTGTGTGTGTGTGTGTGTGTGTGTGAAGGGTGGGGGTTTGGCAATCAGATTCACGTTTTTCAAAGATGAAAGTGACTCCAGAGTTATAACGGTCCAGAGTGGGTCAAGCGTGGATCTCAGGAGGCCAGGTAAGGAGGGGGGAGGAGGGAGGTCTGGAACAGGGCAGGGGCAGAGAAGAGGACAGAAACTTGGCTTGGCACATGCAGGTACTCAGTAAATGCTTGTCCAATGAACAAGTGAGTGGAACACACTTAAGAGGCAGACTCCATAGGACCCGTGATTGTACAGAGGAGGAAGAGGCAGGGTTAGGTTGACCTCGGGAATGGGAGTGGGCATCTCTGGGGGAGCCATCACTGGTGGGAAAGTAATGAGTTCAGGGCAGACAAGTTGAGGAATGAGAACATACAGGTGCTGGGGAAGCTGGATGCAGGAATCTGAAAATCGGGGGTTTGAGTTCAGTCTGGAAGCAGATGGTAACTGAAGGTCTAGGCGTGAATCAACTTGTTTAGGGAAAGTGCACCGAATAATGGAAGAGGGCCTAGCCAGAGAGCCCTGGTGTCCCCACAATTAATAACTGGGGGATGAGGAGCTGGAAAAGGGGACTGGTGATAGGCATGGGAGACTGAGGTGTCAGGAAAAGGGAGAGAAGGCTCACCTGGTCAGCTAACTGATCCAAGGTCACACAGCAGGGTTTGAGCTCAGGTCAGCCCGCCTCCAGCCCTGGGTGCTTCCTGGAGACTTCCGCCCTGGCGGAGCTGGCCTTCCCCAGGCTCCCCCAGCTCGGAAAAGGGAAGGCCGCACTCAAACCCAGGCCTCCAGCTCCACACTCTGTCGGCTACACCACGTGATCTCAGAAAGTTAGGGCTCATTTTTACACTTTGCAAAGTCATTTTCCCATCCATCATTTGGGATTTCTTGTCTGCCCACTCTGGCTACAGAACCCGTCTCTTTTGTGTTCTGCAGCCCCTGCCCGATTCCGCCTCTCCTTTGAGTTACTTCAATATGCCTGGCCCACTTCATTAAAACCGACTTTCATCTCTCTCTCGGTTTGGGAGTGGAGGTGCCTGGGTACCTGTGGGCTTCAGGCCGTGGCAGATCTCTGTGTAAAACCTCCGATCGTAGCTGTCGCAGTAATGCCAGTTCTTTGCGTCATACTGAAGCCCGTCCGAGAAGGTGTACACGCCCTGGAAGACAGACAGCACGAGCGGGGCTGAGGAAGCCTTCTTTCACCAAGGACAGGCGTCAAGGAAAGAGGTGGCTTTCTCACTGCCACAGAAGAGAAGTGACAACAATCCCAGTTATCATGGCTGTGGCGATGGAGATTCAGTGCTGAGCACCGTGCCTGGCACCCAACGTGACAAAATGTGACCTTGGGCAGATGACTTATCCTCTCTAGCCCTTGGTTTCCTCATTTGTAAAATTAGGATGATAAGCCCGGCTGGTGTAGCTCAGTGGATTGAGCGCGGGCTGGGAACCAGAGGGTCCCAGTTCGATTCCCAGTCGGGGCACATGCCTGGGTTGCGGGCCAGGTCCCCGGTGAGGGCCATGTGAGAGGCAACCATACATTGCTCTTTCTCTCTCCCTTCTCCTCTCTCTGAAAATAAATAAACAAAATCTTAAAAAAAAAAATTAGGATAATAATGCTACATATTAAATAGGGTTGATTCAATGAAAGAGTAGATGCAAGGCATTTATCACAGGGCCTGGCCCGTAGTAAGCACCTGATGTTGTTATTTTCATTCTTTTATTGTTATCATAGCTCAGAAGGTCAGAGCCATCAGTCACGGCCCTTTGTCCGGACACGTACATTCTGCTTTTGCTGCCTTAGGGCTAAAGGAAGCCCCAAGACGCAGACATCGCACTGGCCTGAGCCTCAGGAAACACGGGGTGGAAATTCCAATACTATGAACTCACTGTGTGACCTTGGGTAAGTCACATCCCCTTCCTGGGGCTTAGATTCTTCACGCTATAAGACAAGGAACGTTTCTTTATCTTTTCTAGGTCATGAGCCAGCCCCATACACACCCTTAGTGAAACTGATGAAAGTTACAGATTCTTTCCGCAGAGAAAAACGCAGTCCCGTACACACAGAAACCTTTGCACAGAAATCAGGAGCTTTCACCGACTCCTTGCATTCTCTCTGTGATCCACAAATGCCAGGTTAGGAATCCTTGGATTAGATGATTTATCAGGATAGTAGTTGCGGTGGTGGCAGTAACAGCAAGAACTAACCCTTATTGTGTGCCAGGAACTGAGCAAAGCACTCGCCTCGTTTACTCACAGCCACCGCCGTGGTGCCTGGTACTACTGCGGAAGGCTGAGCGACGGTTCCCAAAGTCTCTGGAACCTGTGAATATGCTGACTATATACCGCAAGGGGACTTTGTGGGTGGGATTAAGTGAAGGATCTTGAAGTGGCGAGATTATCCTGGGCTCTCTGGGGCCCCAGTGTAATCACAGAGGGAGGTAAGAGAGTCAGGTAGAAGACAAGGTGATGACAAAGCGAAGGGAGGGGAGATGTGATGATGGAAGCGGAGGTCAGAGTGATGGGTGGCCGTGAGCCAAGGAATGCAGGCAGCTTTTAGAAGCTGGAAAAGGCAAGAAAATGGATCCTCCCACAGAGCCTCCAGAAGGAATGCCGCACTGCTGACTTACTTCAGGCTTCTGACACTCCCAGAATTGTAGGATAAATGTTTCTGTTTTAAGGCACTGGATTTGTAGTAATTTGTAACAGCAGCAATAGGAAACTAATACAACCCTTGTTTCCAATTTATCAGACAAGGAGCAGGTGTCTCAAAGAGGAAATCATGGGCTCGAGGTCACACAGTTAGTGGTTTCACAGGATTCAAACTCAGTGTGGCCTCTCCAGGGGCCCTCCTGGATCCAGAGCGAGAGGTCCCCGGAGCCCTGGATATTAAGAGGAGAGAAGAAGAAGGCACCAGATAGGGAAGGCAGGGCGTCACGTGTGTGTGCGTGTGCGTGTGCGTGTGTGTGTGTGTAGGTCCTCCTATCTGAGGCTTTCTCCTCTGCAGCCCCCCTCCCAGTCCGATCACCTTAATAGCCAAACCGTTTTCCCAAACGGCATCGTATCGGCTCCCGCTGGGGAAGTACAGGGTTCCTTGGCCATGAAACATGCCGTCCTTCATTTCCCCAACATATCTTGTTTCAGTGGGGAGGATGTACTCGGCATGGCCCTCCATCCTGTAAGATCAAAGGGAAATCACTGAGCCCTGTGTGGCAGCTGGAGGGTCGGAGCTAGCGGCCACAGGAGAGCAAGTGGGAGCCTCATCCTCAGGGTCCTCAGATGTTACCATCCCAGCAATATTCTGCTCAAAACCAAATTTTTTTTGTTTCCCTCAAAAACTCAAATATAAAAGTGGCAGGCGAAGGGGGACAGAGTTTGGTCTGTTCCTATCTCCCTCATATAGAGTTTGTCCTGAAGTTCACGCCATCCCCAGAATACCCTTGGTGGTCCCAGGAGGGGAGGGATGTGCCCAAAGCCACACAGTAAGCACTGTGAAGAGGTCAGGGCAGGTTTCCTGGCACCTGGCTCTGTGTCTTTGCTGCTCAGACCAGCCCCGCCCTACCCATTATACCGCAAGTGGGATGTTTGGAAAAATATGAAACTAGGACAGGATATATGAGTTTGAATCTTACTTCACCATTTCCTAGCTGTGTCATCTTAGATAGTTTCCTAAATCTTTCTGTTTATCTGCTTTCCTTCCTTCATTTCTTCCTTTTTCCCAACAAATATCTACAGTGTACCTACTATAGGCCAGGTGTCTTGTGAAATCAGGTTTGCTGGACACAACGTGGACGCAACAGTGATGATAGCAGATGCATCCCTGCCCTTGGGGTGGGGCTCGCAGCCTATTGGGGGACACAGTTGAGCAATGACATCAATGAAATGCCATGCAGGGGGAAGACAGGCCCCCGTGGAACATGGGGAAGGGACGCTTCAACCAGTTGACCATTTAACCAGTTTCTTCACATGTGAAAGCTTGAGATTAATGCCTGATAATGTGTAACAGTTTTCCTAGTAAAGGGCCTGACATATAGCAAGTGCTTAAGAAATATCCTTTAATTCATTCCTCCATTCATTCTCCATTCTTCCCTACTAGCTGCAGGTCACTGCTCCTAACTCTGAACTTCAGGCTTCTGCTTTACCTCTGCTGGATGCGTAGCTCTCTGCCTTGCCCAGTAGTAATTGCGTGTACCTCAACTCCCCTATTTAATCAAACCATCTGAGAGGAAGGTCTTGGCATCCTCAGCTCTTAGAATAATGTTGCTTCTTAAAAGGATGCTCTAGAAACATCTACTGAGTAAAAAATGAAGGAAACACAAAGATCCCTGAGCTGGTTGAGTGCACAGATGCCACTGTGGCAGAGGCCCCAAGCAGGAGAGCACTGTGGTTAGAGCACAGCTTCTGAGCCCTGGCCAGGTAGTTCCGTTGGTTAGAGCATGGGCCCCATACACCAAGGTTGCCAGTTCAATCCCTGGCCAGGGCACATACAAGAATCAACCAATGAGTGCAAAAATAAGTGGAACAACAAATCGGTGTTTCTCTCCTGGCCCCCTTCCTCTCTCTCTGAAATCCATCAAATAAAGCACAACTTCTGAGCCATCCAGGCCTGGCTGTACCTCTCTGAGCCTGTGTGACCTTGGGCAAGCTCCTTCACCTCTCTGAGACAGTTTCTCATCTGTGAAATGGAGTTAATGACAACGACACCCCCAGAGTTGTTGGCATATACTAAGAGCTCAAAAACTATTTTTCCTTTATTCTACTGAGAGACATAGGAGGAGAAAGAAGACTTCCTTCTTCTACCTCTTTGCTTGAGTTCACATCATTTTTTTTAAGGTTTACATTTTCTTTAATTCTTGATCTTTCACTTGGCTTATGATCAGAAAACATAAGTTAATAAATAGGTATCCTTTTCTTTCCTTTCTCTCTCTCTCTTTTCTTTTCTTTCTTTCTCTCTTTCTCTTTCTCCCTTCACATCATTTTAAAGCATAGCTTCCATCTAAATTCTTCTCTGAGATGAGAGCCCCACTTTTATCACTGCAAATTGGACATCATTGTCCTACACACCTTCCACAGACATCTCCAGCTCACCCAAAATGGAACTCATCCTCTTCTCTTCCAAAGTAGCCCCTCCCCAGAGTTCTCACTGTCCGTGAATGGTATCAGAATCTCCAGGTTCAAAGCCTGGAGCTGGGCACCAGGCTGGGACTGGAAGCAGTCTCTGAGTAGGACCTGAAGCCAATCAGTTGCCAAGTCCTGACAATGAAATCCTAAACTTCTACATTGTTCTCTTTCCTGCAGACCCACTGCCTCTGCCTTGGCCCAAGTATGTACGGAATGAATGCCATCTCAGCAATGTCGCTTGAGCAAGTTCTTCACTCCTCTGGGCGTCAGTTTACTGAACTGTAAAATGGGAATAAAAAATTCTACCAGAAGTTGTTGTTCTGAAGGTTAAAATGGAAAAATTTGTTAAAGTGTCTGGTACGAGATCCTTTCAAAGGCAAAAAGACAGCTGTGTTTTCCCGCAGATTTTCAAGACAGTGATTCAAATGAGGCCCTTACCTCCCATCTACAAATTCCCCAATATATTCGCTCCCCGTGTACTGCATGGCGCCTGCCTTTAGCTTGCAGCCGTTGGGATTCCGGAGTCTCAGTGTATGCCGTCTCACTATGACAACGGAGCCAATGGGCGGAGCCAAGGCTTCCTGGCAAGGAAGTTCGCACAACTTCCTGGCAAGATGCACGCTCTGTGGTTCGCAGATGGGCAGAGCAGTGCGCCTGCGTGCCGCCAGCTGCGCGTGCGCAGTTGCTGCGTGGCCCTCGGCGGTCGAAAGGGGAGTTCAAGGAGACGGGGGCGACGCGGCTAGGGGTGCCGCGTCAGGGTCGGGGTTACCGACATCATGCCGGGGATAGTGGAGCTGCCTACTTTGGAGGAACTGAAAGTGGAGGAGGTGAGGCTCGTCTGGAGGACAGGCAAGCGGGACGTAGGGCTGAAAGTTTCCCGGGCCTGGCCCAGTCCTGCTTCGACTCAGCGGGCCGTGGGCTCCGGACCCCCTACCCCATGCCCCCACCAACACATGTACAGGTCAACCCCCGGATGCCCATTTTTCAGCTCCGGGAATCGCCCCACCCCAGCCCATAGTGGCTCGAGAACTCTCTCCCCTCCCCCATAGGGACCTGCTTCCTCCCGTGAGTACTAGTGGTACTTTTTATTAAGCACCAACCAGGGCCACTTTGTTTACTTTATGTTACTTAATACTCAAACCTTCCTGCGAAGTATATTACCTCGGGTGCTCACAGTCAAGGGGGAGAGAGAATCACCTTAAAACAGCATCATCGGTGTAAAGTGCATTAGAATGGAGGTAGGAAGCCGCAGGAAAAGGAGATGGTATTGGAAGAGTAAAGTTGCAAACGGCCCTGGGAAGGTGTTTGGTAATAGGACATTTAACATTCAGTTATCCAAGAGATACCGTTTGAGTAATTACCATATGAACATATACTGGAAAATAAGAGAGAATGTCCCTGCCCTCATAGACTTTGTAATCTAATAGTGAAGCAATTACAGTAGAGTGTAGTTAGTGCTATGAGACGTGCAGACAGTATAATACTAATTACAGCAAACACGAACAAGCTTTTTTGAGATGTCAGGTGGGATTTAATTCATGGAATCCTACCAGCAACGCTATGAGGAGGGATATAGTTGGTCTCTCCATGTTGCAGGAAAGGAACAGGACCTGAGAGAAATGATTTGCCCAAGGTCATGGAGCTAGTAAGTGGTAGAGCTGGTCTGGGACCCCAGCTCTGATTTGAAAAGCCAGGCTTTTAAATGACTGTATTTTGGGCAAAGGCTCAAGGGAGAGAACAGTAAACAGAACTTTTACTGTTTAGAGAGACAAGTGCTATTTGACAAGCCCCTAGGGTTGGTGGGAAGCAACAGTTGCTGAGCCCGCAGACTTACCTGGGCCAGGGTGGGACTAGGAAGCAACTCCACAAGGCCAGACTAAGAAGTGTGGACTTTATCACTTAAGTGAGGGGATGGGGAGAGGTGGAAGGTTTTAAGGTGGAGGAGTGTCAGGATCAGAGAGAAGAAAGATCAGGCTCCATCGGAGGCGAGGAAGGCAAGACTAAAATGTGTCTGCCACAGATCATATCCCAGGCACTGTTTGCCCGCCTTACTTCACTTACTCTTGTATGCCTGTGAGAATGGCAACTATTATTTTCCTCAGATGGAGAAATTTTTGGTGTTCAGGGACGTTACTGTAAAGTGACGTTTACTAAAAGGTTGGGGGGAGGTGGCAGGTACTGCCAATAGTCAGTCCTTTGTTCTTGCCCCACTGTGAGGCTGGGTTACACGCGAGGCACGGTGTTTTTCATTGGAACTTTAATTTGGTCCAACAAACAACTGAGGTTTTACTTTCTGCAAGTATTCTATATCTGGAAAAAATGTGCCTTTAGGCCTCACACAGTTAAATTGAGAAACAGATAATCACATAAATAACTAAAATACAAGACAAAGTCTAATTAAATGCCATGGAAGAGAGGCAGACATGGTTTAAGAAGAGTAGGATTTGAAGTTGTAGCTAAATTCTAGGCCTAACTGCTCGATTACCTTGATTAGTCACTTTAGCATTTGCAGACACAGTTATTTTATTTGTAAGATGAAGTGATCCCAGCTGTATCATTCCCTGAGGCTATAAAAGGAACAGAGAAAGCACTTCTTGGGCATAATGTAAGAATTATGGGCAGCGATGGAGCGGAGAGCTTTCTGAGCGAGGGTAGGATCTCAGTGAAGGTAAGGAGATGGGAGAAAGTGGGGGACCAACACTGGGTCCTGGGACCGGGGAGCTCAGTGTCCCTAAGGAACAGCAGGAAGTCCCTTTTTGAAGTATCAGGGATAGAGGGCTGGAAAGATAGCTTGGATCCAGAAGGCTTTCAATACCCCGTAGGAAGTTTAGGCTTTATGCTTCTGTTAAACCTGCATCCTTAAGGGGTTTGTGGCTAATTTGTTTATAATAGCAGAGTAAAATAAGATTTGTCTTAGGAAGATCACTCCAGCAGCTCTGTGAAGAATGGGTTGAAGGACAAAAAAAGCAGGGAGACTGCACTTGGTGGCTGCTGAGATAATTGAGGGAGGTATTAACGCCCCCAGCGTAACTGGCCACGGTGCTTAGAGAGGAAAGAACAAATTTGCCTAGAATTGATCAGGCTTAGCAACAGCAGCAGGAAAGGTTGAGGGATCCAGGTCAGGTTTGCAACGTGGCATTAGGCCTGAGGAAGCCAGAAGGGGCAGGTTTTGGACAGGTAAAACAGATTCTGGGCCCCACTGACTTTGGAGTTATGACACACCCTCTGGAGAAGGTAGTCAGAAGCTTTGGGATGGAAAATCCTTGTACGCATTGACAATTTTCAGTAAAAATACTAGCTAATGTTTATGATGTGCTTTCTACGTGCTAGGGTTCTTAGTATTATTAATCATAACCGTTTTATCAAATAGATACTATTAGCCCTCATTTTACATAAATTAAGTAAAACAGAAGGCATGGTATAAATTAAGTACTACAAAAAGAGGCGCGGACGTGGTTTAAGGGAAGGAGAACGGACTAGAAGGTGGGTTGTAGACTAAGGCCTTTTCCGCCTCCCTGTCCACACCTGCTGTGCAGCGAGGCTGGGTGCGGATGAGTGAGGAAGGACGCTGGAATTCTGTGTTCTCGGAGACAAAGGGAGCTGAATGAGTTAGAGAGGGTATTCATGGTGAGCAGCTGTGAGAGGATGTTGTTTCTGTTGGAATTCATCAGTCCTAGGGAAGAGGCAGGTGAGGGGAGAAGGTGACATCTGAAGTTCTGTGCAGCCTCGGTGATGGTGATATAATGGGAAGAGGCCGATGGGGGGGTCACCGTCTCTGGCTTCCAGCTCTGTGGTTGCCCCGACCTGCTGTGTCGGCTCGTGCACTTTGCTCTTTTTCCTCGGGATGGATTCAGTGTGTGGTTCCCATCCCCTATGTCTCTGTGACAGCGTGTTTTACATCCTCAGCAGCACGGGCGTGCCTGGATTTTGGTAGGACCTCGGCATTTGTAGGAAAGTCATGCACAGGATACTGTCGTTGTTTGGGGCATGATAGCTGCTAACTTAATTTTTAAACTACATTATGCTTTAAGAGCGTTTGCATCCTGATTTTTATCCTCCCAGTTCTTTATAGATAATATAGCAAGCAAGTATGTACCACTTAATTAACCTAAATAAACTCTTATTATAAAAACGGAATACAAAATTTTACAGATTTTTAAACAAATTTGTTAGTATTGTCATGGCAAATTTCACTCACATCATAAGCAACTGCTTTGATAATTGTAACAATTGTAGTATAGTCATAACTATTCTCCTCTTCCTATAGTGTGTAGATGAGTTACTCTCTTCATCTTTACCTTTATTTTAGTAATAATTTAAGCTAAGCCGGGTAAAATTCATAAAAAGTAAAATTATAAAATTTTTATTATTTTAAAAGTAATAATTACAAAATCATCACATAAAAACCCTTAATAAAATATTCACAAATCAAGTCCAGTGGTATCTTAAAGCATAATCCACTGTGACAGGCTATATTTTATTCTAGATGCAATGGGTCCGTTTTAGAAAATCTGTGAATGCTCTACATTACCTTTATAGATTAATGAAAAAGAAACCTGAACATTTGTCTTTCCTGGTGGAGAAAACAACATTAAAACAAAACCAATTAGGATTGGAAAGCAAGTTTCTTAATGAGCAATGTCTAAGCAACCACGTCCAGACGCTAAGAGCAAATGTCGTTCCAGACTGTGCTCTGAGTTCGGGGGAGGCACGGGCTTGCCGCCGTTGCTACTCGTCTGTTTTATCCTGGAGGTGTTGGTCAGAGCAATAAGACAGGAAAGAGAAGGAGGAAAGAAGATAAGTACCAGAAAGGAAAGGAAGCAGGTTTTATTTGTAAATGAAAGTTTTTTCATGAGTTCTCTGAGTTTTGTATCAGAACTGACAGGAGTTTAGTGTTTAGCAAGACATGGCTAGAGAGAAGGTGCAGTGTACAAAGAAGCAGTAGCCAGTTTGAAAATGGGAGAGAAAATCCCACTTAGACGGCATCTAAAATGGGAAACTGCCGAGGAATAAACAGGAGGTGTGCAGGGTCCTGTGTGCAGGGAGCCAGTTTTCACGAAGGACGTGGCGTGGCCGGACGGAGTGGAGGACGCGCCGTGCCCGGAGGAGCGGGCACAGCTCCCGTGTTCCTAGCTGTTCTGTGCCTGCTGTGTCCCCAGCACCTGGCACTGAAGTGAGTGCTCAGCCGTTGCTGGTGCTCGGCACTGTTTTGGGTGCTTGGTGAACCATTTTAGAAGATACATTTCATTATAGTTTGTCAGCTTTATCAGATCTATGCTGAAAAAAATCCCTACCCTCTCAGCCCTTACGTCCTGGCACTCACACATAGGGTGACCCCTGATGCTCGTGGACTTACGTAAGTCCACTTACAGACAATGACTAAGGAAGGGCTCCCTGAGGAGTAAATTTGAACAGAGACCCAATAATATAAAAGTGCCGGTTCCATTCTAATTTATCGTATAACTAAACTTAGTGTAATTCCAGTGCACAGTTTTGGGGAGTGTGGTGTTCACCTGGAATAATAGCCAAGAAAATTTTGAAAAGGAAGAGTGATGGGAAGGATGGTTCCCCCCAGACAACAAAGTGTTCTAATAACTTACAGTAATGAAAGCGTGGTGGGACCGGCCCAGGAAAAGGTACGGAAAAGTCCAGCGGGGCCGTTGCTGCAGCAGCTGGTGCATTGGCCCAGGTCTGTGCAGTGCCCTGCGAGCCAGCTGCAACTACGCCGCGTTGCTCAAGAAAATGTCCTGGAATGCACGTGAGAGAGACTGACCCAGCTGTAGGGAAGGCCACTGTGGATAGACTCTAATTATTAGTAATAACTCATACTGCTCCCTTCCAGTCTGTCGTCTTCCGTGATCCTGCAGTCTTCTGGGAATTTCATGTACCTTTCTACTCTTAGATGTAGTCTACTAGTCCAGTGTTACATAGGTATAACCTAATATTCTCGTATATTCCATTACTTCTGTTCCCGGAAAGGAGACTCATGAGAGCTCCCCAGAGTTGGTTTCTCACGTCAGGTCCCAGGAGCCTCCATGTCCCTTCAGAGCTCCGCTTCTCTGTCCCAAAGACCCGAGGCTTCTACGAGGGCTGCTGCCTCCTTATGTCTAAGTGGGGGTAGTACCGCCAACCCAACGAGGCTGTTAGGAAGCTGTAGGAAGCCGCGGGCGTGAAAGAGCTCTGTGATCTCCAAAGCCCTGCGGATCCCCAAAGGGTCATCGTAGCAATCCCCTTGTCTTTACTTTTTTCGGCAAAGTCAGAACAGCTATCTCTGTGTCCCCTGTTTTGACCCACATGAGGTGAAGTTGAGGTGATGACCTGGTCACGAATCTGTGGTCTTTCTCCCCTTGGTCCTTCCCCAGGTGAAAGTCAGTTCTGCTGTGCTTAAAGCCGCGGCCCATCACTACGGAGCTCAGTGCGACAAGGCCAACAAGGAGTTCATGCTGTGCCGCTGGGAAGAGAAGGACCCGCGGCGCTGCTTGGAGGAAGGCAGGCTGGTCAACAAGTGCGCCCTGGGCTTCTTCAGGTGAGAGCCGTGCCGCCTCCGCGCCTGCCTGGCCGAGCCGTCAAGGTGTATGTGCCTTGGTGAACATCCAGCCACTTAAAGGGAAGGGTCACTTTGTGACTGATTTTAGTAGACAGCACAAGGCTTTGAAATCAGATAGTTGGTTTGATAGTTATTTTTGTTATTTATTTTTATTTAGTAAGTTCTTTAGTCTTCATGAATCTCAGTTTCCAAACTGTCGACTAATACCTATTTTAGACAGGACTGTTATAAAAATTTGGAAAGGCACACGAAAACAATTCAGTTTGGTGCTTGCCAGCAGGCATCACCAGATTGTCATCATTACGTTACTACAGAACACACCATTATCCTGGGAAGAAAAGTGTGTTCAGAGTCCAGTTTTTGGGTAGGCCACTGTGCCGGATGCTGTAACTAAAAAAAATCCAAATTGTAATTGTAGAAAACTCTTTTTAACAGCCATATTAATCAGATCTGTATTACAAGGGACAGAAACTCAACTCAGAGGGCATTGGCTCATGACTATGAAGTCCCGAAATAGTACTGGCATCAGGCAGGGCTGGGTTCAGTGGATAATAATTTCACAGTGACTCGGAGTCTTTTTGCCTGTCCTCTTTTCTCCCCAATGTCTTAGTTCTGCTCTTCTCTGTTGACCTCATTTTCAGAGACTTTTTCCTTGTCACAGCAAAGATGGGCAGCAGCCACTCCAAGCTGCTATGCCACTTGTTCGGCAGGCGTGGACAAAGGGTGCCGGCTCTTCAGTAGAATGAGCAGAGGTCCCTGGACTGATCTCACTGGCCTGGGTGGTTGACTACCTGTGCGTGAGCTTTGAGTCAGTTGTGTTGCAGGAGGTAGAATGCTGTGATTGGTCAGGTCTGAAGGGGGAGTGGCCTTCGCTGCCTCTCAGCCACATGCTGAGAGACAGGGAGGGGTTGTGGCCCAAAGGAGAACTGGAAGGATGTTACCGAAGATGGGGAATGACTACTGGCTAGGCAAAATCCACAGATGTCCACGAGAACGACATTAGAGGAAAGAATCAAATTTGGTCACATAATAACTGCTTTTCTTTTTTGTTTCTGCTGTCTTTGGCCCCGTGCAAAGGTTTTTTGTGGTTAAAGTCAAAGTGTGTCTACGTTTTAAAATTTATTTTTCACTGTTGGGAACATTCTTTCAAGTTACTACTATTGTCTTCATAGTCATCGTTTTTATTGGCTATATAATATTCCGTCAGTGGCTAAACCAACCGTACTGTACCTGACCGATTCCTGTTACTAAACATCATTGTTGATTCCAGCTTTGATTGTTTTGGATAAATCTGTGGTGATTACCTTTGTGTGCAGATCTTTTTATTTTTTAAATTAATTCCTTGGCATAAATTTCCCAGCAGTGCCATTATTTTACAAAAGGCTGGAGACATGTTTACATTGAGTCCATTTATGCTGTCCTCAGCACTGTATCTTGGTACACCTCACCAGCATTGCATATTGTTTAAATATTTGGTAGGTACAAAATGGTATTCTTGCTTGGATTTGCATCGATTTGATTGCTAACATTGTTTCTTTTTAAATTTTTCTTTTTTTCCTTTTTTTTTTAAATAAGAGTTTGAGCCAAAACTGACATTTCCAAGAAGCAGGATCTCAAATGATTCCAGATTTTTAATTTTCTAAGAGAACTTTGACAAAGCATTTCTCCTTTGGCTCAGAAGTAGTACTTTTCCATGAGAAAAGTTTGGGTTTCACAAGTTCCCGAGGTGCCTAACTGCCCCCCGAGAGGACTTTCTCATGCTGAAGTTGCTTGTGTCAGGCACTGGTAGAAAGCTATTGGGTGTGGGTGCCGGGGCGACAGGGCCCAGACCAGAGACTGAGCGCCAGAGCAGTGGTTTGGGGGCCTTGTTCTGCCCCGGCGTTTGCGGGATGCGAAACTCCCATGGGAAACGGTAGCTCAAGTAGAGGTTGGGAGGGTGCGGTTTTGTGCGCCCTGGAAATCCAGCCCGCTGGGGCTCGAGGTGAGGCAGAAGAGTTCCCCAGGGCTTTGGTCACCCTCCTTCTTTCTGTCGTGCATCCGCCACCCCCAAGGTTACGCTCAGAATACCTGCAGGGGTGCATGAGAACCTGCTGACCGCGGAATCACGCAGGGGTGCGAAGCAGATTTTTCACTGTGTTTCTGTCGACCGTCTCTGAGGTTCTTCCTGGGCCATGGTAAATAAGATCCTGTGTAGAGTGTAGCTAGATTCTTGGTGTGACAAGCAAGTGGTTCAGAAGTGTTCCTTTGGGAGCAGGAGGTGTTCTGCATTTCCTCCACAGCCTCAAATATGGCTTTTACATAAAACGATGGTATTTCATTCTTGCTTTAGTTAGCAGTTATTTGATTACTAGGAAGGGTGAGTGGTAGAAGAAGGGCAATTCCATAAAATACTTGAGGCTTGTCCATTTTATACACAAAAAGTACTTTTTCTTTGACTACTTTGGTGGTCCCAAAATGAATTAATACGCTGTCTTGCTGCTTAGCAGACAGCACCAAATACAATTTAATTTTATTAGTAACCACAGTAATCTCTGTTTTTGTTCAGTGCATTAATAGAACGAGGACCTTGAGCTTCTGGGGAGTGTAAGGCAGTCGGCCTTGACACCGAATGCCCCCAGGGTCTCCTGCTTGGGAGTTTGTATATTTGCTTTTTATAATTCTGTCCCTTCCTTGGCTATTGTCTGTCCCCTCTGGCTTCTGTCAGCATGCCCTCTCCATCTCTGTCTCTTCTAAATGTGCTAAGCTGATAATCTGTAGAATTAGATCTAAAGAATAAATAGGCTCCAGATGAGAAAGTCTGTACTTGTTTTTTCCCCCTCGTTCCTGTTTTTCTGTTGCAAGGAGCACCCTGACCGAGCCCTCTTTTCCAGGCAGATAAAGCGTCACTGTGCAGAACCTTTTACTGAGTACTGGACCTGCATCGATTATTCCGGCCTGCAGCTCTTCCGTCGCTGCCGCAAACAGCAGGCGAAGTTTGACGAGTGTGTGCTGAACAAGCTGGGCTGGGTGCGGCCTGACCTGGGAGAGCTGTCCAAGGTAAGAGGGCATCTGCGGGCGAGCTCACTCTTCCACTAAGGGGCAGGTGAAGGCAGGAGGCGGTCAGAAAAGGGGCCTCTGTGAGCACAGGTATGATGTGAGAAATCCAAATTTACCTAACAGGTTAATTGGGAAGTGATTATACATAGCCCCCCAGGGAGTTTGTTTAACAGAGGTGCTCCTTTAAATAGGGCTTCCAGCTTGAGCAGATTTGCTTGTGGTTAATTAGCTCATTGAAGAACAGAAGGGAGCAGATGAGGATAAACAAATGTTTGGGGACACGCTGTCAGTTGCAAACATTGAGGTTACTGTGGAATTCAGTGGGGAAATAGGGTCGGGGCTGCGTCAGATTTTTCAGGAGCAGACCTGAGGTGAAAAGTGTGCTCCTGTCCTTTAAAAAGCACGTTTTCCTGCCCTTTCTCCTGTTTCCTGTGATACCACCGCCTGTTGAAACGTCAGAGCTAGCAACCCGAGCGTCGTTTTTCTTCACGTCTCACTTTCTTCCTTTGTGCAATCATTAGTTCCTGTAGATCGGGGTCTCCTGGGAAAGTTTTTGAATCCTCTCACTGTCCTCATTCCTTGGACAGGAGTCCCTAACCTGGGCTTCGTCACTTTCTGGAAGGGGAGGTGGATAAAGTTGGATATTAAAAGGCAATGCATTCTCTGGAATTGAAGAACTTAGGAAATAATTACATCTTTACAATAGTCATAGTCAGTGTGGGAAATAAATCAAATGTCACTTTCTTTAAAAAACATCTTTTCAGAGACTCTGTGTTGCTTGCCAGATAAAGCATTCCCTCTGTATCACGCCATGGAGGCCCTTCCTGAGCTGGCTGTCCTGTTCTCAAGTCCCGCCGCCCTCCGTTCTCTCTGGGGCGGGAAAGCCCAGGGTTCGATTGGAGACAAACAGTAGATTTGCATCTTGATTCCACTACTGAAATGCTGTGGGGTCCTGAGCAAATTGTTTAAAATTCCCTATCGTACCAAGTCTGTCCAGAGGAATCCGTGTTAAATCCCTGGTTTTCTGTGCGGATTAAGCGAGAAAGCCGGTGTGAATGCCCAGCGTCCTGCCGGGCACGCGCGTGTGCACAGTTGTCGGTTCCCTTCTACCCGTGTGAGGTGCTGGCGGGCTGCTGGGTCTTAAGCTTGTTGTCGTAAGTGGATGAAGGGCTTAGTGGCGGGTTTTTGTTTTGGGGTCTGGTTTGATTATTTTACTGCAGATGCCTGCCTTTGCTGCCCTGAACACGTTATTTTTAATAGTTGATAATTCCAAGTTGGAAAGTGGTGGAACTCACGTATTTACTAGTGAAAACTACTCTTTCTCATCTCTCTTTCTCGTGAAAGGAGAATTAACAAACCATGCTGTTAAGAAAGCATGCTCGTTTCTGAGTTTTTGTGTTAACATTTTAAAAAACTTAAAGCATTGTTTTCCTTAAGTCTTGTCAAAAGAGTATTTCTTTAAGAGGGTTACCAGTTTTAGTTCTACAGTATCCAGTCTCTCTCTAGAAAGGCGGTAATCCGCTGGACAAAGCCTGGCTGCACTCACCCCTGCATCCTGCTTCCTCTGGATTGCCCCGCCCTCCTGGTCCGCCCAGCAAATTCCTGCCCCTGTGTCTACTCACAGCTCTGATGTCAGGTCCTTTGATGTTCCCGACTTTCCTAGACCGAATTGCTCTCTCACCTGTAGTTCTGTCATGCTGGTAACATTAATACTGAAAATAACTCATGGAGCACCTGCTGTGTATACATCAGCCACTTCATACAGATTATTCTAGTAACGCTGTGAGCCAGTGGCCCCATTTTAGAGACACGGAATGGAAGGTTGAGGCCATTCAAGGCCGCCCAAGGCCATTTACTTAGGAACTCGTTTGACCACATGCTTCTGCTCCTTTTTTCTTTCGAGTGTGGCCCAGAAGAGGAGTTGTTTTACTGTTCTTTCCACAACAGTTTGTCTTTTAAAGGGGTCCTTTTATTACTTTCAGTTTGAGAAACATTTTTCTCAATTTATTTCATAGATATCTTGAATTCCTTAAAGGAGAGCTTCAAATGCCAGCTGGAGGCATTTGGAATGAGCTCTCCCAGCAGTAAAGAACCATTGGCGATGTCAGGTTATAGCCGAGAGAGGAGAACACTGTGTTAGAGACGAACAGAAGACCGCTGTGGATGTGCAGTCGGAAGGCTTGGGCCCGGCGGCAGCGCTGACATTCACCACGCATTTTTATCTCAGGCAGGTCAGCCCCCGTGACCTCGTCTGTGAGCTGGAGATAATAATGCCTTGTAGGTGGCTGTAGTAGTAATTACATTGTGTACATGAAAGCTCTGCTCCTGGTAAATGTTTTCTTAATTTACACACACAGGAAGACTAATCTGGTCCTATTACATGGAGTGACTTAGAGTCCAGACCACTAGGTGGCCAGACTGTTAATGACTACGGCCACGCGTCTTCTCTGGGCCTGTTTCCTCATCTTTACAATGAGAACAGTTTCTGCCGGTTTCCAGTGTAGACGTTTGTGGCCGTCGGGGGTCCTGTGGGCGCAGACACCTTCCTTACCCCGCTCCCTGTCCCGCAGTTCAGTGCTCCGTCCTCTCGCCTGGCCGGTCGGCTCAGCTCTCCACTTCTGGTCTTGTTGCTGTTCAGTTTAGCTTCTGTACCTTTTAGTTACGCCCCTGCTTCAGGGCACTGTCAGGTTAAAGTGCAAACACTCTGCATATCATTCATTGCCCTTCACCACCTCGTAGCATGTCACTGAAAAGCACGGGCTTTGAGTGCACAGATCTGGCTTTGAGAATTAGCTCGGTGGCCCCAGGGAACTCCGCACAGGGACCGCAGGGGCCCGAGAGCAAGGTGGGATGACGTGCCCAGTGTTGTTCCTGACAGCACCGGGTGGTGGTTAGGAAGGTGCTCCATCTCCCTGCACAGCTCGTGCAGCTGAAGACACGCTCTCTGCCTGCCTGTGTACTGTGTGTTTACTGGGAATGCCTTTCCCTCCCCAGTCCTCCGCTGGCTCCTGGTCACCCTTCGAGATTAAGCTAAACACTGTCCTCTCAGACGTGGTCCTGGCCCCCAGCCCCCAGGACGGGTTCGGTGTTCAGAGTCCTTGCTCCGCCTGCATGTGTTTGAGTCTCGGTGACTCGCTTAGGGCGTCTTGGTTGGTGTTCTCGTCGGGCTCCCTCACCAGCCTGTGAGCCTCTCGGAAGCAGTGTGTGTCTCGTCCCCTTCTGTGTCTCTGACTTCTGCCGTGTGCAGTGACACGGAGCGAGCAGGGCTTTGCTGGGGCTGGGGAGCGGAGCAGAGACAGCGGGAGGTGCACCTGCGGTCACAGACTACTCCACCTGACTGTCACCTTTGCTTCTTTCCGCTTCGCCCCTCACAGGTCACCAAAGTGAAAACAGATCGACCTTTACCGGAGAATCCCTATCACTCAAGACCACGACCAGAGCCCAACCCGGAGGTGGAAGGAGATCTGAAGCCTGCCAAACATGGCAGCCGCCTGTACTTCTGGACCATGTAAAGACAGGTCCTTAGCTTACCCTCAGTCACGCGCCTGGATGGCGGGGGAAACCTCACGTGCGGTCTGTGTCGGCTGGTAGAGTTCTCTCCAGGATCACAGACAGTAACAAAGAGTTAATTTACGTGACTTGGCAGTTATTCTATACCATTTCCTGGCCATTAAAAAATTTAAAGGAAACAGTTGTATTTTATTATGTTTTATATAACCTTTTGGCCTTTAAAAATGACTTCCCCTGGCTTTTTCTTCTTGTGGTCTTGCCTGTTCCTCTGCAAGCCGTGGGCATCCACAGTGTGGCAGGGGGAGCCATGTGAGATCACGGAGCATTGACTGTGCAGAGGAAAGGCTTTGTTACCTGAGACAGCTCCTGGGGGGGTGTTCACACGTTTTGGGGTCTCGACCTGCTTTCCCATTGAACCTCTCAAATGATTTCCCCGAAGCCACACAAGGGGAGCGTCCAGGATAGGAGACGTGAAGAAATGTTTGAGCCTGTGACTCAGGCCATGGGAGGGGCCTCCTGGCTGGGTCCTCTGCGTTCTTGCTCAGAGTTTCTTAAAGAACCAAACTTCCACCACTTCCCCTCGATATCCCATCCTCAAGCATTATAACCCAGATGTTTTTCCTGATAGACCAGGGAGGTGGAGGCTGAGCTCTCAGCTCCAAAGCCAGGAAGTCGGGAGGTCCGAGTGTCAATTCCAACCTTGGGTGTGTTCCTTAACCTCTTGCGAGAGGTTGAGTTTGAGGACAAACTGAAGGGAACATGCTTATCTATGTCCTGGGCAGGTTAAAGCCACAAGTATTTATAAAGCTCTGGTTCAAAGCACTATTATGTCTGTATTTTCCCTTTCGTTCAATTTCTCTTTCACCACTAGGCTATTTCCTCTGCATCTGACTGGGTCACTTTACACCTGGTTGTGGCCTTAAATCACATACAACCCTGCATAAGTCATTTCAGCACCCTGGGTGTTGGTTTCCAGTGTGCAGAGTTCAAAAAAGTGAAGGCGTTGTATGAGAGTCTTTCTAAAGGCCTTTCCAGCTCCCGCGCGAGACGCTGTGCGTGGGGGACGGCTGGGAGGCCTCGGGCAGGTGCGGGTGGGCCTGTGGCCCTGCGTGTGAGGACGGTGAAGACAGAGCGTTGCATGTGTTCCCCTCCCCTCCCGTCTGACCCCACAGTTGGGGTCACTTTGGGTGATGCTTACTCCCACCTGTTCTGTAAATAGGCTTTGCCAGCTGCCTTTGCCCCATTTTCCAATTTAATGAAGAAAAAATAACAGGTTCTTAATTTATAAAACTGCTGCGGAGACATCCTCTGCCAGGGGTGTCCAACTTCTGGCGTCTCCGGGCCACACTTTAAATACATTGGGACACATAATCACAAAAATAAATCTCATAATGGTTTAAGTAAGTTTACAGTTTTGTGCTGGGCTGCATTCACAGCCACCCTGGGCCACATGCGGGCTGCGGTTGGACACCCCTGCTAGCCTCTTGCTGGCCAAGTAATTGGAAGTGACCTCTGATGGGGAAAATAGGAACGTGGCTGCAGGTTGGCATTTACGTGATGCTTCAAGCTCTGTGTTGCTTTCTAGGCTCCTTCTGCAGAGGAAGCTGGGACGTGCATGGTGGGCCTCGTGCCAGCTGCTTTACGTGCGTCGCCCTCAGTGCTCAGAGCCTTCGAAAGAGACCGTTGTATGTCACGCCCATTTCACAGATGAAGGCACAAGACGCTTAGCAGAGGTTAAGCCCCAGTCTTCATGGGAGGCCAGTGAAGACGGTCTGCTCCCAGTGGCCACGCTCTTGTCCTTGGAAGGCATCCGTGGCTTTCAGACTTGGGTGCGCGCTGCAAGCACCTGGATCCCGCCCCTGGAGATGGGGGTTTAATTTGTCTGCCATGAGGCTGGGGTGGGGAGGGTTTTGAAAGCTCTCCAGGTTATCCTAAGGCGGAACCAAGGTATAGGGCCACTGTGACGCAGGTCCAACAGGGGGAGTGGCTAAGATTTAAACCCAGGTGCATCTCCTTCCACAGCACATACTTTTAGTATCTACCACTGCTTATGAATTGCCTGGAGATCTCATTAAACTGAAGGTTCCGATTCGGCAGGTCCAGAGCAGGGCCGGCTGCTCATTGGTGCTGATGCTGCTGGTCTGTGGGCCACACTGTCCTGAGTGCAGGATCTGTCTCTGTCTGACTGTCCTGCGTCACTGTCCAGCCCTGGGCACTCCCCGAGTGTTAGTTCACCCCTTTAGAATCAGAGTAACACGTCCTGAACTGTTAATGTCTTCAAATTCAATTCTAGGATGTTTTAACTTTTGCCCAAGTTGGACAGCAGTTCTTGCCTCCACCCCCCACCCCCACCTTGCTTTGAATTCCTTGAACAAAGAAACTCACTTTTGGCTTTCCTGTCTTCTTGATAGACTTACACCACATCATAGCCTTCTAGGACTGAAGATAAAATTCCTAAAATCTCTCACAACAAATGCATCTGGCAATTGCAGTGAGTGAAAGGTCACAGAACAGTTTGGAAGCAGCTAGTGTGAAGGATTCCTGAGCTGGGCTCCAGATAATAGAAACATCTTCCTGCTTGAGAAGAATGAGGCTGATTCCTTCATTCCCAAAGGGACTTTATCGGCCCCTTTTCCTCGGCCAAGCCCGTTCCTGTCTTCCCTATCTGAGTTCATGGTGTCTCCATCCTTCCAGCATCAAAACATGAGGCGCACCTTTGGCTCCTTCCGCTCACTGCTGTCCGTGTTCCAGTCCAATACCAAGGCCTGGTGTGTTCCCTCTATAATCTTTCACATTGGGACTTCCTCTGTTATCTCACGGTCACTGTCCCAGCCTGATTCTGTCCTCTCACCCGGATTATGCTGCTGCTGCCAATCCAGTCCCCTACCTCCGTCTCACCCCTGAGTCCGTCCTCCGCTTGCTGCCTGCTCCTCTGCTGCTCAAAAACCTTCCCTGGCTCCTGAGTGGCTATTAACCAAAGCCCAAGCCTCACTGGCGTTTGGACGCTCCATAATCTGGCCTTTGCTGAGCCCACGTTTCCCCACCATTCTCTTCCTTCTCCTTATCAGGGACCCTGTAGTCTCCCAAATGTCATTTCTCAAGAGTGTTTTCCAAATTCCAGATCTTCACTAATGCTGCCATCCACTTGCCAGGAAACATCCTTTTCCCATCTCTGCCTCTCGAAAGTCTACCCATCTTTCAAGGCAAACACTAGAGCTGTCTTCCCCAGGAAGCACCCCTTTCCTACAGCCAGAAGCAGTCTTTCCTGCCCCTTTGTTCCCCTGACACAATCCAGCATGAGGGCTGAGCTCAAGGGCTCTGGAGTTGGGCTGTCTCGGTCTGAGGGCGGGCTCCGTCGTTTAAGGGCTGTGTGATCCTAGGCAAGTTACTTAACCTTTCTGTGCTTTATTTCCCTCATCTGTAGAACAGGGAACAATAACAGTACCCACCTCCCATTCGAGCATTGAATGACTAGTACACATGAAATGCTCAGTACGGTGCTGATAAATGCTAGCGATCATTGTAGTGCCCCGTTTGAGTAGGCACTAGGCCATGGCCCTAGGTCTCGGTCCTGAGCGATCTGGGCTTCTACCTTATTTATATTTCTGTATTTAATGCCCAGCACGTGTCAGACATCCAGGAAAGGATCAACTGTATACCAGTCTATCTTTCCAAAGAATATCCACACCCTCTCCTTGCCACAAACACAACATACTAATTCTGTAGAAATAGGAGGACTTCTTTGAGGTTACATGGCCATCTTTGTAGGTATCAAATCCTACCCAAAATTCTTTGGGCACAGTAAAAGATGTATGCTTATGCCCTGAAATGGATCGTAATATACTTGGGTTTTAAAAAGTGCCAGTTGCATCTACAGCATAGGACGTCTCAGTCTGGGGCTGTGATGGCTTTGTGTGTCCCATGTAATTTGTTTGAATAAGATACTGACATTTGCAAATTTACTTATTTTGAAAAATGCAGTAGAACAGACTCAAGATGAGTAGGGAAGAAGCCCCCGGCTTTGTATCTGGGAAGCGGCCCATCCAGGACACAGACGGAGGTCGTCTGGTTCCAGTGGCCATACCTGTGTCCTTCGACGTCACTGACCCTCAGCCTTGGCTGCACACTGGAGCCACCTGACGCCCTTCGACTACTGATGTCTGGTTCCCACCCCCAGGTATTCTGGTTTGATTGGTCTGTGGTATGGCCTGGACATACAGATTTTGTAATAAATCATACGACTCTTGCTCATTATACTCCAGTAGTCTTTCTTCAGCAGAGAAAAAGGGATATAGTTGAAGCTAGAACCCTGGAAATCCATTGATTAGGCACCAGGGACGAACAAGACAGGCAGGATCCCGTTCTTGTGGGGCTTCCGTGCCAGTGGTGGAGGCAGTAACTAGGTGAGTAACAAGGCGACAACTGGAAACTTCAGACTGTGACAGTCCCGCGAAGGAGCCCAAAGGGGTTAACATGACAGTGAGGAGCTGGGGGAGCGCGAGGCTGTGCTTAGGAAAAGAGCCATGGGCAGCCTCAGAGAAGCGGGGTTTGAGCTTCCTCCTGACGGGTGAAGAGGAGCCAGCCAATGAGAGGAAGCGTGACCCAGTCTGAGGGAACAGCAGGAGCAAACCCCTGAGGCACCGTGGGGCTCGGGGCTTCAGCAGGTTTGGCTGGAGTGTGGTTTTGTGGGTAGAAGCCCAGCGTGGTTGCAGCTTACTTACCCCTGTCTTCGGTCTGATGGGGACAGGCGTCTCCAGTGTGCTGGACAAAGAAAGTCTACGCTGCTCATCCCCTACGCGTCCCCCCACACTCCATCCAAACTGAACTCTCCTCTGTGGTACCTCAGACATCTGGCCTTTCCTTGTGCTGTGTGCTCTGGCCAAAAGGCCTCCCCACCTCTTCCTGGCGGACCCTTCTCTTGAGCTGCAGCTCATCATCCCTCACCACCCCAAGGTCAGTGGCGTCTTCCTCTGTGTTCATGAGCCTCTTGTGCATTCCGGCCGTTGGACTCATCATGAGCAAGCACCGTTTCTTGTTTTCCGTGAAATCTACCCCTTCGTGGCACAGCAGCTGGGAGACAGTCAGTGCTTTGGCGACGATCTGTTGAATAAATGCTACCGAGCCACTGGTTTGTCCAAAAGGGAGCAGCCTACTTAAGCATTAAACGTGTATCCCTCTGTGCAGAGTAAGCACGAGGGTGTTTTCCCTTCAGAGAGAGGCTCGGGTCAGCCCTGTAACATTTGCACCGCTGGGGGAAAACGGGAACCTGCGGGGGTTTTTGTTTGTTTGTTTCTGTTTTTTCAGAGAGTCCCCTAATCTCCATCAGGGTCTCAGTGAAAATACCATCTGTGAACCGAACGGAGGATGCACAAAAGGTCAGATTCGGCTGTGGTAATAAGAAATATAATTGCATGCTGGCATTCCTTTAATTTGAAGGTTGAATGCAAATTAAGCAGACATGCCTTTTCTGGAAGCCTCATTTTAATCAATTCTGCCCCTCTGTCGGAGAGTTGAAGCTGAAAAGAAAATGAGAGGAATGTTCCCTCCACTTGCCATCTGACACCAAGATGTCACGTGACGGGACTCTGGTTTGATGTGCAGGCTTTATTTATTTATTTATTTGGATTGTTGAACGTGCAGCACCTTTGGGTGGCTGGGGTGGCTGCCAAGGATCTGAGGTTCCCAGTGGTGAACTCAAACCAGAGAACTTTCAAGACAATTCCTGAGCAGCCTTTCTTCCACATCAGTGTGATGGGCAGCAGGTACCATTGGAGGAGGACGTGGGGGTCCTGCTTCTGGCTCAATCTCTGACCTTGTTCGTGGCCTTGGCAAAACACTTTCCCCGCTGGGGGCCACTTCCTCTGGGTGCAAAATGAAGTATGGGGCCAAGGCGGTACCCAGGCTCTTTTCCATGCCAGTGGGTGTATGAAACAGAGTTTCTCTACTAGCCAACCTACCGGGGGGGATGGTAGAGTTTTGACGATCTTCTTGAGGTAAATCTAATCACCTGAGCCGTTCATTTTGGAAATCCATTAAAACGAGAAGAGCGTTTCAGGCTCTTGTGTTTTTTTTTAAAATCACCCACACTGACATTTAAAGACGTGATGTGGAAGAGGTTCAGGGGTGTTGTCGTCCACCTCCCTCGTCAGAAATCGTTGCATGTCACTTTCTTGTTATTCGGCCTCAGTTTGCTCAGAGCATTATTATGAGGCTTTGATCTTAAAAGTCAAAGGAGAGAAACGCTGTGGAGATCCCCGCTAACTGAACTGCCTTCTGATTGGGCCGCGTCCAGTCTGGAGCCCTCAGCCCCTGTAGGTCTGGGCAGGCTGGTGCTGGGGGGGGTGGCTCATCGGTGGGATTGGACGGCAGCACTTGGAACACCGGAGCAGGGCTGAATCAGAAGCCGAAAAGGCAGGAGTGAGCTAAACCGAGTCAGAGCGTGTGGCTGGGAGACAAACATCTTGACAGAGACGCCTGCAAAGGCTGTGAACAGGCAGTTTGCAGAAGAGAATATCAGAGTGGCCAACAAATGTATGAAAAGGTGTTCAGCCTCACTAGCAGTCAGAACAATGCAAACTAACGCTGCAGTGAGGTGCCATTTTATTAGTTCAGCAAAAATGTAAAAGGTTGGCAGTATCAAGTAGTGATCTGGGTGTAGGGAAATGGGTGTTCCCTTACCCTGCTGATAGGAGTATAAATGGATACATTATGTCTGGAGGCCAATTTTCTGCATCTTTCCAATATAAGGTGTGTGTAGCATTCCACACCTGTAAAAGTTTATACCACAGAAGTGCTGATTCAAGTATTTTAAGATGTGTGTAAGGATGCTCATTGCACATGGCTTGTAAAAATGGACACAGGGGGAGTGTCCATCGGTACTGGCAGAGCAGCTGAGTGAATTGCGGCGGCCCGGCGATGCGGGCCTGGGCCGCCGGTAGAGATCAGAGTGACTTTCTCTTGATGTGGAGTTTTCTGGGAGATACGGCTCCCTTGTTGTCAAACAGCATGGTGATTATTATCCACGGGTCTACTGCTCTTTCTTGATGTGAGCATCTGAAAGACAGGAACTGTGTGTATTTTATCTCTGGCAGAAGCGGAATTAAAATTGAGACCCAATTACCTCCAAAACCTGGGGTCACTGTTTCACTCCAGGCTGAGCCGTTGGTTTGGAGTCAGTGAACTGGACAACTGGCAGAAGGGGTAGGAGGAGGGACAGGAGAGAAACGGAGAGAGAAGTGACTTGCCCAAGGCCACACAGCTCTCCATTCGCTTAGCAAACAGGATCCAAATGGCTGCTCTGCCTGGTGACTATGAGATGGTTTAGTTTCCTCCTCTGAGAAATGGAGACAACAGTGCGGTTTTGTTGATTTGGTAACAAGATGTTCATACAGCACCTGGCACCACATAGATGTGCAATTAATGTGACCCCCTCGAGATGACAGGTGCACCCAGCAGTGGGGTTGACCGGCAAGCGGGACAGGCAGCGGAGCCCAGGTTGTCCAGAGAAACGGGAGGAGGGCTGATGGAGCTGCTGGAACACAGTGGCCCTGGGGGGCGGCCCCCAGCGCAGGGTTCTCCGAGCTGGCGCTGGGCTAACTGGCTGACGACATGCTAATGAGAAGGCCACGTTCCCCCACTCGGCCAGCTCCCAAACCCGGAGACAGCCCGGCCAGCGTGCACTGCGTCTTTGCGGAGGACTCCGGCCTGCCGGTGGACTGGGGATGCAGACGCCCTCGCGGAGCTGGCCTCGCGCTGGGTGGCAAACCTGGTGCCAGGAATCTAGCGGGGGACCGGACTAACTCACAGGGCATCAGAATTGGGAAGGCCTCAGAGACGAAGGTCTTTTACTTTACAGAGAGGGTAATTGAAGCCCTCAGTGGGGTGCGCTCAGTTAGTAGCTACACTAGGACTGAGCCTTGATTTCTGACTTCCTACCCTGGACTACCCGTGGGGCTGCAACCAGACATGAAAAAGCTGTGCAGAGCTGGATGTGTGGACAACACACAGAAAGGACTTGTTGGCAGGGGAAAAACTGTGAGCAGAGATAGGAAAGTGGGAGTGGGGGGCGCCCATCTTGGAAAAAGTAATAACCACGGTCGACATTTATTTGGTGCCTACCCTTCGCCAGCCGCTGCGCCAAATTTTAATCTCCATTGGCCCATTTATTCCTTAAAACGATACCACAAAACAGGTGTTCTGGTTGTGTTTGTTTTGCTTTATTTCGGAAGAAACTGGAGCACAGAAAGGCTAAGACATTGTCCCCAGTCACATGGCTTGAAAATGGCAGACCTGGGATTTAAACCCAATGTCATCCGACTCCAAAACTGTGAGTCGTTTTAAAATTGTTTAGTGAAATCTATTGAGGTAACACTGGTTAATAACGTGACATAATTTTCAGGTGTGCATCACTATAACTCAATACCTGCGCACACTCATGTGGGCTCATCTCCCAGGGTCCAGTTTCCTGCCTTTGCCCGGTGTCCCCCTTCCCGGCTGGTGACCCCCCCGTGCCGTCTGTATCCATGCATTTGTTTTGTTAGTTGGTTACTTTTTGTTTATATTCCACAAGGGAGTGAAATCGCCTGGTTTGTGTCCTTCTTCCGTCTTGGTTATTTCACTTAGCATAACACTTTGAAGGTCTGTCCATGTTGCAACAGTGGCAAATACTGTGTCCTTTTTATGGCTGAGTGGTAGCCTGTGTGTGCTCACCACACCTTCCTTTCCGTGCGTCTGTGGGTGCGCGCTGCGGTTGTTTCCATGTCTCGGCGATCGTGAATAATGCTTCAGTGAACATTGGGGCACATATACCTTTACGAATTAGTATCTTTATATACTTTAGGTAAATACCCAGAAGAGGCCTTTGCTGGATCATGTGCTGGTTCTAGTCTTACTTTTTAAAAAGACCTTCCATCCTGTTTTCCGTAGTGGCGGCATTGTAACTCTTAACCAGTCTTAACACCCATATGTAGATAAGGCATATGGAAATGCTAGGCACTTAGTAGGCTTGAATAATGTGTATTGACAATTTCCGTGATTCGGTTAAATGACTACCATGGGCCCAGCACTTCTACATGCATGATCTATGTATGGGGTGTTAATATCCACTACACGACCACTGTTGTGAGTACCCCCTTTGGTCAACATGCCAGTTCTGCTAGGTAAGGATATAGTCCCCAAGTTTTAGTTGGGGAGCCAAGGGCCAGAGTAGAAGTTAGGTGGCCGGCTCACAGAAGCACAGCCAGCTGGGGACAGAGCGAGGCATCAGATGCAGAGAGATAAGCAGAAAGGATAGCCTGGCCAAGTCTCAGGAGGTGGGGAGGGATGGGGCAGGACCAGGCGCAGGGCAGCAGCCCCTTCCTGGCTTCCTGACAGCGCTATTGTTTGAAGCCCCTTCTTGGACATCCAGGAAATAGGCGACATCACTCCCAACAAAGGGGAGGAAGCTGCCTGAATGTTTCAGCTCCACCTCGCGCGCTTGTCCCGGGCTGGAGGCGGGAGCCCAGCCAAGGCCGCCTGACCCCTCTGATCGGCCGGCCACCCAGCCCCCACCCCCATGTCTGGCCCTCTCCCTCTCCTCTCTGCCGGTCCAGACCCAAGCCCTTCAAGGCCCTGACCAGCAGACCTGTCTGCCCTGGAGGCCACCCTCAGAGCTCCATCGGCACCCCTCTTGGTGAGGGGCCTGCAGCCCCTCAAGCCCTATTTGGTGAGACTCACCTTCCACCATGGCCTGTGGCAGGATGAGAGGCCGAACCTTTGATCCTGGCTCCGGCTCTGGCTCTGCCACACAGGACCTCTGTTCTCCCACCTGCATGGAGGCGGGACCTGTATGGGGGCAGGGCCATTCTGGATCAATGCGGAGGGGTCTCTCACCGCTGGCGCTCTGGATTCCGAGTCTCTGCACCCTTCCTGCCTGCACAAGCGGGGAGAAGTGTCATGGGCAGCACCTGGGGCCCCGGAAGGAGGAGGAGGGGGAGTTCCAGGGCACAGAGCTGTCACTGAGGGTGGGGCAGGGCAGCTGGGCGAAGCAGAAGTCAAGGATGGTCCTTCTCCTGGGCTTTGGAATCAGATAGGCCTGGGTTCAATTCCAGTTCTACCACTTACTGGCTGTGTGACCGCGAACAAGGCACACTACCTCTCTGAACCTTCGTGTCCTCACCCATGAAATGCACGCAGTCAGACCGACTTTGCAGAGTGGTTGTGGGAATGAAAAGGGGTCAGGGCATAAAGGGGGCGCAAGGCACGTGGTGAGCAAGTGGCAAGCACGTGGTGCCTTTTTCCTCACGTCAGCGGCTTTTCTGGCAAGAACGGGACTAAGATGGAGAAATAGACACTGTAACACCCTAAGAAACTCAAGGCTCTGGTGGAACCTGGAGCACAGACACTGCTCTGTTTCCTGACTCTCAGGAGTGTGTGTGACAAGCCCATCGGCCGGTGGGAGAGGTCTGTGCCTGGCGTTCGGCAAGGTCACCGCGGCCCGGGGTGGCAGTGTCCGTGAGCTTGTCTTGACACACGACAGAAAGCACAGCCCGTAGGAGCGGGACAGGCCCTGAGGGTCGTCCGGTCCGTCTTCTGATCCAGAGCACAGCTAGGCAGGCCCAGAGACGACAGAACACTCCCTCCGCCGAGGTCACAGAGCCAGTCAGGATGGACGCCGGGCCCCCTGCCGCCCAGTCCCAGGCCCTTGGGATCTGAAGGCTGCCCCCTTCACTCCCCAGCTCCAGCCCAGACTCCTGTCCGGAAGTGGAGGGGAGGCAGACTCAGCTGTGTGTATAGAGAAAGGACTGTCCTGAGCCCCGCCCCTCCCAGAGAGCCTTCCCCCTGGGGCTCCCCAGCACCCCGAGTTGACCCATCCAGCCTGGCCGGTGACTGGACCTTCTCCCCACCTCTCTGACCTCGAGCTCCTCTTCTGTCAAGCTGATGCCTAGAAACCCTGTAAAGGCGAGGGGCTGTTTCAGACTTAATATCGGTAACAACATTAGCAGACCCCCTAATACATGCCACACGATTGCCAAGACCCTGCAGCACCCTTACAGGGGTGGCATCTCACGGATGAAGACACAGAAGTGCAGAGAAAGAAATAATCTGCCAAAGGCCACATAAGGTGCCAGCGGCTTATCTGAGACCAGAACTCCAGTCTCTACTTCCTGTCCAGGGGAACCCTCTACCAAATACTACGCTGTCCCAGCCTGGCAACCCTCCCATCCTGGGGGTGCCGGAGGGGAAGACCGGAGAAGAGAGGAGGGCTGGTGGTTAGAAGTCCCCCACCCCCCAGCCAAACGGCCCATTGTAGGGAACAAATCTCCAGGAAGCCCAGCGGGTGGCTGGGTCCGTGCGCTGATTGCAGGAGATGGCATGAAGGCCCGCGGTTGCCATGGCGACTTCCTGACTCACAGCGCCTCTTCCCGCTGAGGCTTTGGGAAGTGGAGACGTACCTGGGCAGCCCCTGCGCCTGGCTGGGCCTCTGCGAGGAAGCAAGGGAGCGAGCGCCTGGGAACGTGGCGTGCCTGCTCCCATGGAATTCGCACACATGTGCATGAGCGGTGGCAGCAGCAGGCGTGTGGCCGAAGCGCACGCTCAGGCGCAGGATACAGTGATCCATGCGTGACCCGCGCAAACCCTGGCCGAGAGTTGAGCCTCTAGGGATGAGAACAAGCGAAGGAACAGAGGAATCCAGGGAGGGTGTCCTTGGCCGAGAGAGCGGCAGGGGGCACTAGAGAGCAGGCCAGGGAGCCGCTGGGCAGGAAGGTGGATGAAGTCGGCAGGGCCAGGTCCTGCGGGTCTTCACACGTCGGTCTAAGGAACTGGACCCTCACCTGGAGGCACTGTGGAGCCAGAGAGGGCTTTCAGGCAGGGAGGTAGCGTGGCTGGACCCGAGATCCCAGGGAGGATGAGTCAAAGCGGAGAGAATGAAGTCAAAGAGATAGTGGGGCAGCTGATCCTTTTTATCTGACTCTATTTTTTTTAAATGAGCATTTATACTTCTTAACACATAGCGTTTACTTATTTATAACGTCTGTTGTTTATTGTCTATCTTCCCCACTTGGATGTCAGCTCACAGGAGCAGAGGGGTCTGTCTGCTTTGTTCACTGATGTATGTCAAGCGGCAAGAAGAGCGTCTGACACATAGGTACACTATAAATACTACACTTGCCAAATGAATGAATGAGTGAATGAATGAGTGAATGAGTGAGGCCTGGGCCAGCGGTGTGGCAGAATGGATGGAGACAAGCGAGGGCTGCGAGAGATGTACAAAGTAAGATGGTTGTTCGGAGGAAGGCTGAGGTGGCCAGTTAGTGGAGGTGTGCCGGAGGCACTTGTGAATCGGTGGGTGTGGCCCTGGCAGGTGCTGTTCTGGCTCAGGGTCGAGGCTGCGGGGTGATTCCAGGTGAGGTGCAGGGTGCTGGGGCCACGAAGCACTGGAGGACCAGGTGGGGAAGCTGAGGTAGGCCCCACATGCTGGGCGCTGGGCCTCAGCGCACTGGGAAGGGACCCTTAGGGTCACTGTCACTGGGTGTCCAGGGTCTTCCCCTGAGTTCCCTGGGGTTGGAGTCTTCAGCATCTTCCAGACCCTGCCGTCCGACAGGAATGGGACACCGGCCACAGATGAGAGCCACACATGTCATTTCAAATGTCCCAGTGCCACAGTACAGACGTACAGAGACATGTGAAGTGAGTTGAATAGTATATTTTTACTTAACCCAATATGTCCACATTATTTCCACTTTAACAGGTTATTAATATAAAGAGTAATTAATGAGATGTTGGACATTGTTTTTTTTGGCACAAAGTCTTTGAAAACTGGTACGTATTCTGCACCAACAGGACACCTCAGCTTGGACGAGCCACATGTCAAGTACTCAATAGCCTCATGTGGCCAGTGGCTACTGCATGAGACGCACCAGAAAGAGGTCCTGGGGGGCTGAGTCTGAGGAGGCGACCCGGGGACACCGGCTGGTTAGGGATGGGGTGGGGAGATGAAAACAATAAGAGCCAATGCCCAGACTTTTCCTCTTCCTTCTTTTGGTCCAGCCCTTCTCACTTGGTTGCTCACTCAATGGACTTTTAATGAGCAATTGCTATGTGCAGGCACAGCGCTAGGTGCTAGGGCGTGAATAGTGAATTGGGCACAGGGTAGTGATTCTTGTTATAATGCTATTTCCGTCACCTAGATGAGGAAGCAATGCCCGAGAAGCTGAGTGCCTTTCTGAACTCTTTCCCCTGCCCCATGGCGCATGATCACCAAGATGGAAGTGAAGACCCCGGGAAGGAGGAGGTTGGGATGCAGGTGGGATCTACAGAGGGACTTCCCCAAGGAAATGAATGCCTCTAGGCTCCACCCCTCCCTGGACATGTGCTTCCTCTCCCCGCTCCTCAACTCTTGCACCCATAATGGCCTCATTTTCATGCCCAGGGCCTTGGAGCCAGTATTTGCCGATGAACCTGTGTTCAGGCCATCTCCTTCCTGGATCACACTCAGTCCAGTAAGTCCACAGGAGGGACAGTGATTGGTGACTTTTGTGGACCTGGTGACAGCTGCAGAGGCTGGACTGGAGTCAGCCAGGGTGTCCCCAGACTGAGAGCACTGTTCTTAGTGCTCAAAGATGTGGGTTCAAATCCTGGCGCCCCTTTTCCCTGTTGGTGACCATGGGGAAGAGGCTTTGCCCCTCAGGCATTGGGCCCACTTCCGCCTGAGCAGAGAGCCCTGCATGAGGCAGCATGATAGCTCCCAGATCACGGTGTCCATCCACAAGTAGGGTCACACAGGGCTTGGAAAGGGACCATCTTTCCTTTTTTATTCTTACCAGAAAATTTTCATTGCTGAGAGAGTACCAGAGAGAGAGAGAGAGAGAGAGAAACATCGATTGGTTGCCTTCTTGAAGGCTCCCAGACCAGGAATCGAACCTGCAGCCTTTCGGCCTATAGGACGACACTCCAACCAGCTGAGCCACACCAGCCAGGGCAAAAGAGACCATTTTTCAAGAAATACAAACTTGTGTGAGTTTTGCTTGGAAGCCCTGACTCAGTGGCCTCCAGCAGCGGGGGCATGGGGGTATGGTTCCTTAGGAGTAAATGCTCTGAAATCTGTGCCTGGGGTCTGGGCTCTGGGGGTAAATCTGGCTTCTTCCTTTGAATTCTCCTGCATCCTATCATTTACTAAGCCCCTGGTACTACGTGGACACCAAGTGAATTGAATAGCTCTCTACAGATGAGGGAACTGAGGCACAGAATAGTTTGGTGAGTTGCCCAAGGTCACCGGTCAGGAAGTAGCAGAGCTGGGCTTTGAGTCTTGGCCAGCCTCCTCCTTGTCCAAAGTCATGGCCTCTGGCCTCCACCCAGCTCACTGAGGTGCCAAAGCCTCTCCCCAGGAATCACTCCCAGCAGCTGCCTCACAGATAGCCGGGGTCCCCTGAGGGCTGGGGTCAGCCATGCAGCAGGACACTCGTGTGGGGCCGAGCGTGGCCGGATTCACAGGTTGAAGACTGTTCCTCCGGGCTTCCGGGCTTCGTGCCTTCCCCCACAGTCCCTTCCCCGGCCGCCACCCTTCCTGGCCCGGTGCTGGGGTGACCGGCGGGTGGAGTGGCATCCGGGCTGGGGCTCGAGCTGTGAAGAGGGTGTCTGGGCAGAGACTGATGGCCTGTCAGTTGGCTGCCAGCACATCCTCAAATTCTTTGTCTCTGCAGAGCAGGGACCGTGCAGGGGGTGGGGGTGGGGTGCTGCAGGAGAGGGGGTGTGAAGTGGGCGAAGTGGGACACCTCCATGCCTGCTGCCTCTGCTCTCCGCTGGCCCTTAGGCTTGGTCTGCAGGGTGTGTGTGCATGCGCACACGTATGTGTTTGCGTTTGTGTCTGAGGAAGGCAGGCCCCTGTCCCCTGTTTGGGGGTCACACAGACAGGAGTTCAAAGCAGGGTCTGCTCCACACTTGCTGGGGGACCTCAGGTGGGTCTCTTTCCCATTTCCTGTCCTGGACCTCTGTTTCCCCATCCAGCTCTGACTTGCTGTCCTCCGTGTGAGGCTGAGCTGATTAGAACATTTGGCCCTGACATTCCGGAGGCTTGGGGTTCTCCCAGTGGAGGGCGCAGCAGGGGCTGAGCCCCCCCCCCCCCGACCCCACAGGGCCTGCCAGTAGGGCAACAGCTCCTCTGCCCAGCTGGGCGTCCTGGCTGAATGGGCAGGGCAGTGGTGCGGCCAGGGGGGCAGGGGGAGAGCAGAGGCTGTCATCTGTCCTGAAAGGAACAGCCCCTCAGCAGCGTTTGGGCCACCCACATACACAGTCCTGCCAGGTCAGCTTGCCCTAAAGGACCCCCCCCCACACACACAGAGTCATATCACCCTGCTCACACAGCCTCCCCTCAAACACATAGCCACACTCGGTCCTGTCACCCAGCCACAGCTGGGCAGCCACACTCAGCAACATGGTCTCACAGGGCGGAGGTGAGCAACCACCCTCGGGTCACAGCCCACCCACACAGAGGGACTTACACACACTCAGAGCCAGGGCCCTGGTCAGACCAGTGCAGGCACACGCCCCTCCTTCGGGCACATGCTGTCTCGCAAGATCCCAGCAGCGCACAGCCCCTGCTGCTACTGAGCATGAAGTGCGCACAAGCGCGATGGCCTTTTGTGCAGGAGACCACACCTGGGCCCAGCTCTCTGGACAACTGCGGTGAAGCCTCACAGACACGCAGAGTCACAGGGGCCTGCTGGGGTGGGGCCCGGAGCCCTGGGGAGCCTTCTGTGGGCCCCTGATCCCCTCTTTAACTCTTTAATGAAAGGAGCTAGATGCCCGCCTCCCCCAGCACTCCCCACACACCCTACCCCCATCAGCACCCGAAGCACTAGGTAGGTATCCTGTCTCCCAGCGGATGCCCTCCCCCGCCCCAGTTCTGCAGGATATGCGCAGTGAGAGCCCCACGGAGGGGCAAGCAGGCTGGGGAGGAGGAGGCGGGATTGCCCAAGGACAGGCATATGTCAGAGGCAGGATTTGAACCTGGTGTGGTGAGCCCCCAAACCCCGTGCCCTCTGAGTCCCCACTTCCCAACTGCCCGGCTGCGGCCCCCGCCCCGTGCCCCGTGCCCCTCCCCCCCCAGCACCCAAGGGCCTCGGCACAAAGCCGCTTGGCGGCGCTCAAGGGAGCGCGCGCGCGCGGGATCGCGCGCTGGAACCCGCGCCTCCGGCCAAGATGTTCCCTTTCCGCGTGATTGACAGGCTCGAGTGCCGAGAAACAAAATTGTTTATGCGCTAATGAATAAGGCCCTGATTGCAAGATCCTGTTTGGAAAATTATAGTGCGGCGGTGGCGGCGGCGGCCGTGGCGGCCCAATTACATCCCGCGCTGCATATTCATTTCATCTCCCCTTTGCATGGAGACGAACGGCGGCCCCGCGCCCTGCAAAGGCAACGCCAAATTTAGTCCCAGGTTCCGCACTCCTCCGCGCCATTGTGCGCCCCGGCCACCTGCCTCCCGCCGGCCTGATTGCGGCCGCCGGCGCCGGCCCGAGGGCGAGGGCGAGGGCGCGGGCGCGGGGAGGGAGGCCCGGAAAGTTCGCGCGACCCCCTTCTCCTCGCACCCTTTCCCTGGGTCCTCTCTCTGCCTTCCTCGGTCTCCCCAGCCCCGACTCCCTCTCTCTCTTCCCGTCTCTAGGTCTCGCCCGCGTTGTCTCCCTCTCCTCTCTCGTTTCTCCGTGTGTCTGACACAGCCTCTCTCTAGATCTGTCTCAGGTCTAGAGCCGGAAACACAGCAACTCCTTTCAACGCCTTCTCCCCTCCCCCGGTGCCTGGGTCCTTGGGGACAAGAGGAGCAGTGATGGGGACCTGTCTGTTCTGTAGAGGCCACGGAGATACGAGGTGGAGTCCACCTCCACCACCTTGGCTTTGCGGAAGGCAGGGCTTGGCCGGTCCCCAGGCCCTGCGGCTTGGGAGAAAGGCTCCTCCCTGTGGCTGCGTCTCCTGCGCCGCCCCACCGCTGCCCCAGCGCACCCCGGAGCCAGCCAGGCCTGCAGCCCAGGCGCCTGGCCTGGCCATGCTCCACTCTCCCTCACCTCCGTGCCTTTGCACATGCTGTCGCTCCTGTGCCTGCACACCCTGCTGCCCTCCAAGGCCCGTGCGAAGTAAGTAGCAACAGGACATTGCCCTTCCATTACAGAACAGCAGTGGGCAGGACACACGCCTCCTGTTCTAGGGGCCTGACCAGAGAGGCTGGGGCCTGGGGCCCAGTCACCCTGGTACCCTGGTGCCCAGTTTAAGGCTGACCAAAGTAACACCTCCTCTGTGATACAGGGACATGTTCACCCCCTCCATGTAGGGTGTTGGTGGGCAGCAGCAGTAGCTGTGAGGTTGGGAGGGCGGGCCTGGAGGCTCCCAGCCCACAGGGGCGCACAGGCTGGGTCAGTCAGCTGTGCCTCCAAGCCTGGGGCCCAAGTCAGCAACTAGCGCGTCTGCCCCTTCTCACTGGGGTCATCCATTGCCCTAGTGGGCAGGTGCCTGCGGCCGAGGTGTAGTCAGCACGTCCCCTGGTGATGGTGGTGGTGGTGGTGATGGTGGTGGGGGCTTTTCAGGGGGTGAGGACCATGCACAGGGTGAGGCTGGCTGAGCTCCTCCCTGGGGTCCCTGGTGTGACCAAGACATTTCTTCCTGGGGTGGAATCGAGGGACTCAGATGTGAACAAAAATGGACAACCGCATGTACCAACTAGTCTAGACAAACACCCCTATCAGAGACACACAAAGTAACACCCACAGCCACAACCACAGACACACACACACACTCCCAGAGAGACCCACACCATCTGAGACACAAAGACAGGCTGTTCCCCGGGCGGTGTACGGGGCAGCACTGCCCTCTGGTGGCTATTCTGATATTCTCTGTCAGGCCTGGACTGGCTTCCTAGAGTCACAGCTAAGCCATAATGGGGGGCGCCAAGACCCAGGGAAGAAGAGTCATTTAAGTGTCCCTGAATATGAGGGTCTCTCGAGTTCCAGTTCCCTGCCCTCTTTCCCATGTACGCCAGGAGCAGAACTTACTAACAGGACTGCCCAGCGATGGTGAGAAGGAGGGATCTCCCCATCCCGGGAAGTGTACAAGCCGAGCTGGAGCTACCTGCAGACCGGTGGTCTTTAGTGGCAGCGTGGACAACGCTGGAAGTCATCAGTAACTTGGGATGATATGTCCAGCCTTATCCTGCCGCCACCCAGTCCAAAACCCCTCTCCCCATTCAGCCTCTTCATAAACTGTCAAACTTGAGAACTTCCCGGCTCCAGGGTGGTGGCAGATGAAGTTGAAGAGGGTGGCAAGGCCATATCTTGGGGGCTTTATTTGGGGGTAATAAGGGTCTGGGGACAGGCTCAGGCAGGGAAGTGGCATGGTCAGTGGGGCATGTAAGAGCTGGCCAATGAGAAGAGACCAGGGGCAGGAGGGCCAGCCAGGAGACACAGAGGTGGCTGGGCCAGGGCAGGGCAGGAGTGGGCAGCGAGGAGAATGCAGGTTCCAGAGCTGTTGGGGAGACCCAGTCACCTGGCTTGGTGAGGGATCGGTGTGGTGGGAGGGAGCTGGAGGAGGGGAGCGGGCTGGGGAAGTTACCTCCGGGGGTGTCAGTGCTGGAGGAGGGGTTCGCAGAGAGACGATGAGAATGAGTTGGATCTGTTGAGCCCGAGAGCCAGGGGGACGCCATGGGGAGGTATCCAGAAGGCAGGTCGAGTCAGGTCTGGTGGCATCCACGTGGGAGTTGGAAGTTATTGACTGGCAGCTAGTTCAGAGCAATAAATAGGTGAGGTTACACAGGCAGGGACCTTAGAAGTCCTAAGCACTGAAAAGTTGAGGGTGCTTGCCCTACCTTTCTTAGTAAAAAAAAAAAAAAGGTATAGTATATATACATGCTAAATAATATGCTATATAATAGCGTATTATTTATACATGCTATATACATGCTATAATAATACATGCTAAGTTGTAGCATGTATTATTTGCATGTATTATAAAAGTGTCACTATCACCAGATGGATGGGCTCGTAGAAACGGACCTTTTCCTCCTCGTCTTCCTGTCCTGGAGCTGCTGGTCTGATGGCTCCGAGGCAGCTGCCTGCCTGCCAGGCGATCCAGCGCCAAATCCAGGCCAGAGCAGGGAGATCAGAGGCTCAGGAGACAACTGTCAGGGTCAGAGGGAGCAAGAATGAAGAATCTGAGAGGGAACAGAGGGGGAGTGTCCCTTTGTTCGGACCAAGGAAAGAGAATGTCAAGGAAAAGAGTGTGATCAGTCACATGGAAACCAGAGAGGTTGAGGAGGTGAGACCTGAGGATCCCAGGTTGCCCTTCCAGGTAGGTGCTCTTGCCTAACGGAACCAGCCTTGGGCAGGGAAACCACCTGAGGAACTGGCGGGGATGGTATTCCAGGGCAGGGGTTGTGGGGAGCTGGCCCAGGAAGGAGAAAAGCCGACCAACCAGTACATCTCACTGCAGGGGAGCGGCTCGGCAGCTGGTGGCAGTGCTTTCTCTGACCACAAGAGGGCAGCATAAGAACAGGTCATGTCTTGGCCCAGCATTCTCCCGTCTAAGGACTGCATTTCCAGATCCTGCTGTGTGACCTCAGATTCCCGAGTCTCAGTTTCTTTTCCCGCAAAGTATGGCAATTGGACATCATAATCCCTTGGGACATGTTCGGGATCCCCTTCATTTTGTAGGGAGAAACACGGACTTGCAAATGTCCACACAAGCAGAGGTACACGCAGACACAGCCTCACAGGTGCGCTTACAGAAACAGGCAGATCCACAGGGACCTGCCTCCTCAGAGCACACAGCTCTCCTCCAGGCCCCCGGGTGGCCAGAGCAGACCTTGGCCTGGAGCAGGGGAGACATTTGCCCCACCCCTAAGGAGGAAACTTTACCTTTTTCTTGGAATGGAAGACAGCAATGGAGGGTGTTTGGGGTTCTGTCTTGGGTAATGCAGCTGAATGTCTTTAGGTCCATGGAGTCGTGGAGATTTCTGCAGGAGGGTGAGGTGCAAGGCATGACCTGCACCTACAGCCACCAGGCCCCAGGCATTTCCGGAAGCCCGGGGCTGAGGCCCAGCCGAGGGGCCTCCAGACCTGCAGACAGGGTCATGCAGCATTAAGGCCAAGGCCTGATGTTTTGGTGGCTTTGACTGGATGGGGAGATGAGAAGAGCTAGGCCATGCCCTGGAAGGGTTGTGGGGTCCCAGCCACCCATACGGGAAATGGACAGACGCAGGCCCGGTGCAGTGGGGACAGGAACGATTAAGGGATGCCTGAGTTTGCCATGGGGCTGGCATCTTCTAGGGACATCCGGGCAGCTGTGGCCTGTAGGGAAGCTCTCCAGCCCTGCCCTGCAGATAGTGCTTGAACAGAGCCGCGACTGGCTGTGGCCTTGGCCTCCAAGGGTACAAGGGCTCCGGGCAGATCCTGGCCGCAGAGGGTGCTGGGAGAGAAGGAACTCAGGCAAAAGGCCAGAAGCTGCCCCAGTTCTTAGAAGGAAGCCAAGCCGGCTGTTGCTGGGGCGCCTGGAATGTACCTCCCTGGGTGCCCACTTTGGGCCTGGTGCTCCGCAGCCATTGCTCACTTGATCCCTTAGCAAACTCATAGCTGATGGCATTGGCACGTCCTTCTTGCAATTAAAAAAAATTAAGATATACTGTATTTTGCCGTATGATGTGCACACGTTTTCGTGTGCATTATACATGGGATTATTATACCTGTGGTATGTAATCATTATCCCATGTATAATGCACATCCTTGTTTTCCCCTCAAAAATTTGGGCCCGAAAGTGCTCATTGCATTAGACATGGTGAAATACAGTAATTCACCCACCATAAAAGTCACCATTTTAAAGTGTACTATTCAGTATTTTTTGGTATATTCACGGGAGGGGCTATGGGGTCTGGTGGGCTCCTCTGCCCAGGCACTGAGGAACTGGGAACTCAGGGGACACAGGCCAGGACACAAGCCAGAGGCACTGGGATTGTGTGGAAGGACGATGGTGGGGGGGCGCCGGGGAGCCACCCCAGAGGAAGGCTGAGAACGGGCTGCTGTCAGGTCACTGTCTGAGCTGAGATGTCAATCACGCCCAGGCTGTTAACCTGGGAGGCACGGGCCTCAGGGCCTTTGCATCGGAGTGTGCTGGGGTGGGGGTGCAACTGGGTAGTGCTGAGCTCGCCCCTGCCTCTCTGGACACCTCTTCCCCATCAGGACTCCGTTGCGGGACGGCACCCCTGAGATTCGAAGACGGAGAGAGCCCCGACTTCCTCAAGTCTCCTCCATGGCTACTTACTGAGCACCTGCTGTTTGCCAACCAGTGTGCCAACATTGCCTCCTAAAACCCTCTTGTCAGCTGTGCCAGGAACCTGAGGCTCAGAGAGGTTAGATTGCTGGCCAGAGGTCACACAGGAAGTGTGTACTGAGATAAAATTCAAACTCAGGTCTGTTTGTCCGATGATCCAAGGACTTTTTCCATTGCTCCATTTACCCGTGGTTTTAAATGTCTCTGTTTCAGAATGTCCTTCAGTTTGTCTCAGTATTTTTAGAAATTTCCCCCTCCCCTTCCTCAAAGGGAGGGATCATGGAGGGGCAGAGGTCGCTGTTGGAGAGGTCTCTTCTGCCTCCCAAATTGCCTCCGAATTCTTCCACGGGAGTCTGGCAGCTTCTCCGGGCACACCTCCCTCCCTCCCTGCAATCTCCTGGCCTCTTAAGAAGCTGGAGGAACAATCACTAATCAGCTTCCAAGAGAGAGACAGGGGAATGAATGGAGGAGCCAACAACACGCCTCAATTGCTGGCAGCTGGTCCCCTTCCCCAGCGGCAGCCCCAGCGCTGGCTCCCAGCTCCCCTTCTCAATTCCAGTTTTCCCTCCTTCTGCCTGATTTCCTCAGTTCTCTTCATCTTTTTTTCTTGATCCGGAGGAAGCCACCGAGATCAAAGGACACCTCCCCCTGCCAGAAACACCCCTTCCTTCACTTATCTTCCTGTGGGGAGGCTCCCAAAGTGCTGATCGTATTTTCATCTCTGAGCTTCTGCATACCCTACTCCATGGACAGCCCTTCTCTAGCCGATAAACTCCTACTCATCTTCCAAGGTCCAGCTGACCTGTCACCTCCTCTGTGAAGCCCTCCTAGACTTCTCCTGCTTCTCCGAGGCAACTCCCTCCCCTGGACTCCCAGAGCGATGCCTACACTGTAACATTCAAGGCAGTCCTTTCGTCTAGTGCCCGGGACAGGGCCTGGCCACGGGGGCAGTCAGTATGGCAGTGCGATGTGGTGGGAAAGCGCTGGAAGGGGAGGTCCCAGGGCCCCTGTCATGGCTCTGACTTGTCATTGGGCAGATGACTAGCTTGAACTGCTCCTCTGAGTTGCCTTTATCTGCCTGCCTCCTACCTGTCTTCCAGGTCTCAGCTTCTCTGTGGCTTATTTGAGTAGCCGCCTCTGACCCCTCCCCTCCATCCCCCCTCCTAGGGCTCCCTTTGTCTTGCTGTCTCACTAGGAATGACTCACTCAGTGTCCCTGGGCTCCTGCAGGGCAGTGGTCCTGACTGTGTGGTCACCTCTGCATCCCCAGCGTGTGGGGAGTCATGAATGAATGAATGAATTCCTCGTCTGTGAAATGGAGCTAGTCGCAGTCCTGCCCTCCCAAGGCAGCTGTGAGCTCGGCCAGGCTCAGAGCCTGCTCTCTGCCAGCTCTGGGCACTGAGTGTGCTTGCTCGTCATGCTTCCTGGAGGGAGTCCTCTTTCCCAAGGTCGTTCTAATAGGGTGCCCACAGGCGGGCCCCTGGGGGCTTCCTCAGAGGGGCAGACTGCGTGCTAATGGGGGGGGAGGCCACGGAGGGCCTGGGCGCTTTGTGCTGCTGGACTCCCCCCACACCCCGAAATCCAGGCCGAGTCCCAAGTTACAGTTGCTGAGGAAACAGGATCAGCAAAGGTATGGAGGAGGTCCTGGTGGGGGGAGGGCGCTGCGGCCCACGCCAGGCCGGCCTGAGCTCCCAGCACGGTGCCCCCCCCCCCCCCCCCCCCCCCCCCCCCCCCCCCCCCCCCCCCCCCCCCCCCCCCCCCCCCCCGCCCGCCACAATGCCGCCCTGTCTCCGTGTTCTGTCTCCCACAACTGTGAGGTCTGGGTATTCTGCTCAGCTCTGGGTCCCCAGCTTGAAACCTGGCCCGTGGTGGGTGGTCAGCAAAGGTTACTGAATGAAAGAATGAGCGACAGAGACGCGGACACCTGAGCCCTGGTGACGGGCTGGACCCTGGGATGGGAGAGACGGGCGAGGTGATGGAGTCAGAGCCCTCGGCCCAAGGCGGACCTCATCCTTGCAACCAAACCTGAACTGCCCCTAACAACAAGAATATACACTGAAATAGGAATTAGGAACAAATAGTATTCCTAATGGTCAGTATAATAACAAATGTTCATGTGTTGCCCTGGCCAGGTTGCTCAGTTGGTTGGAGCGTCGCCCTGGATACCAAAAGGTTGCAGGTTTGATCCCTGGTCGGGGCGTGTACAGGAGACAGCCGGTCGATGTTTCTCTCTCACATCCATGTTTCTCTCTCTCTCTCCCCTCCTTCCATCTCTAAAATCAATAAACATATCCTCGGGAGAGGATTAAAAAAGTATATGAATGTGTCAGCCACTCACAGCTTGAGACACTGCGCAGCCTGTTTACATTTCCTCCCTTGCCAAGGCCTGTCCAAGGCGAACATGGTTGCCCCACGTAGCAGATGGGGGACCGTAAGGGCCCCCGAGTGAGTCAAAGGCAGCTCAAGTGTCTTCGGATCCCCTCGCTTCGCATTGAAGGTCCAGCCGAAGGTGGAGCCGTCCCATTACCCACACTGGGTCCGCGGGTGGGGCGTCAGGGAGACTCCCAGCCCCAACCTTTATCCCTGGAGGCTGGGTCTTTGAAAAGCGCCCCTCCCCAGGAGACACCTGTAACGGCAGGCGGTGGCGCAGGGTACTCCGCTCCCCGCCAAGACTGAGGACGGCAGGGGGTCCTCCAGATGGTGGGCTTCTGCTTGGAGGTGGCAAGCAAGAAGCATTTTTTCTGCCACGTCCTACTCTCCATCTGTCCCTCCCGCATTCCCTGTCTCTTCTCCCTCTTCTGATTCAGGGACTTGGGCTGAGAGACCTTTAAAGTCCCATGTCCCATGTTGACACCTCTGTCGTCACCCTTTGGGGGCCAGGTGACTCCGTATTTATGGCACACCTACCACGTACCAGGCACGCGCCGGGCACTTTCCCTCCCTCGCCCTAGGGGCTGCGCTGCCCCGGTTTGCGGTTTGGTCCCCAGGCGGGGCCATGCCCTGGTCCCTGTCTGAGAGGCACTGTGGCTCCTCCTCCCTCCCGTGGTAGGACCGCCTGGCTTCTCCCTCTCGGAAGTTACGCTCGCTCTGGTCAATGCTACATGAACAGAGCTGTCACCGTCACTGCGAGTGCAGCTTTAAAGCCGGCGTGCGCTTCACCGTGGTCCTTCTTCCCATCCATGGTGGCTGCAGAGGCATGTGTTGAAAAGGAGCTCCCATCAGCCAGTGACCTTGAGTGGTTACTCTGTGCGGAGCCCCTGCCCTGGGTACACAGTGTGAGTGTGACTTCTTTGTCGAGTTGCTAAGATTTAAGGGCTGTTTGTCATGGCAACATAACATAACACAGCCTGTCCTGGCTGATGCACACCTTCGAGTTCAACAGACGGGGCCTCAGCGCTGCCGGAATCCCCTGTCTGGTCCTCATCGCCAGCCTTTCTGGAAAATGGCAAGATGTTCTTCAACCTCTTTCAAAATCCACTTGGGCCCTGGCTGGTGTAGCTCAGTGGATTGGGCACGGGCTGCGAGCCAGGGGGTCACCGGTTCGACTCCCAGTCGGGGCACATGCCTGGGTTGCAGGCCAGGTCCCCAGTGGGGGACACATGAGAGGCAACCACACATTGATGTTTCTTTCCCTCTCTTTCTCCCTCCCTTTCCTTCTGTCTAGGAATAAATAAATAAATATTTTTAAAAAATCCACTTGGTAAATTCCAGCAGAACCTAGTATGGGTCTTGGTGGGTAATTGGTCGTGAAGGGGAGGGGAAATGAAGGAGTCAGGTACCCAAAAGCAGAAGGAAAACGCATCCCTAATTCACCCCTAAACCAACCTGGAAAAGGATTTCTTCTCAAATTGGGCCACTGGGAACATCAGACAGCTAGCTGCCCTCCCCACTGCAACTCATTCCTCCCCTCCTGTCCCTCCCAGCCCCCCTCTCCCCTTCCTCCCCTTCCCCTCCTCTTTTTCTTTTCTTTCCTTCCTTTTCCTTACGTTACCTTTCCTTTTCTCCTTCTTTCCTTCCTTTTCTTTCTTACTCTCTCTCCTCCTCCCGAACTCTCTTTGTTGCTTTCCAAAGTTGAGTCACAGTGGAAACCTCGGTCATGCTGTCTTGTCCAGTACAATTCCACTGGCGCAGTCCAGTAGCCCCCGCTTCTTGAATGGGGTGAGGCATCTCTCTTGATCACATACAGATGATTGTTTCAGAAAATATTTGACAGTTCTCCAGGAGAGAAGCCTGCTGCCAGAGGAGTGTGGTGGCTTTTCATTTCTCCTGATCTTTTAGGAAAAGTAATTTGAAGTCCGGTGCTGACTCTCTGCCTCCACAGAGCACTTGGGGACACAGGGTGGTGTCATGTTGCCGGTTCCGTTACTTCCAGCTAGAGCTTCACAAGCCGATACCCCATCATCTCCTCTCCCGCTGGGGGCTGGCGAGAGGTCCAGCAAGGCGGGAAATCCATCCGCTAGGCTTGATGTTCACGGCGCAAGCATGCGGGCACGGAGCCTGGACCCCAAGACCCAGCATTTCTCAACATGTTCTTCACCAATTTGTAAACTGTCATGCTTTCAGCTCCTTCAAGCTCTTGCAGAGCATCCTGGCCTACCTCCTCGCTTGGCTGACAGCAAACGGAAGCCCAGAGGGTGCTGGGCCAGGCCGGGGCCTCTCCGTGAGTTAGGACTTGCCAGCAGGTGAGAGACGGTGTGACAGAAGGAACACGGACTTCGCGCCGGACAGACTGAGCTTCGAGCTTCAGCTTTGTCACTTACTCCCTGGGTGCCTGTGAATAAGAGGCTCTTTTTTTTTTCTTCTCAGCCTCAGTTGCCTCATCTGTAAAATGGGAACTACAATAATCACCAATATCACTTACGTGCTTTACGCATTTCAACTCACTTAGCTGTTTACAATGACATTCTGAGACAGGCACTCTTAGTATCTCTCCCTTCCTCAGATGAGGAAAGCAGAGGACAGAGAAATTATAAAACTTGCCTGAGGTCACGAATAAGATCAGAGATTCTGATCCAAGAAATCTGACTACTGTACTCTACACCAGGGGTCAGCAAACCATGGCTAACAGTATTCCATTGCTTGGATACACCGCATTTTATTTGTCCGTCTGTCTGTTGGTGACTATTTGGGTTGTCGCTGTTTGGGGGCTGTGATGAATAGCACCAGTGTTTGAGCACCTGCGTTTGTGTGGACATGTCTGCATTTCCCGTGGGTCTATACCTGGGAGTGACTGCTGGGCCATATGCTGACGCTGGGTTTACCCAGACTGTTTTCAAAGCAGCTGCACCATTTTACATTTTAACGAGCAATGTATGAGGTTCCCATTTCTGCACATCCTTACTAGCCTTTTTATTATGGCCATCCTAGCAGGTGCGAAGTGGTGTCTCATCGTAGGTTTGATTCATGTTTCCCTGGAGGCTGATAATGTTGAGCATCTTTCCTGCCTGGTTTTGTAAATAAAGTTTTATTGGAACACAGTGGTGCTGGATGGCTCATTTATGGCTGTTTTCTCAAAGCAGAGTAGAGAGGGGCGAATAACCGCTACTTCTTAGAGGATCATAAAGTGAAGAGGGATGTAGGGGAGAGCAAATCCCTTGTCATTTTCCCCTGAAACATGAGAGATAGGAGCAGGTAACCTGATGAAAATAAGGCGTCAGTTAAGAGTTTGGGAGGAGGAGTTGGACATGGCTGGGTTCAAACCCTCCTCTGCCGCTAGCTCTGTGATTTCAGGCAAGTGACGCCACTCCCCAAGCCTCAGGCTCCTCCCCACTTAAGAGTAATAATGGCTGATACAATACTTATTGAGGGATGGCATATGCTGGCTCTTTGTGCTCTAAATGCTTTATATGTGGTGGCTCGTTTAATCCTCAAAGTATTTTAGCCTTTTTATAGTTAAGAAAAAAGTCACGGAAGGGCCTAGTAATCCATCTAAGGGTACTTAGCCAGGAAGTGGGAGGGCTGAGACTTGAACTGCAGAGCCCATGCTCAACCTCTCTGCCAAGCTGTCATGTGGGGCAGATAATGCTTCCCTCCCTGGAGGGCTGCTGGGAGGGCTGCAGGGCTGGAATACACAACAGGGCTTGACATAGTGGTGTGCTCAATGAACAACGCTATTATTGTCACTCAAAAACAATTACATATTGGAGAAAGAGTTAAGCCAGAACTGCACATGAAGCCTTTGCTCATTCATTAAGATTGATGACTCCCCTTCCGGAAACCCTGGTGCTCCCAGGTGCTCTATCACCCTTGTCTAGGAAGAGGAGATTTTGGATCTTAGCCTTGAGGATGAACAGATCACTGAGCAGACAGGGGTCAGTGGGGTGTGGGGGAGGATGCACCAGGCGGCAGAGCAAGCAACACTGGCGAAAGCCTGGAGGTGCAGAAGTGTGTGTTTGCAAACAGAGCCAGGCGAGAGCTCTTCGGTTTTACTCAGATGCTGGTTGCTATGGGAACTTCTCCGCGCCTCATCCTGCTTCAGCAGCTTCAAAAACCGGACCTCAGGCGCCACCTGGTGGCAACTTTTGATACTAATCTGGCAGAAAAAACCAGCTGGAGTAAAAGCTGCCCACACCCCTCTCCTCTGAACTGTCTCTTTCCTTGGATATGGACTTACTGTAAAAGTGATAGAGCGGTAATCAAAGATCATTTTAATTTAAAAATCACATTTCCCCAGTTATCTAAATTATGCATACTCATTGTAGAAATTTTGGGAAATATAGAAAAAAATAAAGAGGGGAAAAAAGTCCCCCTTAATTTCATCACTCAGACTGTCTATTAATATATTGGCACATTTGAATCCAGTGTTCTCTATGCATGCAGTTTTCACACAGCTGAGGGTTAGTGTGCATATATGTTATGTATAAATGCATATACACGTATACGGACTCAGTTATGTTTAAAGATATGTTGCATGTTTCTGTGAACAAAGTCTCGGTGTGGGGGTTAGTGTGGGTGTTGGGAGCCAGGTTAGTGTCAGGCTACCCTGAGTTGGAATCCTGTCTTGGCCGTTACTCGCTGCGTGACTTGGACAAGTGACTTCTCTGAGCAGCAGTTTCTGTCACCCTCTGTAAGATGTGGTTACTACGGGGACTCATCCCGGGACTGTTGGGAGGATATTGACCCAATGTATGCAAAGCGCTCCGTACAGTTCCTGGGACAGAGCGTTTTCTCACGGAAAGCTTCTTCTGCCCTTCTGACTCGTAGCAGAAATCTCTGGAAATGGGATGCGTTTCTGGGTTCAAGAATATGTAGAGCCTCGACGTTGGTTCAGTTTGTCAAAACTGAGAGGAAGATTTCACCAAGGCCTCGTGCCCCCAGCACCGCAGCTGCCCTCATTTGTCTCTGTATTCTTCCAGGCCCTGCGCACGCGGAACAGCTTTTAAGCGTTGTAATTAGAATGCTTGCACCAGTTTGCAGAGTGTTACATCATCAGCGTTTTCCTGGGTGGCTGGAGCTGCCATTGACATTTGCCATACGTTGCTTAACTATTTCCTTATTGTTGAACATTTGAGCAGTTTGATTCTTCATTCATTCATTCATTCATTCAGTAGTTATTGAATGCCTACTCTCTGCCAGGCACTGGACCAGGCATTAGGATATGGGGTCACCAAGAAGAGGACACTCCTTACTCCTTCCTGGCACTTGAACTCTGGCCAGCGAGACAGACCGTTATAAATAAAACAAACACACAAGACCCTAACTATGAGCAGTGGTGAGTGCTGTGAAGGAAGGGGAGACCTCCTGGGGAGACCTGCTTTTGAAACATTTGTATGATTTTGGGAAGTAGTCCTAGCCCATAATTCTGACCTGCTCTTGCTCCTCAAGAAGCTTCTCTCACTGAAGCTTCTCTTTGGGGAGTCCCATATGGGCTTGAATCTTCCACTAACGCATTCTAGAACTTCCTGAGAAGTCAGAGCTCACCATGGCACTCACATGGGCCTTGTTTCTTGTTTGTTCTTCCTCTATGGCTTGTGTTTCAACCAGTCCAGTCTGTTCCCTGCCTCCCTGGAGAGGCTTATAATTATCTTTCTAAATCTATTTGCACTGAGCCTTTCCCTGCATTTCCATATAGGAGCCCCACCAGCCCTGGAAACCTTTGAGTCAATCAGCAGAGGCGCCTGCTTCTGGCGGACAAAGCCTTGATGGGAGATGCTTGGTGGGCAGAGCACGGGTCGGATGTTCACCCCGTGAGGCCTCGTGGTTCACCTGCTTGGCTGTATACGGCAGCCCTGCCCGCAGCCCCTGGAATGACCACCTCACCTACCTTCTGGCTACCTGATTCTTACCCCATCGTGAAGAGTCAGTTTATATTCTATCTCTTATGTGAAGTCTCATCTAGTTTTCTGGTTCACAATAGATCTTTAATCCCGTGGACTTCTAAATAATTTTCAACTCTCTGCTTTCCTTGGCCCTTAATTGTATACTGCCTTATGATTCCTCTCGTCTCGCTCTCTTGCATCATTATTTCATCTGAAAAGGTCTCATTTAGATGGAGAGACCAGAGCCATCTCTATAGATGTGTTATTTATCAGGCAAGGGGAAGGGCATATGCAAAGGCCCCGAGGCAGAAATGTTTTAGATGCCAGGCCAAAATGAAGTGGAAGATTTCACAAATGAAGTGGAAAACAACTTACTAAGTTTTGCATTCACACTACTTTGTGAGGGTACCTTTGTTCTAAGCCCTGGACGTGGGGATATGGAGATTAACCAAACCAGACATACTCCTTTCCCGACAAATGGAGGAGGCCATGATGACTCTGCAGACAGACCATGGTGGAGGTTACGATGCATGGCAGCAGAAGGGGAGAGAGAGTAACTATTTCAGCCTGTGGGCACTGAAGGAAGCTCGTCCAAGAAGGAGACATTGGAGCGGGTCTGACACAGGAGTTTCCTAGGCAGAGACACAAAGGAAGAGGAAGCCCAGACCTAGCGCTGAAAGGAAGGGGCAAGGAGAGAAGAGTGGTTTCAGAGAAGGGCAATCAGGAAGCATCTCTCAGGAAAATTAACCTGCTTGGACTCTATCTGTAGATAGTGGGAAACTGGGGAGGCTTCTAAGCCGGAGAGCGGCAGGTCTGGCCACAGTGCGGAGAATAAACAGGGCTGTGGTGGAGACTGGAGTCAGGGAGACCCATGAGGAGTTTGGACAATTGCCCAGGATAAAGGCCTGAATTGGACGATGGATAAGAGAGGAAAGATGAGAGACTTTTCAGCGTAAAACCAGTAAGACTTGGGAAAGGAGTGGTTTTAGAAGGCTAGGGAGAGGATGAGTTAAGGTTTTGGGACTTTCAGTCATGGAAGACTGAATGCAGGTGGCTAAGCCCAGAGATGCTAGGAGGAGAGACAGGGTTTGGGGAGCAGGTTGGTGGAGAGTGATTGGGGGGCGGGCTGTGAGTGCTGCCCGTTGGTACCATGGACAGCTCCAGGGCTCTCCAGAGGCCTTGGAATAGACTATGTAGAGCAATGGTTTTTGACTCTGGCTGCCTTAAAATCAGTGGAGGACCTAATTTAACATGCAGACCTCACCCCCAAGATGTTCTTCCTTAAAGTCTCTGGCGCTCCTGGGGTTCCGAAGCATGCATTCTTAATAAGCACCCCAGGTAACCCAGGGGAAAGTGGCCAGTTGACTAAAACGCTGAAATAAAGCCCTGGTGGGCTCCACAGCAAGAGATAAGAGCTCTTTCTGCTGCTAGAAAGGTTTGGACTGCTTGTGTGTAGGACTTGTGCATTTAAGGCAGTTTATTTACACAGTGAAACCCTGGACCAAAACAAAGAAATAAGAGACCTGGGGAGGTGCGTGAGGGTAGGGGCTGCCTTACTTCGTACCTTTACTGTTCCTTTCACCCCACAGTGCGGAGTGCGGCCCAGTTCCCCTGTGTGCAGTTACGGTCACTGTCTTCAGTCTGTAATTCCTCCTCAAGCTCATTCCCTAAAAACTTAAATGTGGTTCCTTTCAGTGCGAGGAAGAGCCCTCCCCTTGGATTGGCTTAAAAACATATGGCGACCCAAAAAATTGAAAGCAGGGACCTGGAAAGGTGTGTGCGCACCTGTATTCAGACGCTTTCTTCACAATAGCTAACAGGTGCAAACAACCCAATTGTCCTCTGACGGGCGGATGGAGACAATGCGATGGATAGATACAATGGACATTATCGAACCTTAAAAGGGAAAGAGGTTCTGAGACACGCTACCATGTGAGTCAGCTGCACAGGCATGATGCTGAGTGAAATGAGCTAGTCACAGAAGGACAGATGCCATTGGATTCCACCTACGGGAGGTACCTAGAGGGGTCAAAGAGTGGCTGCAAAGGGCAGGGGGAGGGAGAATGAGGAGTTAGTTTAATGGGTGCAGGGGTGTCCAACCGGGAGCCTGCGGGCCACGTGCGGCTCAAGGATGGCTGGGACTGCGGCCCAACACAAAATCGTAACTTCACTTAAAAGATTATGAGATGTTTTTGTGATTACGAGTCTCAATGTATTTAGTGCGTGGCCCAAGACAACTCTTCCTCTTCCAATGTGGCCCAGGACGCCAAAGGGTTGGACACCCCCGGAGAGTTTCAATTTGAGAAGATGAAGACGTTCTGGAAACGGATGCTGGTAATGGCGGTTGCACAGCAACCTGAATGTACTCAATGCCATTGAACTGTACACCTAAAAATCGTTAAAATGGCCGCCCCGGCTGGTGTAGCTCAGTGGATTGAGCGTGGGCTGGGAACCAAGCGGTCCCGGTTCGATTCCCAGTCAGGGCACGTGCCTGGGTTGCAGGCCAGGTCCCCATGAGGGCCATGTGAGAGGCAACCACACATTGATGTTTCTCTCCCTCTCTGTCTCCCTCCCTTCCCCTCTCTCTAAAAAATAATAACTTTCATGTTGTTTATTTCACCACCAAAACTGACATCATAAGAAAAGTCCCGGGTCATGACGTCAACCTGAGAGGGAATCTGCAGGGATTCTCCGAGGCTTCCCCATCGCAGAGGGCGCTCTCGAGAACCGGGGAAGGTGTGTCCCCTTCAGGAGCAACAGGTGTCCCTGCAAACGGATAGCTGCTCCCTGAGGGCCTGAACTCGTCCCGTCCATCATCAGACCGAGGTGCTTCCAGATGGTACAATTCCTTAGGATGGGCGAGGTTGTGCCTCCTCCTTCAGACTGGCTGCGATCCCAGGGAGTGGGTATGCAGGTGGGGAAGCAGACCTCTTGTCGAGTTTGTCTCTGTTCCCCAGTCCGCAGACTCAGGAGCCCCACCAGTGCCCAACACTTTTCTATCCCCCACTTCACCTCCAACCTCTGCAAGTTCTGCACCCCCGGCGGGCGGGCTCACTGGCCAAGGGGGAATTTTGCCCTCTTCCAAGATGGCCGCCGGTGCCTCTGTGACAGGCATAGTCACGTGGGAACCGCCGCCTATGAGGTCGCCGGGGATTGGACGTTGATTGTCCCTACCCGGGCCCCGTCCTAAGGCGACGACGGCCCGTGTCAACCCGAGCCTGAGCGATCATGGCAACGGGCTCCGGCGGGGAGCGCGTGGCAGCGGTGGCAGCGGTGGCAGTTTGGTCGCGGACTGGGGCGGAGGGCCGGCGGCGGCGGCGGTGGCAGTGGCCCTGGCACCGGCCCTGAGCGCCATGCAGCCCGGCGGCTCCGAGAGGGACTTGGCGGTGGGGTGGGAGGCGGAGGCGGTGGCCGCGGCCGAACCGCAGGCGGCGGCGGTGGCGGCGGCGGCGGCGGCGGAGGAGGAGCAGGTCCGCGTGGACGCGGGGGCGTCCGGGGAGCCGGAGCGCAAGGCGAGGGAGGAGCCGGCCAAGGACCCGGTCCCGGCGCAGCCCCGCGCGACCGAGGAGGGGGACGCCCGCGTCCTCCCGCGGCCGCCGCCCGTACTGCCAGTGTCCAGGCCGAAGCTGGCGCCGGCGCCGGCACTGGGTCTCTGGCCGCAGGGGAAGCCCAGGAGCAAGGGCCAAAGTTGCAAGCGGAGCTCGGGCCGTCGGTCGGGCGAGTACCACTCTCTGCGTCCCGTCACCGTGGACAGCTCCAAGGCCAGGACGTCCCTGGACGCCCTGAAGATCAGCATTCGTCAGCTCCAGTGGAAGGAGGTGAGGACCGGCCCCGCCGCGTGGGCGCAGGGGGGTGGACAGGACGACCTCGCAGGAGCCGGGCGGCCCTGGCCAGGTGCGAGGGCTGAGCTCCAGCCGCAATCTGCTCACCCCTCAAGGCCTAGCCCCCAAGTCACTTCCTCCTCAAGGCTTTCAGCCCCTCCAGGCAAAGTAGCTACTCCTTCCTCTGGCAGTCCTACCCCGCTGTGGTCTCCGGCGCTCAGCACCAGCCTCTCCGCCCTGTAGACATTTGTTTATATGTCTGTCTGATCCAGTAGCTTGTGAGTCCCGGAGGTCTGGGACCCTCTCTCTTTCACTTCCTCATTTCAGTTATATTTGTTGAGCACTTACTTTGCGACTCTTGGGCATTGTTTGTATGTTGGAGGCAGACAGATCTCGGGTTTCACCTGCCACTTAGCCATAGTGACCTTGAGCAAGTTGCTTTGCCTCTTAAGCCTGTTTCCTCCTCTGGAAACTGAGGCCAGTAATACCTCTCTCACAGTGTGGGAGTATTGGAAGACTCACTGCTTACTGTGGCACAGCGCAAATGTGCAATAAATACTGCACTCTCCCCTCTGTCTCCCTGCAACACCATCACGATCACCACCCTCACCATCATCAACAGCGTAGGCACTGTATTTCTATTCCAGGATTTGGCACACAGCAGGTGTCAGTAAGTGGTGGGTGAAACGGTGACTGAAGGAATGGGTTATTTGTTCCTGAGCCCATTGTAGACCTGGTGGGGACTGGGAAAGTCCCAATGACATCCAGGCGTGTCTGTTGCAGTTGGCTTAGTGGATTAAGCCTTTTGACTTTATTTGCCAAGTCTGTTTAACTTGGTCTCAGGTATGTGAGGACTGTGACCTAGGGTGGTCGAGTCTGGAGACTCAGACCCAGATGGTCTGCTGACGGGTTGGGATGTGGTGCAGGTAACGTGAGGACTCGGGTACTTAGGCCTGGGCCTCAATGTGATAGATGCCCAGGGACAGTTTTGTGAAGTTGGAACTTGGAGAGATGGCCATGGAAGGGATCGATGAGGTCAGAGGGTTGATGTCCCAGCAGATGCAGTCATGTGATTTGGAACGAAGACGAGAATTGTGCAGGGCAGACTTCCAGGTGGGTAGGCGTTAGCCACTGGGGAAGTCTGACTCCAGGTGTCAGGGTCCTCAGCCTTGGGGATTCAGGGCAGGAATTTCAAGCCTAGGACACCTGGAGAAGGTGAGGGAGGACTTCTGATTCTAGACAGGGTGCCAGGTCTGGGCCAGAGATAGGAGGACCAGAACAAGATAAAATCAGAGAACTCATCAGTGCCGCAGTCCTAATGAAGAGAGAACCAGTGACTGAAACAGGCCACAGAGTCAGGCGAGGCTGCTTGGCCCAAGCAGGGCCTGTGCTTAGCTTAGCTCTGTGGGAGAGGGAGACACGAAGCTGGCCAAGATCGCGAGAGATGGAGCCAATGAACTCAGAAATCGGCAGGCATACACGACAGCCCAGGTCTGTCCACTCACTCCGTTAGGGTTCACGGTGGATGCTGGGCCCCGCAGATCAAAGATGATTAAGACGTTAGGTACCCTTGCCCTGCAGGACCTTCTAGTTCGGAAAGGGATAAAACACCAGTGAAGAAACCACTGCAGTGATTGCAGGCCTTTGCTGCTGCTTCCTGAAATGCTGATCCCCCAGTTAGGTGTATGTCTGATGCTGTCGCTTAAGACCAAATGCCACTTCCTCAGACAGGCCTCCCTGTTGGTCCCTCTATTGGCCTGTGCTCTTCTTTCTTTTTTTTTTTTTTTTCCGTTATACCATAAACTCTGCCTGATACTGTATTATGTATTGTTTGTTTATTGTCTGTTTCACTCATTAGAATGTAAGCTCCAAGAGGGCAGAGGCTTTGTTCTGTTTACTTCTGTACCTTCGGGTGCTTAGCATATAGAAGGTGCTCAATAAATCTTGGTCAAATGAATGAATACATCATGTGATGAGTGTTTCTCTCTCTTTACGTAATGCTGTATGTGTTGTAGGAGGTGGAGGAGGGCCAGCTCCGGAGGGCTTCCTGGAGGAGAGCGACCCGAGCCGAGTTCTGGGTGCTGAAAAGGAGTAGGCATTATTTAGGGGCTGTTGCCTTAGGATCCCCAATGAAGGGAGTAATTTGGACAAAGCAGATGTGCATTCACTGTGGCTGGACCATTGAGCGGCTGACAGAGGGTGAGAGATGAGGCTGGAGAAACGACGGACCGGATCAGTGCCACGCTGTGGGATTTGCTCTTTTTTTGGAAGGCCGTTTGAGCCACTGGAGAATTTTAAGTTTCTCCCCTTTATTGGCTGTGCTGTCTTGGCAAGTGCGTGAAACTTTGGGGGCCTTGGTTTGCCTGCCAGCCCAGTGGGGGTGGGTTGAGCAGTTTCAGTGGTTCCCAGCCTCTCGACCACTGCAGCCCTGTGATGGGGGCGTTATTCTACATGCGATCCTTGCCCTGGCGAGCCCAGGGGCGTGGGCACTTTCCAGGGCGCTGCCGGTCACCGCCCCCTGCACCCCAGCGCTGCCTTTTTCTCCCGCTCAGAAAGCATATTGGTGTAAGTAGAGATGCTCATTCTAGTATATTTTATACCATAATTCACTCACAACAAGAAGACCTTACTACTAGATGCGTGATGATTTACTTAATGCCACTCTCTCCTATGGGTCAGTGAGGTCCTGAGGGCGTGGGTGGTGCCCAACTTGTGTCCCCAGGGCCCAGCCCGTTGAAAGTGTTCAGTAAATGCTCACCCACAGATTTGGTGAAATACTTGTAGCAGAGCCCACATCTCTTCCTGACACCCTAGAATATGGTGTTTGAAAAGTGCCAAACTAGGTAAATTTTAAAGTTCCCTCCAGCGTTCAACTAAGATTATGGAATTCTTAGTACCTGCTACAAAGTTAACTTCGTGACAAGTAACCGTAGGTAAACCGGCTCCTAACACAGCACGCACCCACGACCCCCCCAGGCCTCAGCGTCCCCGTCTGTCACAGGGTGGTGCTGGACAAGCTCGTCTCCAACGCTCACACCGGCATTCTGGGAGCAGGAACACATCTGCTGGGAGCTGCGGTGCAAGGAACCGAGCCAGTGTCCCTTGCCTGTCACACTGTGTTCCTGTTGCAAGACTTGCGCGTGCCCAGCTGGCCGGCTTTGGCAGGGGTGGGCGGGTAGCCCAGGCAAGAAATGAGGCCGTGAGTGCCAGCGGGGGTGAAAGTCCGTGCCTGCTGCTCTGAGTGCATGGCGGGGGGCTGTGTGGCACTGTCCCCTTCGCAGGGCGGCACCCGACCAGCACGTGAATTTGGACATTTGCTCAGCTACAGGGCACGGTCTCCCCCCCCCTTTTCTTTCCTTTGTTCCCGTACATGAGCAACGACAGCCGTAATGAACCCTGCCACAGCTCTTACCCCGTGTCGGACGCTCTTCTGAGTGTCTTACATACACACAACCACCCAGCACGGTGACTAGTGCCCGATTGTCTCCGTTTCACAGAGGAGGACATCGAAGTGCACAGAGGTCAGCTTAGCCAAGGTCGCCCCGCTGGTAAGTGGCAGAGCCAGCATTTGACACAGGTATTTCATTTTGAAACCAGCTGTCAACTCTGTCTTTTCCCCTGCTCCCTGCGGGCGCTCTGCCTGCAGACCTGGCTCGGGGGTGGCAGGTGTCCAGCAGCTCCCACGTCAAGGGACAGACATGCCCACAGACTGACAGTCTAGTCTGGAGCTGGGTGGGAAAAGGGGCATTGCATGTGGAATAGGAGCAAAGGCAGGGAGGGCAGATTAGGTTTTATATGCAGGACAGGGTGAGGGCAGCTTAGGGATCCTGTGGGGGAGCGGAGAGAGGGGGAGAGGAGCCAGATCATAGAGGACTTTGAAGGCCATGCTAAGAAGCTTTCTCATCTGCCTGCATTGGACCACGGGTTCTCACCACGTGTGGCCCAGGCTTCCTTCCCACTCTCGGTCAGTCCCAGGCGAACCACGCCAACCGCTCCCTGCGCAGTCGCACCCACTCTGCACAGGTTTAATCCAAATGTGTCCACCCTCTTAAAATTGGTTTCAAAGGAAAAAAATCAAACCTTAGCTTGGTAAACTTGCAATCAGATGAGACTTTATTCGAGAATAGGCAAACCATGTTCACAGGGCCACTGCTGAAGTTGCGGCATGAAAGAGAGGGATGGTCGCTGGCTCAGCAAACATTTGCGGGATTGTGTGGTCCGCTTCCAATCACGTGAGCCTCTCTCCTTGTCTCCTGTATATTATTGTGCCATTTGACACTCTCATTAGAGAAGAGCTCAGGGAAAAGACGCCTTGGAGAACAGAGGCCACTATTGTTGCGAGCTGCCCTCCCTGGAGATGCAGGTTGTGTGGTGCGCAGCGGCGCCATGGACACCAGCCACCGTGGATGAGGCATTTGAGAGAGGGACCTTTGTTGGCAATAGCTTGCATGAGCCCCGGCCCGAGATCTCTCACGGTGTGAGCTTCTTGTTTCAGAGACTCCAGACCGTGAGAACAGCGATCGTGGTTGTCTGTCGCAGATGGACCGACATCTCTCCTTCCGTGTCACACCAGGGGGTGCCTTGCCTTCACAGTGGCCTAGGCTGCCATCCGTGTGAACGTTTGTCTCCCACGGTGTGTTTGAACCGTTGTCTGGTTGTCTTTATAAATGCCTCGTGCGTCCTTAGCAGGCCGTCCTGGCGGTGCCTTCTCCTCTCCTATCCTGTGCCATCCGAGCGAAGCCTGCTCATCCTTGACGGAGCTAGATGACTAGGGTAGCCCGTCTCTGGCGCCGTGGTGTTGCCTCTCCAGGAATTCGTTCGGTCCCTCTGCCCCACTCTCAGGGAGGCCGGCTTTCGTAGCTGCTCTTTATGCTGGTAGGGAGACTTTATTTCCCTTGGTGTCAGAGCTGTGGTTTACTGGAATTTTAAAAAGCAATGGTGGAAAACATTCTAGATACCTTAGATTACTGACAAATGTCTTTGTTCAGTTTCCCAAACCATATGTGCATGTAAAAATACAGTTCCCAAGAATATAAAATAAAATTCAAAAATCCCCGCTCCCCCATCTCCACTCCCCTCCTTCCTTCCCCCTTCGTTCTCCTTAGAGGCCACACCAGGATTGCAGGGTGGGGTGTTACTTTCCAGATACTGTTTCTTATCCCTGTGTGTATCAGGATAACTGAATTGGGCTATAGTATCGAGGAGCCATAAAATGTCGGAGGCTTAACAACAAAAGTTTATTGCTTGCTCACATTTAGGGGTCCGTTGTGGGCTGGTGGGGGCTGGAATTCTGATTTAGATGTTTGCTTTTGCTTTTTTGATAGTGAGCACGCATGTCTTGGGACTTTAATCTCTGATCGTTCTTTGGGGCTTGTGTTTACGGTGGGATTTTCCTCTTGTGTAGATGCCTCAGTGGACCCTGCCGATCCGCTAAGAATGCCTACAGCATCGTCTTTGGTCCTGGGTTTTTTAGGTTGTAGGTGTGGTGGAAATTGACTGCAGACTTGCATCAGTTAAAGGTCATGATTAGGCATCGGAGAGGGTGCTCTTTCCCTTCCATTCTTCCTTTCGTGAGCAAATGCCAAGACAAAGGTTTTTGTTGTTTGTTTGTTTGTTCTTGAGTTCACCCACCGAAGATATGGCCTTGCAGAGGGTCTGACTTGACACGTGAGTTTCCAACCCGATGACCACATGCAGAGGCTGGGGCGATATGTGTCCAGGGAAAAGATAATTACATTCAATTTCAAAAACGTGCTCTGGCTTTCGCACAGAGAATGGGTCAGAGAGGGGTTCCAGTTTGGAGGCAGGGGCACCGTCGGGCGCTGCTGTAGCTCTTGGGAGAGACAGCGTCGTGTGGTATGCGACGGTGCCGGGTGGGGAAGGTCGTCGATCAAGATGGTCTCTTTCCCTAGACGGTGAGGTGCTCAGTAGCAGGGAGCTCGTCTTCCTCATCTTTGAGTCTTTCGGCGCCTGGCACACAGAAGGCTTTCAGCAAACATTAAGTAAATTGAACTGTGGAACCAGTAATAGTTCTAGTGCTGTTTTTCTGGACTACCTTCGAAGTGACAGTTTTTTTTAAGGGAAAATGACCTAAGGGACTCCAGGCAGCAAAGTCATCGTGTCTCTGGCATTGCCGAGTTCCAGCCAGAAGCAGAGAGCCAGCTGGCTGGAAACCTCAGGTTTTGGCCAGTTTGCTTTCCATGATAACGTAGCTTGTTTTAGCCCGTGTGTGCACTTGTTTCTTTCTTAAGGAACGTTAGGCTCTGTTTGAAACTTCCTACACAAAGCCTGATCATCTTACTGGATTTCGATGACATTTTCTCAGAAGGGGCTGAACTGTATGACTCTCTAGGCAGGCTGCAGTGGTGCCCCACTAATGATGTTGTCACTGTGAAAACGCCTCTCTCCTGAGGATTGCCCTCAGGAAGAGCGCTGTGTCTAGGGAACAAGGGGGAGGCAGACCGTCTCTCCTGGGTGGTGTGGAATAGGCTTCAGCTGGTCACCAAGGATGTTGCTTGCGATGCACGAAGAGCTTTGCGATGCTATCCCATTAGAATGTGCAGAAGTAGTTCTAGAAAGTAGGGTGACTAAAACATGCATGTGTGATTTTAAGTTCTGAGGCCTTGAAAGGTCTTCGTTATTCATTTAACAAATATGCATTGAATGTCCATTGCGCCCCGAGCCCTGTGCAAGGTGCAAGCCCTAGGGATAAAGACACAATCAGACAGCATCCCTGACCTTGAACTAGGACCACCACTGGCCCATACTGTCCTTTTGTGTGAATGAGAAAAAGCTGCCCCTACTCCTTAAGGAGAAAATATTAAATTAATCAATATATTATTTACACCTCAAAAAACTGTTACAGCAAATGGATTATTAACGATAAATGAATATTAGTTATGAAATAATATTTACATGGTATAATGAATTATCTATTGGTGTAAAACTTGGAATTCAGAAATACTCTGGCATAATAAATATCAGGTGATTGTACTCCACATTTAACTAGTGCACTGATGTACCAATGAGAGAGTTCTTAAAAAGGTTAAACGCACTCACCAGTCACACATCAGATGTGAAAGCAGATCTTGTTTGGAAACATGGCCCATTCTAGATGCTGCTGGAGCGACAGAGCCTTTTGGGAATGTCCCTGTCGTTGGAGGGAGCAGCCTGTGTTGAGGCACGTGAGGCCCCACGCCAGAGGTTCTCATCACAGACAGAAGACTGGCCCAGGTCATCCGGCGCTTGTTTACCAAACCAGAGTATTTCTGAATTCCCAGCTTCAATCAACAACTGCTTTCATTATGATAATAGGTAGAGTAATATATTATTAATGTTTGTTATGAATAATCCATTTGTCGGTAGAGTAAAAAATGTAATTATAAAATATGAAATGTGTTCAAAACATGAAAGACGCCTGCATGTGGACATCACGGCTCCCTCACGCATGACCTAGACAGCCTCGCGTGGCGGCCAGGCAGGCCCCGTCCCAGGGGAGTGGGCGTCACGGGCGGTTCCAAGGCGAGCCGCGGGGAGTTCTGCCGGTCGCGTGTATCAAATGCGAGGGGGAGTGCGGCCGGCCACAAGGTCGACCTGACGCTTGGCCAAGGTTTGTGTGTGTGGGAATTGAGCAAGAAACACAGTCTTTTTTGGACATATTGGGCTGTCAAGGGGCCTCTAAGCCCTCGTTCCAGGTTCCTGCTGCTCTCTGGATAAGTGAGACAGCTGGGCCCTGGACTGGGGGTGTTTCTGCTTGTAGGCAGACTGCGTTCATCTCTCCTGGCGCCCGCACCTCCTTGTCTTCAGGCCTCTGCTGTCATCGCGTGAACCAGCCTTGCTGTTGCGGCTGGCTTCGTTTTCTTCCTTTCCCGCCAGCTTTCAAATGCAGCTCGTGCGAGCGCCACATCTGTCTTGTTTATTATTACTATTACCGAATCCTCACGCTCCAGTGCACAGTGCCTGCCATAAGTGTATAATAAGCTTTTGATAGACATGGGTTGACGTGATTTTTTTATTCACCCCTCAAACACTTCCTGAGCCCTCATTTTGTGCCACGGACTCCCCTGTGCACCGGGCAAATGCGGAAGTGGCCCAAGAGTGACTCAGGGGCTCGCTGTCTAGTTGTCCCGTCCACCGTCCACCGAGAGAAGGGCGGTGTGTTAAAGGACCGGGGAGGGGGGTGCTCACTCCCTCAGGGCTCAGCGAGGGCCTCTGACAGTGGGGCCTCCGAGCTGCGTCTGTCTGTCCGTCTGCATGGAAGAGAGGGCTGAGCAAGGCTCTAGGGGCGGATGGAGGCGGGACAAGTGTCCAGGCAGGGTGCAGCGCGCATGGTAACGTGGGGGCAAGCCAGAGCAGGGGGAAAGGGGGACGCTGTGAGCTGTTCTTCGGGCTGGAATACGGATGGAGGGAGGGATGGAATTTGAGGAGTGGAGAGTGATGAGTGATTGGACCGGAGAGGCATGCAGGCGCCAAGGCTAAAAGGTCTGGGAGCCATTGGGAGGTTTTGAACAGGTGTGTGTTTGTGTGTGAGACACACTCACGTTTGTGTGTTGGAAAGGCCCTCTGGCTGGGGTGTGGAAGGCATATTTAGGAAACGGGGTGGGGGGGGAGGGAAAACCTTCCTGGGGGCAAGGACAGTGGCCTCCCGGTTAATTTCCAGCCTCTGATGCAGGTGGTGTGTATGCGCTTAGCTCTGCCCGACAGACGAGGAACTGGCTGAAGGACTCAAACCCAGGTCTGTGCCGGTGCCGAGTCAAGTGCAGTCTCCTTGCCTGTGCCGCAGGGCACGGTCTGGGGCAGTGCAGGAGAGGGCGTTGGCAGGGGTGGGGCGGGGGGCAGTGCGGGAGAGGGCGTTGGCAGGGGTGGGGCGAGGGGCAGTGCGGGAGAGGGCGTTGGCTCCCGGTGTCTCCCTTCCCCAGGGATCCACTTCCTACTTTCCGATGAGGGAGGGGCCTCAGGCTCCCAGCCGTGGAGGGTCATCTAAAGTGTCCCTCCAGGCCATGGTGCCCCCTTTCCTGAGCCTCCTTTCAGGCAGAGAGAGACGGGGGCCCAGGGGACACCCGGAAGCTGTCTGCACAGTGAGGAGAGATCTGTGAGCCACTGGCACGCTCCTTGCCTGGGCTTACCGCTGCTGTTTAATAAAGGCCTCGTCACTTGATGGGCCTTAAGTAACCAGTGACACAGTTCAGCCTCGCTGAGGAGGAGGTCTCAGAGTTAAATCAGATTTAGATGCTATGGAAACAAAAGAATAAAGAGGCCATTCACAGGGCCTGGCCCTCCTCTGATGGGGAAGGGGAGGGAGCAAGCCTCCCTCCAGGGTCCCAGCTGAGGCAGGCCCAGGCCAGGAGCTTTAGCGTTGGTTTTCTGACTTCCTGCTCGCAGAGCCGGGGCTGTGTGTTCTGTAGGCCGGGAAGCAGAGTGCCCAGGGCACTGGCCAGAGGGGTGGAGCTAGCATCTCAGCCCCAGGTCCACCCTCGCAATTCCTGCTCCTCCCCTGCACCCTGCCACCTGCCCTGTGCACCCTGTTCTCTCCATGACACCAACAGTGTTGTGTCGTGGTGCCCAGGGTGGGCGGTGTGGAGGGCTACGCCTGCACCAGTGCAGACCGAACACTCCCTGAAGGCGGGAGCTAACCTGCCTGCCCCCAGGCCTGCCACAGGGCCACACACAGGGAGGCGGGGACTCGCATGTCCTGTCTTTCCTTTCCGGTTTGTAAGTCCTTCCCTCTCCTCTGCTTCTCTCAGAGGAGACACTTGTCTGGCTCTCCTTGATGATAGTAATGAGCCAGTTGACGGAGAATTAGTTGTGATTCCTTCTCGGCGTCCCATTTAAGGAGACTTTGGAAGATAGGAGACTTTGCTTCATCTGCAAGAGCCAAGGGGTCAAGGTGCCTCTGCTGGGCAACAGGCCGTGGGGGCCTGTGCTTACGCTCACAGTCCTTGCTCACATCCCAGCTAAGCCTCGAAGGCCCCAGGACCTCCCCTGCTGCCCAGTTAGCCTCGCCCCTGCCCAGCTGCCCCTCCCCTCCCCACCCCCCAGTTATACTCTGTGCTAACAGCTGGGTTGGCTGGGTGCCTCCACCCTCTGCTCACACTCATCTCTCGGCCTGGAGTGGCTCTTGTTCCCCTGACCCCCTGCCCGCTGAACTTGGAGCCCCACTTCACTGTCCAGTCAGTTACTGCTCCACCGTGAAGCCTGGCCCTCCCTGCGGGAGCAGCCGCTCTCCCTCTGTGTCCTTGGGGCACTTGGCACGCCCCTGGGGAGATGCCGCTTTTCGTGGGGGGTAATGATGTGTTTGTGGGCCCCAAACCCTGAGTGGTCTGGGGACAGGAAGAGGGTTCCTGGCGTGTGTTTCTCTAGTGCCTGGTCTTGAGCAGGTGCGTAGGGCGGGCTCGTGACCTGGAAGAATGGAGAATGTGAGCCAGCGCTGGCCTCAGCTGCAGCAGGGGACTCTCACCCACCCTCCCTGGGAGAGTGAGCTCCCCCCACGCCCCATCCCCAGCCTCGCCTGCCTTCTGTCCTGACACCCTTGCTGACCAATCCCGAACAAACAAAAACTTGCCCCGCCCCCTTTGCTTTGAACTGTGTCTGTCCTGGCCTACAGAGACCCGGCTCGAACTCTGGCAGTGTCCCGGATGCACAGGGAGGGGCTCTCCCAGTCGTTGCTGCATTCCCAACCCCTGTGGCGGTGCCGACTCACTGTAGGCGCTCCCTGACTGTGTCGAACCCTGAGGCTTTCCCACTTCTTGAGCTCTGTATTTTTTGTCCACTGTGTGTGTTCGTTAGACTGGGCCGAGCCGTTGTGACAGAGAGACCCCACGTGTAAGGGCTCCACACAACAGCAGTCGATTTCTTGCCCTGGTGGCCGCCTGGGTGGAGTTACTCAGGTTGGGGGTGTCACCCAGGGACTCAGGTCTTTCCCTCTGCGGCCCTGCCATCCCTTGGGGTCTCTGCATCGACAGCCAGGCGGCGGTAGAGGAAGGATCGAGGAGGAGCAAGCATGGAGCCGTCTCTGTGAGTCCTGCGTGAGGTGCATGTCACTTCTACCCACATCCCACGGGGCAGGACGCAGACACATGGTCTCAGGTTGCCTGTTGTCAGAGGAAACCAGGGCTAGACAGGAGTGATAAGAACAGGTTTTGTTCAGGAGCTATTGTAGCAGGACAAAGACCTGGGTAGGGAAGTGTGCTCCACTCCCAATACCACAGGACAGGTGAGGATTGAGAGCTGGGGGCGGGTCAGTGGGCAGAAAATCCCTGAGAGGAAACATCAGGGGGACGGGGTCCTGGCTAAGCCAATCTGACAGGGATTCTGCTGACAGCAAGCCAGAGAGATGCTACGGAGGGTGGGGGGCGAAGAGTTTGATTACCTATCCAGGGGGACCAGGTATTGAGGGTGGGGGGTTCTTGCTCAAGTTTAGCAGGATTCTTGCTGAAACCAGGCAGCATGGAGACCCACATGGAAGCCCAAGGGTCAAGGCTGAGTTGGGGAGAGGGCTCAGAGGAGCCAGATGGATGTTGGGACAAGGAGAGAGTCTTTGTCACCTCACCTAGTGCCGTGTCCAGGAGGAGGAGGAGGAGGAGGGTTTTGGGGAACAGCCCGCAGTCCGCCACAATGAAATGCAGAAAAAGGATTTGAAGTTTGCCAAAACCACGTTCAAACCCAGGCCCTGCTTCTTGCTAGCTGTGTGGGCTTCCGTTAAATCAAATAACTTGTCCGAACTTGGAGCCTCAGTTCCTTCAGTTGAGTGGTGGGGGTGGCGACCCCTCCGCAGAGGACGCCTGGGGGAGCAGTCGGGAAAGCCCCAGCGGTCCCTGGCGGGCGTCCAGTACGTGGGGACTGTTACCTCTCCAGCCAGTGTTGTCTTTATGATCACCATGCATCTTGATTTTACCTGATTAAAAATTTAATGACATGCACACGATGAAATATGCACACAATAAAAGCGTAAACACCAAAAAACGTCTCTCGCTCATCCCGCCTTCACTTCCCCTCCTCAAAGGCAACCGTGATGAGCAGTTTCTTAGTGTGTTCCCAGAGACAGGTCTCCACCAGCAAACTAGTGTGCGTGCACACCCCCTTTTACTTACCCAGTGCTTTCCTGTCATGTGCTCTACCCTGCGCCTTTTATTTCGCTTAGCGATTGCTCCATGTCGGTACGTAGTGATTTACTGCATCCTTTTTTATGGCTGCCTCACATTCAATGGCGAGAGCGTAACACCACTTACTGCCCTGGTGCCCCGCTGACACACCTTCAGCTGTTTGCAGGGCGTTGCCCCTCTGCGAAGCGGCAATGACCATGGCCTTGCACGCATGTGTCTTTGTGCACCCGTGGGAGGATATCTGTGAGAGAAAAAACCTAGGGTTTGCGACATGCGTGTGACTGTCTTCAAAATTAGGGTTTACAGTTTGGAATGCTTCGCTCTGCTGACTGTTGTGGAGAGAGAGGATCGGGAATTAGGGGCTGGGCTTGCCAGAGGGGGCGGATGATGCGCCTCCCGTGCTCCTTGGAAGCCTTTGCTAACACAGACCCTTGTGGCCTCTTCCTGTGGCGCCTTCGTTCCAGGTTCTGCAGCAGGACTATTTGGCAGAGTCAGAAGCCAGTGCAAATCAGCGTTTCGCTTCAGAGTTTATTTTCCCACACAAACAAATCGTCAGCCACCTTTCCGAATTCCATGTCCGACGAAGAAGTTGGATCGAAACATGATAGAAACAAAGTCTGCTTTTCTGCTTGTTTTAGACTGGCAGAGCAGTCCTGTGCTGGGCGTCTTTCATACATGATCTCATTTGATCCCTGCAAACCTTGGAGGTGAAAAATACCGTCCCCTGTTTTCCAGACAGAGAAAGGGACGGGTTCCCGGAGGCTGGGCGACTTGCTCGAGGTCGCGCAGAACCAAGGTTTGAACTCCAATCTTGATGGCTCTCCCGCTCCCGTTCTTGACGAGGGGATTCAGTAGAACTTCCCTGAATGTCGAGTAAGCTCTACCTGTTGCACAAACATCTGGTAATTAGCGGTGCCTCTTAAAGATTTTGTGGCCTTTCTGAGGTTTAATAGAGAAGGAGGTTCTGTTATGGCTGCAGGCTAGGTACCCGGCACGCTTAGACCTGACGTCATTAATCCAGCAGCTCTGAGGTGACAGTGCCACCTGCGGCTTTGGATGGTTTCTGCCCCTCAGAGCTGAGGCGCGGTTGCCCTCTGCATGACCCTGAACTTGGGCTCGGAGATTTGTGTCCTGTCCCGGTGTCCTTCCCGCACTCCTTATCAAACTTCTCTTCTGGTGTGTTTCCTTAGCAGAGGGCAGGCATTTAAAGGGCTTTCTAAACTGTGTGGCACTATTGTTACAAGTGACTCACCCCCGCCACACACCACCGCCCTGCTCCCCCGCTTCTTTAGCCTTGGAGCCGGCGTCGCCTCGACTTGCCGTCCGCTCTCTTTTCTGGAACCGGGGTTCAGTTCTTGTGGCTCTCCGCAGATCTCTTGCCTCCGAACAAAAATGAGCACATTAAAGCTCCCTCCCTTTCCCACGTTTCCAAGCATCGTGTCAGGAGAGCCACATTATAACTGGATGCACCGTCCCCGGGAAGGGCCCGCTTTCCCGTGACGCAGCTCAGCATCGGAGCTCCGTGCCCATGGACCTTTTTTATTCATTTCATGTATCTTACCAGCTGCTGGCGCCACGTGAGCGCGGTGCTCGCGTTGGGCTGTGAATTCACTCTTGTTTTATTATTTACTAACGCACATTTGTTCAGGGCCTGGTAGCATCAGGTCCCCACCTCCGTTACCTCACACAGTTCTCAGAAATGACCTGCGGAGGGGGAGTTAGCCCCCTTTGCAGTTGGGGAAGGTGAGGCTCAGAGAGTCCATTAACTTGCCCACGTTTCCTCTCGTGAGTGGTGGGTCTGCGGTTTGAACATGTTCGGATTCTAAATCTGTAACCTGTCCCAGAGGAAAGGCACGGCTTGTCGTTTCTCATTACCCTGCTGCTTCGGTTACTCCGCTCAGCTCCTTAATGAGTGGTGACTCCAAATCAGTAGCATGTTACTGAGCCTTCAGGTGTGGGAGTGGGTTTTGTTTTGACAGCAGTCACATGATCCATGCTGAGAAGACATTGCTTAATCCAGAATGAGAGATGGTAAAAATCCATAGGCAATCTGGAAGGAAGGACGGGGACATTTTTATTTGGCTGGTTCTCTGATTGACCTCTAGAGGATTTTAATTTTTTTTCCTCCATTCCTTTTTTTTCATGGAAGGCTAAATTACTTCAAGGAGCTCTGCCTATTTCTTAAAAATGTCCAGGAGATGGCGGTGAAAAGAAAGCTTCTAGTGCATTGGGTTTCAGGTCTTCTGAAGCCTTAACTCAGCATATCTCCAACTTGCCTGATCACAAGAATAACTTGGGGCATTTATTCTTTTTTTTTTAAGATTTTATTTATTTATTTTTTAGAGAGCTGGGAAAGGGAGGGAGAAAGAGAGAGAGAAACATCAATGTGTGGTTGCCTCTTGCATGCTCCCTACTGGGGACCTAGCCCACAACCCAGGCATATGCCCTGACTGGGAATCTGACTGATGATGATTTGGTTCACAGGCCCATGCTAAATCCACTGAGCTACACCAGCCAGGGCACCTGGGGCATTTATTAAAAGTGGGACCTGGGGACTATTTATTTATTTATTTATTTATTTATCTATCCATCTATCTGTCTATTTATTTTTAACAAGCCCCTGTAGGTGATTCTTATGATCAGCTGAGCTTGGGAACATTGAGTGCCATCGTGGGGGATCGGATGCTCTTTGTGGAGTGTCCTGCTTCGATTTGAAGCACAGCTGGCCGATGTGTCGCAGAGGAGAGAACATGAACCCTGCAGTCAGCAAGCACAGAATCCAGCCCCCCACCTGACCACTTACAATCTGTTATCTTGGGCACATAACCACATGTTCTAATTCCCGGGCCTCTGCTGCCGTCTGCTCTGCCCGGACACAGGGCAGGGTCTTCCTTTCTCTTTCTGCCTCCTCTCGCCCTTTTGTCTTCTCGTTCTCCCGCTGCCTGGCAGCATTCCCCAGGCCACCCCAAGCAGGGCCACTCACCGTTATTTTTGTAATAGTCTTTGGAACGTCTCTCATTCCCAGCTGGACTCTAAGCCCCAGGAAGGGAGGAACCACGACTCTCGTGTTTATTTTTTGTCACTGTAATGTTTAGTATTTCTTACTTTATTACCATGCCCCTCATTTCATTATGTCATGCCCAACACCTAGTGCAGTGCAATGGGAAGGGACTCTGGGCTTTGTTCTCCGCATCTGTGAAAATGGACGGCCAATATCCACCCACAGGGATGCTGGGAGATTAAATGAAATAGCATGGAGCAACTGGCACACAGTAGGCATCTAATAGGTGTTAGTTTTTGCCTTCCTTTGGAGAACCCACTTACGATTATTGTGCTGGACAGAACAGATTGTAACTGAGGCTCTAAGGCTGTTTGCTTGACACATTATTCTGCAAAGTTCCTAAGATTTTTGAAGTTTAGAGTTTAGTCACCCCCCCCACCCCCGCCCAAGCCCAAAGGCTGCCTTCCTTCTGCCTTTTAACTTTGTTCTGGTGACTCATTTTGAGGCCTCCAATATTTTTTACCTGATTTCCCGTGGCCAACATTTCTTTTTCTTTCTTTGATTCAGTTTGGTGCTGGGAATGGGCATGATGTAATTGCAGATGGCACCTAGCGTTTTAGAAAGATCTCGCGTGGCCGAGCGGGTCGCAGAGGGAGCGCGATGGCATCTCTCCCCGGGGGGTTCTTCGGAAGAGGTCAAGGACACTGACTTGTGACAATTTCTTTGAATACTTTGACTGTCAAATCCAGGCTGATATTAGGTGAACCAAATTCCAGATTTTATCTTGTTTTCCTACCCAGTTAGGGGTAACTTTTGGATGTAGGATTGCCATTCAGATTTAAAGTAAAGAACGAAGACTTAACAGGCCTTCCCTCCTGCACCCCAGCACGTGGAGCTGCCCCAGGGCAGGGGACCAGCTCCTGCTCCCCCTGGGCCTAAGGTGGTGTCCGGGGCACTAGGCTTTCAGTTTAAACCCAGGACAGTCCTGGGAACACGGGGATGGACGGGTCAGCTCTCCCACTCAGGGCGCAGAGTAGCTCGGCGAACTGGAGTGACAGCGCAGGTGGCAGGAACACGTTTTTGTCTTGTTTTGTTTTGGTTTGGTTTGGTTTTTGAGGAACACAGGAACCAAGAAGCTAAAACCACTTTTAAACATTTATTGTGAAAGTTTTTGCAGATTAATTTGACTTGTAAAGCCGCTAAAGGAAATGTGTCTTAAACAAATGTAACGGCGTTGGCATCACTTAGAAACTCGGCGACAGTCACTTAGAAATGCATGATGCTGGACTGTGGATCCTGGTCCTCTCTCTTCTGCACCTGAGTGGCTGCGGCCGGCCAACTGTGTGACCCGTTCCACTTAGTCATGTTCACTGACATGCTGCGAATACTTCATCTTTGAAGTATTTTTTTCTAGTTAAGCATCAACAATAGAATTGATATCATCATTGATGACTCTTGAAAATAGGCCAGTTTTGAAAGAAGGGCCTTAACTCACATAAATTGTCTATTATCACTTTAAGTCTCACAAGTTAAAATTTAAAAGTTATTTTAACACGTATTTATGCCTGTATTACTCCCCAAAAGTATGTGAAGTGGCTTTAAAAATATATACATTGTGCCCTGGCTGGTGTGGCTTGGTTTGAGCATTATCCCATAACCGAAGGGTTGCAGGTTCAATCCCCAGTCCTGGTGCCTACAATGAGGCAACCAATTGATGTTTCTTTCTGACATCAATGTCTGTTTATCTGTCTGTCTGTCTGTCTCTCCCCCTCTCCCCCTTTCTCTCTCTCTAACGCAATGAAAAAGTCCTCAGGTGAGGATAAAAATAAAATGGAAAGAAAATATGTGCATTGCTATACATCTTTTAAAATTTAGGTAAAAAATAACCAGGGCACAGGAACAATAAAAATATCATAATAAGATGAAATCGGGGAAAAGTTGGTGTCTAGACACGCACGATCTAGAGGTCCTGCAGTGTTTGTGGCGGGACCTAGACCTGGTCCTGAGCGTTTGGTGGTGACCAAGGGAAGACGGGATCGTGCCAGGTGGAAGGCCCTGGGGCCTGGAAGGTGGGAGTCGGCACTGGAGAGATGGGCAGCTTTTCCTAGCACTGGGACCTGGGAGCGCTTCGCCCAGAGGACCTTCGCAGAGGAGCCCCTGTGCGATTGGCACCCCTCCAACACCTCCAATCAACACAGTGTCACAGTTTCGTAGGAGCTAGTGCCCCTCAGTGCGCTCTGACGGCTGAACAACCAGGTGCCAGCGAGACGGGCTACTTTTAGTGCCACGGTCCTTCCCTGGGGCTGTGGCGCAGACTCCTGAGAAGCTTTTTAGCATTCAGATTTCTAAGTCCAAGCCCACCTCCACAAAATTGGTGTCTTTGTACTTTTGAAAAGCTCCTGAATAACCTCATAGAAAACTACTTATTCGGAGTTAAAAAAAAAAAAAAAAAACAAGATCAAAGAGGAAACCTAAATATCCAATAAACATTAGAAAAAAATAATTCCGTCTCACTGGTATAATCATGAATATGCAAATTAAAACAATGATGAGATACCATTTCACATGGATTAGACTGGCAAAAATATTTAGTGGTAGCTAGCAGAGTTGGAAATGTGTGTATTCTGTGACTGAAAGCATCCCCTTCTAGAGCAATTCTTGTCCATGGGCGCAGAGATGCAAAGATGTTCAGTGTAGCGTTCTTTGTGATGAGGAACTATTGGAAAGCACCTTATTTCATCAGTGGTGGGATGCATACATCAGTTTATGATGTTCTCTGAGTTATGTCTCCTCGAAAAAAGATGTGCCCAAGTCCTAACCAGTATCTGTGAGTATGAGCTTCTTTGGAAATACAGTCTTTGCAGATGTGGTGAAGTTAAGGGTCTCCAGATGAGATGATCCGGGATTAGGGGTGAGGCCCAAATCCAGTGATGAGTGTCCTCATAGGAAGCAGAAAAGGAGGAGACGCAGAGGCACCCAGAGGTGAGGGCCACATGAAGCCAGAGGCAGGGACTGGAGTGATGCAGTGACAAGCAGGGACCGCCAAGGACCCCCGCAGCCACCGGAAGTGGAGGGGCCCGGAGAGGGTTCTCCCTCTGCACTCTCAGCAGGAGCCGACGCTGCCGTCGCCTTGATTCCAGACTTTTGGCCCCAGGGGTCTAATAAAATGCCCAGACCACAGGGATTCCTGGAAGAGGGTATAGTTATGGGGCTCTCCTCAGCCGAGAGAATGGAAATATGAAGCTAACGACCTTCCACAGTGCAGCTGAAGTGGTTTTGTCCTGATTTGAGGAGGAAAGAGCCCTTGGAGATGACATAGCCCAACTCCCCCCATTTTCAAGGTGAGGATGTCCAGACAGAAGGTACTTTGCCCCAGGCCCTATTGCTGAGAGGGGGCAAGCCTGGATTTGAACCCAGACCTGCAAAGGCTCTAGAGCTGTGGCCACTGGCACTAGAATATATCTGGTCTTCCTGGGCCAGCGTGGCAGCAAGGGCTGGAGGAAGCAGCCCAGAGCTGGAGTTGGGAGACTTGGTCAAGGTCCCTGCCCTCCCACATGCTCCCAGCACGGCCAGGAAGGGTTATATCTCCCCTAACCCGTACATTCCTCTTCCTTGCAGTGAGGCTAACCTTTGCTCCCAGGGCTCCGGGATCTCTGGATTTTAGGGGTCCATTGAGAGAATATATGTCAAAAGGTCTTTATTAAACTGTAAATCACTATACAAATAGTTAGTACCATTATCATGTAGTCTAGCCTCAGAGCAGGAAAGAGAAAACTCAGAAAGTGTGGTAAGCAGAATCCTAAAGTGACCGTAATGTCCTTCCCATGTGTATAACCCTCTCCTCTGAGTGGGGGCGGGACCTGTGGATATGATGAACTGTCACTCGATATGGCAAAAGGGAGATGTCCCTGGGTGGGCCTGACCTAATCAGGCGACCCTTTAAAAGCAGAGTTTCCTTGGCTGGTTGCAGAAAAGGAAGTCACAGAGCTGTGCTCTGGCTAGTCAGGAAGAAAGCAAATGTCTACATTACAAACTTCCTGGGGCGGGGTGGGAGGGTCACTGTGGCAAAGAACTGTGGGCAGTGTCCGGTTGCTTAGTGTGGTCCCTGGCTGCCAGCTGGAAGGGGAATGAAGGCCTCAGTCCTACAGCTGCGAGGGGATGAATTCCCCCAAACAGTGACCTTAGATGATGACCCTGAGCCAGATAAGAAACGCAGCACCTTGATTTCAGCTGTGTGAGACCCTGAGCAGAGAACCCAGCTGAGCCATGGTGGACCCTCGCCTAAGGAACGTGAGCTAATAAGTGGGTGTTGTCTGGGACGCTGGGTTTCTGCTGATTTTGGGTGCAGCAGTAGAAAACTGATAACAGAGAGATTAGGTTTTCCCCCAGGTCATAGAGCCATGGAGTGCACATGTCCGATGTCCTTCCCAGAAACTCCAGGCTTTGCTGGGGCTGGAGCTACATCTTATTGATCTCTGGAGTCAGACTGGCTGGGTTTGTGCCCCGGATCTGCCACTTACGAGGGTGAAAATGGAGGCGAGTTACTTTACTTCTCTGTGCCTCCATTTCCTCATCTGGAAGATGGGTATGAGAGTAGTGCTTACCCCTAAGGTTGTTAGCAGTTTTAAGTGACTGTATTATACCTGCGAAGTGCTTAGAACCGTGCCTGGCGCATAGTAAATACTCAGCGAACGTGGTGGCGGCGGCGGTTTGTTACATCTCAGCACTTAGTTCAGTAGCTAGCACATAGTGGACACTCAATGTTTTTTGAGTAGGTGAACTCATTAATTAGGACTAGAATCTTGGTCTCCTGATTTATAGTTATTGATTTTAGAGTGGGCGAGGGGGAGAGGGAGAGAGAGAAACATTGATTTGTGTTTCCTCTTATTTATGCATTCATTGGTTGATTCTTGTATGTGCCCTAAGCAGGGATTGAACCTGCAACCTTAGCGTGTCGGGACAGTGCTTTGACCAACTGAGCTACCAAGCCAGGGCCTTGGTCTCCTGAGTTTTAATCCTATAATATTTGTACTTATGACTTGCAATAGGATGCTGCTATTTCCATGCTGGTCCACTTTCTTCAGGGTGCACCAGGAAAGCACCGGATTTACAACACCGTGAAAATGCAGAGGTGTTTAAACTGGTACCAGAGTGCTTAAAAACCCGTGGGCTGTGGAAGCTGACTGCAGGCCATGAGTGGGCTGGCTTTGCCTTGATAGGCCACGTTAGCTGATCAGGGTGACACACACTTAATGCAATTGCCTAATTATGTGGTCATCAGGGAAATGCCAACTGTCAGTGCCAACCGAGCTGGGCCATCAATCAGTTTGTTCTGAGGTCATTAAGTAAATTAAAAGGTGTCACTTACATACTTAGTAGAGGAATAACAACCCCATCACAAGGAGCTAGGGAAGGCAGTGGTTTTTGCCACAGCTATTGGCCATGTTAGGCTGTGAAAAATGAGAAGATTTGGAATTTGACAATGTAGTACAACATGGGAAACAAAAGGAGAGTCTAGAATTTGATAAATATGTCCATATTCCCACCCCCACTGCATAATATTTGGTTGTTACTGCTTTTAAATTAATTTGTTTTAAAGTTCTGAATAGAAGGAGGCCAGCTGTAGCTGCGGACCAGCCCATCGCTCTCAGACCGGCCCATGTTGGGGGGTGCACCTTCCCTTTGTGAGAGCCGCCCCGCTCACCTGTGGAGTTACTAATCCTGGGCTGGAGAAATGGGTGACCGGAGCCTGCACATGTCTGCTGTATGCCTGAGTAGTTTCACATTAATGTTTGTTTTGAGGCTTATAGATTCTGGTTCTGTTCAGTTCCCTTTCTGTTGTAAGACCCCAGGCCTGGCTGGTGTGGCTCAGTGGATTGAGTGCCGACCTGAGAACCCAGGGTTGCTGGTTTGATTCCCAGTCAGATGCACATGCCTGGGTTGCAGGCCAGGTGCCCAGTAGGGGGTGTGTGAGAGGCAACCAATTGATATTTCTCTCCCTCTCTTTTTCCCTCCGTTTCCCTCTCTCTAAAAATAATTAATTAAATAAAATGTTTTTAAGAAGACCCCATAGTCCTCCTTTATTCCCTCCACACCAAACCATATTCCATTCATTCCTCTAGCCTCTATTACATACCAACAGCACCCCGACCACACCAGGCATTGGGCAGGGCAGCTGGAACACAGAGAGAATTAAGGTGTTGTCCCCGCCCTGAGGAGACTGGAATCACGTTCCCTCAGCTTGCCTGCCTTTGCACAGGGAGCTCCCTCAGCCGAGACTTCCGGCTTCTGGGTGCGGCGAATCTCGACCCAGGTTCTTACCAGATCACATCTCACCCCCTGGGGAGTGACTCACATCCTGCCTCGTGCCCCCATTGGCCTTTGACCATCATCTACGGAACATTTGCAACTTTGCATTATGATTTACTTCCAAGTTCACATCCTAAAGACAGGGACTGCGCCTTATTCTTCTCTGAGTCCCCAGTGCCTGACCTTGAGTTGATGCATAATAATGTTTATCTGAATGAAAGACTAAGTTAATAAAAGAGTATAACTATTGTGTAAGGTGTGTAGGAGGGCAGAGGTGGGGATGGAGCCAGAGCATAAAGGTGCTATTCTAATGTCTCTTACCAGCAGGGGGAGAGATGTGCTTATGAAGGTCCCATCATGGAAGCCTTAAGATCCCATGGTCTGAAAGGCCCAGCAGAGGCTTGGGGTCTTTCTGACCGGCATCGCAAACGTAGGGGGTTTATTTCAAGTGAGAGTGGGTTTGACCTGATCAACTTGAAACTTGTCACGTTGTGGTAGACTAATTTCTGTTTTTTCCCTTGAATGCTTTTGTCATTTCTTGTTCTTTCTGGGGGGCGTTGAGGAGTGGTGGCAGTTCTTTGTTCGCAGGTTCAGAGTCACAGACAACAGCATCCAGCCCCCTGTGGACGCCTTTACCTGCGGCATTGGCATTGGAGAGTTCGGTTATCGGTTCTGGGTACCCGCTGTCCAGGATTGCTAGGGAGGAGTCCCCTTCCCTCCCTGACCCTGGCCCTTTGGTTTTCTCTCGCAGAAACCACTCAAAAAAGGCACCCACCCTTTCCGCAGTCCCGTCCTCTGTGACCCGTGACTTTGCACTTCCTGCTCAGACTTCTCTTCACTCTCGTTCCCGGATTTCTAATCCCTTGCAGGGATGTCCTGTTGTCCCCTTGAGCTCAGCACTTGTAAACAACAACCGCCTCTGCCCCAGATGCACTCCCGTTTCCATCCACTCCATTGGCAGTGGCTCTGCTGGGAGGCGAGGGGTAGGCCCGGCAGAGGCGCCCAGGCAGGGCCAGGTGCGCTGAGTCAGCGCACTGCCGCAGAGGTGGTTCAGCACTCTGGAGAGCTCCCAGCGGGGCCAAGCCCCCGCCCTCCCGTCGGAGAGGTCAGCCTCTCCTCATCTCTGGTGTTCTGTGGTGGTTCAAGGAACCTCATTCATTTCTCCTAGGCTTAGTTCTCTGGGCACCGAGGACATATTGGGGCTGAGTTCTGTTCCTTGCTCTACCACTTACTGGATACACCACCCAGACTGAGTTATCCAATTGCTCCGACCCTGTTACCTCATCTGTAAAACGGAATGGCACATATCAACCTGCTGGCAGTGCTGTTGGGAGGGCCGATTGAGACAGCGCCTGTAAAGTATGAAGCACATAATACAAAGTAATGGATAGTAGCCACACTGTTTATTATTACAGGATCGTTGGGACGATTGTGTTCTTAATACTATGCAGTGGTATGACGTGAGGCAGTGGCATGTCTCTGGAGGATTACGGGCTGGTTTTAGGGGTCAGGAGGCGCAAAGGAGTTTAGGGGGGTAGAGTCCATCCTCCTCTGGGGAACCACTTCTTTGTCCCTGGGGTGCATTATTAAGACAGCACTGGGTGCTTTCGGGTCAGCGCAAATCATAATCAGTTGTTGGAAAAGCAAAGCAGACCCTCGTAGACATGCAGGATGGGAAATATCCTGTGTGTGGCCAACGGGGAAATACGCCTGAAGACATCCACTAATGCCTAAGGCGGCTCGGACATTCGTGGCTGCAGACAGAGGAGGCCTGGACCTCCAGGCTCTTGCTTGCTCGTTGCTTGGTCTTTGCACACACTTCTGCTTCTCCCGGGAACTCCTTTTCCCCTTCAGTTTGGGCAACTTCTCTCGTTCTCAGGGAGAGTCAGCCCAAATGTCGCCAGCCTCTCTGAGCCTTGTTTGCCTCTTCTGTGAAGTGGGGATATGCCGGCCAGTCGTAAGGTTGTGTGGCAATTCAAGGCGACAGTGGGGGTAGAGGGATTAGCTCCGGGGCCGGTGTACAGATGCTGAGTCAGGTGGTGGCTGCAGGCATCGAAGCCATCTGCTTCCGTGTCCGACTCAGCTGCTGCACGCTTAGCTCCTCAGAGGTCAGGACTGTTTGATTCTTCCTCCCGCAGCCTTGCCTCCGACCACGAACCCTCTGCTCCCACACATGGAGCCTCTCGGCATTCCCCGAGTGCCGCCAGGTGCAAAGGCATGACCTGCTTGTGTGCTGAATGCATGAAGTGATGTTCTGGCCGCGCCAGGGTGCTTTCGACTGGCTTTCAGTGGGGGTGGCTGCTGTGGGGAGTACTGACGTGGCCCGGGTGTCTGGTTGGTTGTGGGGCAGCCGCCCAAAGAGCTGTCAGGAGTAACTTCAGGAAGGAGTTGTTCGGTATCCTGGGCAGGCAGGGGAAAGCGCTGCCGAAATAGAAACCTGATTTGCTTGGTCTCCATTTCAGTTAATAAACACATTTAAAGTTTTGATGTGGAAGAGACTGGGTAATTGGAGGCCTTGTGGTGAATTGATATAATTTACCCACAGCGAGGGAGTAGAGAGCAAGGAGATTACTGTTGATCAGCTTGCAGAGCGCAATGGAGTTAATTTATAATTGATATGCGCGTGCGCTTCCATAGGCTGAATTATGATGGAGTGGAGAAAGAGCCGTTTAATGTGGTCATGTCCTTGTTTGCGTTGCCCGTATGAATTGGAAAGTGGAAAAAGAACAGGGCTGAATTGGCATCTAATCTTTTCCTAGCTATTTGCTAAATAAACTGGAATTTTAATTAAAATTGCAAACCAAGAGGTAAATCACTTGAGAAGTTTGTGAAGTTTTTCTTTTTCTCTTGCCTAATACAATTACTACTAATAGAGCTTCTTTACGGGAGGGAGATTAGACTCCAGAGAAAATAGCGGGAGAAGGTTGCCGTGGGCACTGACATTCCGAAAGGGGCAGGCTTACCTTCCTCTGCTTCCAGCATGGGCTTCCCCCCCCACCCGCCGTAGTTAAATTGTTTGGGAACAATTTTGATCTCATTAAAAGTATTACGATCAGAAGCAGAAGCAAGGCAGGCGACAGGCCTGCCCGCAGCTCTTCCTGCGTAATTCGTATGAGTCAATTATAACGAGTGGATTTAGTAAAAAGATGCAGCCTGCTTTGGTGATTAGCCCCGTGAAGAACGAATGGGGTACTTGCCCAGAGTATCATATTTGCAGTGATGAAGAAGTAGTGAACAGGAAAGGGAGACTTCATAGATCACAAGAATTGGTACTTTTCAGCAAAAGGCTGTTAATTACTTATCCTCCTGCTATATTTATTGGCTCTATTAGAGGCTGAGTAATTATTGTCTTCTTGGGAAACCCACTGGAGCCAGACGGCGCCTTTATTAACTTGGAAGGCTCCTCAGTGCCTCTTATCCCTGTGGGGTCCTCTCGGTCGCCAGCGACCAGGAACCTGGAGGAGGTGGGACGGGAATGGCAGCCCGTGGGCATAGGAGAAGCGGCTTCTTTAAAGGGCACGGGGCCACCAGAGCAGTTCTTAATGCGCTGAGCTGGGGACTGCTTTCACTCCATACTTCGCCGCTCCTGTTCACAGTGCATTCTTTCTGTCCTTGCCTCATCACCACCCCACCCCATCCCCTTTCTCTGGGCTGCGGCCAGCTTCCTCGTGGGTCTCTGTCCTCAGTCTCTCTGTGCCTCCTGTCCCTCGTCCATCCTAGCCTGGTCCAGCCTCGCCCTGCTTGGGCACTTCCCTTGGCTCTCTTCCCGCTGCCGGAAGGAGTCCCAGCTCCTCAGCTTGTCCTGCGAGCCCTCCGTGATCCGCCCGGGCCCTGTGGCCCTCTCCAGCTTGGTCCCCAGGCACAGGGGATTTGCCTTGCTCTCCTGGACTCCCCACCTGGCAGGCTGTCTCCCCTCTGCCTGATTTCCCTTTCTCTTCCTCTCTGCCTGGCACGTGCCTCCTTCACACCAGCCCAAACGGCCCCCTCCTCCTTGGCGAGAAGTCCCTCACCTCCAGCTGGAACATTGCTCCTTCTGGGCTCTCCTGTGGCACTCTGTCACACAGAATCGCTCTCTTGTTAATCTGCCTCTGCCCCCAGGCTGGCTCCCGAATCCCTGGGGCTGGGACTCACCGCTGCTCAGAGGTGCATTGTTTGAGAGCCAGCCTCTGCTTTCTCTCCCACGGGGGATACCTGGGGTCTCTGCCTCTCTGCCTGTCTCACCAGGGGACTCAATTAGGTGAGGAACAATCCAGGAGGCAGTTGGACTAATTTAGCTCCTGCAGTGTGCCAGGCCGTTCACAAATGTTCTTTCACTTGTGTAGTCGGAAAGCCTTCCCAACACCCCCTGTGAGGGAGGCTTTGCTCGTCCTCTTTCTCAGTGGTGAGACCAAGGGCCCGAGTACTTGCAGGGCTGAGATTCGAGTCCAGGTTCTTGAGCTGAAGGAGCTTTCATGCGAGTACCGGCTTTGCCCGGAGGTGAGGTGCCCGCCGGGGAGACCTGCACGGCTGCACATTACCCTGAGGAGGCCTCGCTAACTTTTTCCCCTGAGGCTGGTCCTAGAATACCCCCCTCCCCCAGCTCCTTTGGGCAATATCTTACCAGCCAATAGGCAACGGGTGCAGGATGCTGGGGAAGAACTGAAGTGAGGAAGGGAGGCAGCAGGTTTGGACACCTCCCATACCCCAGGCCCTGTGCGCCAGGCCCGGTGCTGGGCGGTTCAGACACTCATTAACCATCTTCCAACCCAGTTGTGGTGCTGTTATGGTCCCTCTGAGGACACAGGCTTGGAGCTGCCCCACGTACGGGCTTGCCTCCGGCCCCCTCCACAGACTCTAGGGTCAGACAGCTGGCTGGTCCCTCACCAGCCCACTTTCCACGGGCATGAGGGAGCCTGGAATCTCCCGTGGCCCCTCCGCTGGTTGGTGGGCTCTCCTCATCTGCCTGGGAGCACAGTGAGGCCATCGGCAGAGATAAAAGCAGCAGAGACAGGGATGGAGCCGGCCTCCCTCTCCCTCTCTCAGGCTTGACGAGGCTTGGCTTCCTCTGATCCGCTCGCCTTTGGCAGGTAGAGAACTGCATTGCATCTGGGCACACCCTGCAGGACTTGATGGATTTCCTCCAGTATTTTCTTTGTCTACTTGCTTTCTTGATTGAAAAAAAGTTACATTGGTAGTCCATCCTTGATGGGCAATCGCTCAGCCCATTCCCGGTCTTGACTGGCCTTCTCCGGCCTTTTCTGTGCCACATTCTTCCTTGAAGTGTTCACCACAGCTCATTTTTTTCATAGACATGTTTGCTCGTATTTTTGGTCACAGGTTAATCTATCTCTGCACCCATCTGTCTTGGTACCGTCCAAGGAGCCCCGTGTTTGCAGACAGACCAACATGCCTTCAGGTTCTGGTTTGCCCCCGGGTAGCAGTGGGATGGTGTTTTTTATTATGTGCAAAATTGAAGCATATATGTAAGATGCCTAGCACATAATTAGCGCTCAATAAATAATAATGATCGTATTCACTATAAAGCTATATCAGTCTTAAATTCCTTTGCTCTCAGACTACTGTCTTTCTCTCCGACCCTATTGTAAAACTGGAATGGTGTAGTCAGTTTCGATCGCTGTGTGGCAAATTTCCCCCAAATTTAGCAGCTTACAACAACACACACTTACTCTCTCTGTGGGTTAGGAAGCTGAGCGTGGCTCGCCTGGGGGCTGTGGCTCAGAATCTCTCGCGAGGCTGCTGTCAAGCTGCGAGCCAGGGCCACGGTCTCTGAAGACTGGCCTGAAGGATCCAATTCCAGCCTCACTCACATGGTTGTGGGCAGGAGGCTTTGATTTCTTACTTCTCCCTGGGCTCCCTCAAAATATGTCATGATGATGATGATGATGATGAAGATGAAGATGATGATGAGAGAGAGGGGAGGGGGGCTTCTTTTTATAAAGATATGCTAATATCAGAAGCATCTTATTATCCAAGTGTCACTTCTGCTGTAGCGATCCCTCACATAGACCAAGCCCGTGACAGTGTGGGCAGCCTCCATAGGGTGTGAACTCCTGGGGGCAGGGGTCCCTGGAGGATGCCGACCCAGATGGGGAGGTGGGGGAGGGGCAGCCTTCTGTCCGGTGGGGAGGCCGTCATGTAAATGGAAGCCCCCTGCAAGGCGGTGGCTGCACCGCAGAGATCAGCAGAGTACAGAGCGGGCATTGGAGAGGAACATAGTAGCTCTGCCCGGGGACACCATGGAGGCTCCCCAAGTGCAGGGACACCATGATGTTCCTATTCAAGAGCTGTCCTAATGATGCTGGATATTTTGGTGGCATCTTTTTAAATTGAAGTTATTTGTTGAGATGATTTCCTTGGACATTAAAAATAATAGCCTACCCTGCATCGCAGCACTTCGCTGTTTGCCAAATGCTTTCCCATGCATTGCCTCAGTCCACAGAACAGCCCTGGGAGGTAGACCGGTTTTCCTCCGCAGATGAGCTGCTGAGGTTTAGAGGCGCGGGGTCCACAGTCCAGGTCTTGGGTGGGGTGTGGTGGGGCGGGGCTTGAGCCAGGGTCTTCCCAGGCCCAGCCTGGTGCTCTGGTGGCCACGCCTTCCTTGTGTCCCCCCTGAGCACTTCCAACCCCTCGTTTTAAAGTGGCAGTTTGGGTCATTTCCCCCCGTGGATGCATCACACATATGCTCGCACATATCAAAGCTTATTTGCCACTTTTATGCCCAATCATTTGGAAGATTTTCTTTTCATGAAGAAGCTCTAAGAAGAAAATCACTCAAGTACAGAGACGTGAATTGAGCTTTCATCAACATGCACTGTGAAATTGCACTTTGCAAAAGCTCTCAGGGGGTTTGAACTTGCTCTTTGGGCCGTTAGAAGAGGGGCCCAAACATCAGCTCCTCAGGCACTAACGCGCTCAAAGGACATTTAATGATTTCAGTTCTTGCGTGAGCCTGGCTGTTTTGCAAGTGTGTTTAGTCCTGGGCAGAAGGGAAAGAGATTTTGGGTCCCCTCAGGTGTCAACGCTGAGGGAGGAACTGATGGCAGCATGCAGCGCGAGGGTGGGCTAGTTGCCACAGTTCCTGTGTGGCTGATAAATACCGCTGTGGACATCGGTACACGATCCGTTAGTTGGGTGCAGTTAGTTAGCTGGATTTGATCGTGACTCTGCCCTAATTAGCTCCGTGACCTTGGGAACCTTATTTAATCTCTCAAAGCTTTGGTTTCCTCATCTGTAAATAGGATGAATGCAACAGTAACAACTTCCTCACAAGGCTGTGTAGGATTAAACAAGATAAGTTGATTAGCACATAGACACAGTAATAAGCGTTACATAAATGTTGACTTTAATGGCAGCGGTGATGACGATGATGTATTTGAGCAGCTGCTGCTCATAACTTCACACGTTCATTCATGAAGCACGCTGAAGACACTGCTAACACAGTGTCTCTTAACAACTTGAGGCTTCAGGGAGTCTTTAAGTCTCCCTGGGCCAATGGCATGGTGCCGACCTTGAGAAAACTGGAGAGCAGGGGGTCTGGGAAGCGTTGGTCAGTTCGCCATTGCCATTGCCCCGTGAAAATCCACGCAGCATTGCAGGCTGCAGGGGGCTCCCGCGAGCTCAGAGTAGAGCCTCAAAGGGCCCCTCAGCGTTAGGGCGCAGGCCGATAGTTTTCGCTGTTATGTTATTGTGGTAAAATATACATACCGTGAAGTTTACCATCTTAGCCATCTTTAAGTATATAACTCGGTGGCGTTAAATGCAGTCACACTGTTGTGCACCCGTCACCACCGTCCGCCTCCAAACCTGTTTTCATCTTCCCACGCTGAAACGTGGTGCCCAGCAACCAAGTCACCCCGCTTCCCCGCCCCCAGCCCCTGGGAGCCACCGTTTACTTCCTGCCCCTAGGAGTCCGGCTCCTCGAGCCACCTCACGCAAGTGGAACCATACAGCGTGTGTCCCTTTGTGTCTTGTTGTTTCACTGGGCACCGTGTGCTCAGGGCTCACCTGTGCTGCAGCAGGAGTCGGGACTGCCTGCCTGCCTGCCTGAGGCTGAGGGGTGGTGGAGTGGGTGTGAGATGTGTGCACCGCGTCTCGTTCATCCTTCGAGGGACATCGGTGGGCGTTTGGACTGTTTCCCCCTTTTGGCCACTGTGAGTCATGCTGTGAACGTCTGTGGACCCACATTTATTCAAGTTTCTGACTTCAGGTCTTTCGGGGGCGCACCCAGAGGTGGGCGCGCAGGGTCATGTGGCAGTTTTGTTTCCCACAGAGGCTTTTGCATTCCCAACGCACCAGGGCTCCAGGTTCTCCATAGCCTCATCAACACTTGTTTTTATTTTTTTAAATAATAACTCTGCTAATGGGTGTGAAGTGGTATCTCACTGTGGTTTTGATTTGCTTTTTCCTAACGATGAGTGCTGCTGCGCACCTCTTCCTGTGCTTATTAGCCATCCGTGTATCTCTGTTGGAGAAGTGTCTGTTCAAGTCGTTTGCCCATTTTTAACGGGGTTGCTTTTTGTTGTTTCTGTTGAGTGGTAGGAGTTTTAAAATAGATTCCGAATATTGTTTTTTGTCAGACATATAATTTTCAAATATTTTCTCCCATGCCATGAGTTGCCTTCTGTTGACAGTGTTCTTTGATGCAAAAAGTTTTAATTTTGATGAAGTTCCACTTATTTGTTAGATTTTTGTCCCTGTGCTTTGGTGTCATACCCAAGAAATCATTGTCAGGTCCAATGTCATGAAGCTTACCCCCTATATTTTCCCTGTAGATTCTTCTAAGGGCTTTATAGTTTCAGCTCTTATGATTAGGCCTTCGACTCATTTTAAGTTAATTTTTGTATACAGTGTAGGTAAGGGTCCAATGTTATTCTTTTTTGCTCGTGAATATCCAGTCTTCCCAGCACCAGTCATTGAAAAGACTGTCCTTTCCCCATTGAATGGTATTGTCACCTTGTTGAAAGTCATTTGACTATAAATACAAGGGCTTACTTCTGGGTTCTGTACCTGAGTCTAGTGGTCTGTATGTCTGTCTTTGTGCCATTACCGTGATGGGTTTTAAACTTTATTTTTATCATTTTTATTTAGGGCTGTAATGGGTTCGCAGCAAAACCGAGCCGAAGGAGTGGAGATTTCCTGTGGACTCCCTGTCCCCACACGTGCACAGCCTCCCCCCACCCCCACCCCGCCAACACCCCACACCAGAATGCTTGTTTGTATGTGAGGCCTCCCCTGCCACCCCAACCCCCGTGTCTTTCACAGGTCAAGAGCCCTTTTCTCTCTGGCACTGAATAATATCCCACTGTCTGGGTGGGCCGCAGTTATTTGTCCAATCACCTGCTGAAGGGCATCTTGGTTGCTTCCAGGTTTTGGCAAATATGAATAAAGCTGCTGTAAGCATCTGTGTGCAGTTTTATGTGGACATAAGTTTTTGACTCATTTGGGTTTTATGCCAATTGTTCATGCCAGCGGTTGACATCTGAATGATAGTAAATTGTCTGGTCCACGCACACAGGGTGTCTTTTTCACCTGTGTGTCTTCAGTTTTTTCCCCCAACATTTTGTCGTTTTCAGGGCACATGTCCTTTGCCTCTTTGGTTGTTTCCTAAACATTTTATTCTTTTTGATGCTATTGTAAATAGAATTGTTTTCGTAATTTCCCTTTGGGCTTGTTTATGGTTAGTGTATAGAAACACAATTGATTTTTGTGTACTGACTTTATATCTGTGACTTTGTTGAATTTGTTTATTTCTAACAGCTGTGTGTGTGTGTATGTGTATGTGTGTGTGTAATCTTTCAGGCTTTTTACATATAAAATCATGCCATATGCAAACACGTATTTCCCTTCTTCCCAGTTTGGATAGCGTGTATTTCTTTTTCTTGCCTGTGGCTCCGGCTAGAATGTGCAGTAGTGTGTTGGGTGGAGGCGGAAAAAATGGGCATCCCTCGCCCCAGGCTGGACCTCAGAGGAAGAGCCGTCAGCCTTTCTCTGTTGGGGATGATGCTGGTGTTTAAGCAGTGTTTACAAAGATCTTAAAAAGAGGTGGGGTTAAGAAGTCTGGGGACCTACTGAAAATTATGTTTCTCTGTTCTCGGTATCTAGTACTGTGTCTGGCACGTAGTAATTATTGAATGAATGAATGAATGAACGAATTTTTAAAAAGGCAGTTTCTCAAAACGCAATGAGCTAGACACCTTCTGAATGAAGGGTTGATTTGGGGTTCACGAAGGCAGCAAGTGTTGAAGGGTGACCATAAGGGCGATCAGGAGTCACCAGTTGCCCCCTGAGACGGAGCAGGTGTTGGTCCCACATTTCGAGCAGCATGGCTGCTTGGATCTTAGAAAACTTTGCTGGGTAGTGTGCTTTCCAGAGATGCCTCCCTGGTTAAGTTTGAGCCCCTTCTCCGTAGCGGCCCATGCAACCGGAAGAATATAACACGTGCCGTATTTCTGACTACTGAATCAGTAACTTCAGTCCACCAGATGCAAAGAAAATGGGCGCGGTGCTTAAGTTCTAGATGGGACTTGCCAATGTGAATCCATGGTTCGTGACGCATGCCTCGCTGTGGCACAGCTTTGAGATAATGTCAACGATTTAAAGGGCTCGAGTCTGTTTGCCTTTGTTTTAGCTGGGGGCAGTCGGGAAGCTTCGAGGGGCTGCCATGTCATTGGCACTGCTGTGTCCTTCCACTGGAACCTCGCCCTCTCAACCTGGAATGGATAAAAATGCTGATCAGCTGTAGTCTTGGAGTGGGAAGGTCAAATGATTTTAGTTAATGTGTTGGCGTTTCTCTTCATTGGGACTTTGAGCAGGCAGGTTCTAAATATGAACTAACATGCCTCCACTTTTTCCTTCAACAGACAAGGGTCATTCAAGTTACGGATTTAGAACTACATTCTGTAAATGCAGAATTTGGTAACTTTGATAATTCTGTAAGTGCAGAATTAGATCTGATTTGATTAGTCTGATAACCTAGGCTGGAGTGGAAAGAGCAGGCCCTTTGGTCTCAGCGAGGGAAACCCTGTAGCTGGTGCAAAAAGCGGATGTGCTCTAAGGATACAAGGCTGTCTCCTAGGAGCCAAGGACAGGAAGGACAGCCGGGCTCAGGAGGGTCTGCGTCTAGGCCCCAGAAGCCCTAGGACCTGAGGTTACTCAGCCTGTGTCTGAGGGCCACAGGGTCTCACCTCTCCTTCTGCCTCTGCACCTGCTCCTTTTTCCTCTCTCAGCAGATTCGCTGCCTTCGCTTCTGTGTGACACAGCCAAGCACAGCTGCCCAGCTCTGACTTTTTGTCATCTCTAGTTCAAGGGCCAGCCAGGGCTCCCTGGCATCTGGTTTCCAAACTCCTGGGAGAATCTGGTTATCTCATCTTGAGTCAGATGACTACTCCTGGTTTGTTCATTTATTTATTTAAAAAGCCTTTACTGAGCGCTGGCGCACGTGTCTCAGTTGATTGGAGCACCCTCCCATAGCCAAGGGCTTGATTCCTGGTCAGGGCACATACCTAGGTAGTGGGTTCTATCCCTGGGCCAGGTGTGGGTGCATGTGACCCCCCCAGCCTGAATACATACAATCTTTGGTCTGGGTGTGTACAGGAGGTAGCCAATCAATGCTTCTCTCTTGCATTGATGTTTCTCTCTCTTCCTTCCCCTCTCTCTAAAAGCAATGAAAAAAATGTCCTTGGGTGAGGATTTAAAAAAAAAGTCTTTACTGAATGCCAGAAACTGTTTTAGGCACAGGGGAAAACACCCTTCGTCCTGCCTTCCTGGACTCTGTGTGTGTGTGTGTGTGTGTGTGAGAGAGAGAGAGAGAAAGAGAAAGAGAGAGAGGGAGAGAGAGAGAGAAACTGTGAAAACTCATTCTTTGGGGACTGGGTTAAGAGTTACAATTTTCAGAGAAGGAGAAATATGGCTTAGGATCCAGATAGATCTGGATTCGAATCCTGATTTCTCTCCTTACCCGCTCCGTGTGACCTTGGACCTATCAGATCACCCTTCCCAGCCCCAATTTTCTCATCAATAAAATGTGAACAATCCTTTCTGGGTGGTCACGTGTGTTAAAATGGCAGGGTAAAGCCGTGAGTGTAGTGCCTGCCACAGAGACTCAGAACGGCACCCCTCCCTGGTTGTGACCCTGAGCAAATTGCTTAACCTGTTTTGTCACCTGTGAGGTAGGAGAGAGGGTCAGCCACCGCACGTGCTCGCTGCGAGGACTGAGGCACGTGAGGTGTGCCGGGGTGCTGGGCAGTGGCGCGCAGCAGACATCAGTGTGGCTGCCGCTCCTCTTGCTCCTTATTAGTCACGTTTTCTCTCTTTCTTCTAGTTCCCTTTTGGCCGACGCTTGCCATGTGACATCTACTGGCACGGTGTTTCATTTCACGACAGTGACATATACTCCGGTCAAGTGAACAAGTTCCCAGGTACCCACTCTGCCGTTGACGTGTACAGACATTTCCAGGGCTGAGTCTCGGGGCGCACCCGTCTTCAGAAACAGGACCTGCCTTGAGATCAGACGCGGGCCTCTTAACTGGGACTTGCTGCCACACTCTGCCGCGGGGCCACCACTGTGGCAGGGGTGTTCACGCAGAGGGGTCAGGACTTGACCCACTGAGGGTTTAGAGATCGGAGACTCAGAAACGCAGACACAGGCTCTCCAGGTCTAATGCCCCTGCTGCAGGCCCGTGACTTTCACCTTGCTGGTTGGAGATGTGACATGGAGGTGTCGTGAGGGGACCGCATTCTCAAAATGAAAGAAAAAAAAAAGGCCATTTTACTTAAATAGTTTACTGAATAAAATTCTAGGAATATGTCACAGAAACAGGTTCACAGTTTTCGTTTTCTTTAAGCATCACATGTGGAGGTGCCACTTTAAACCAGGTGCACCCACCCGGGAGCCAGTCCAGGGGACAGAAAACCTCTGCTCCCACCAGGCCATTGTCCCAGTGAGACTGACCGGCAGGGGGACTCCGGCCCGGAAAGGTGGCATGGCCGACCTTTTAAGATGCCCGCTCGCCCCCCTCCCAGCCTCCCCCCGCTGCCTTTTCATTTTGTTTTTAACCTCTGCCGCCCTCTTCTGCTGCGATCGCTGTTCGCTCTTTTTTTTTTTTTTTTTTAAAGATTTTATTTTTTATTTATTTTTTTTAGAGAGAGGGGAAGGGAGGGAGAAAGAGAGGGAGAGAAACAGCAATATATGGTTGCCTCTCGCATGGCCCTCACTGGGGACCTGGCCTGCAACCCAGGCATGTGCCCTGACTGGGAATCGAACTGGGACTTTCTGGTTCCCAGCCCGCGCTCAATCCACTGAGCTACAACAGCCAGGGCTGCTGTTCGCTCTTTTTAACAGCTGAGTGAGGAGGGGTGGTTCCAGCGAGCGGAAGTGCTGGGGGGCAGGGACGTTGGTTAGGCTGGGGCTGAGCACAGCCAAAGGGTCTTCTGCTGATTTTCAGAAATTCTAACATATTGTTCAAAGCATGTTATAATACAGTAATTTGTCAAAAGGGCACCCGACACCCCCTGAACCCATCCCTCATTTAACAAAACCACGATGTGGCTATTTTCAGATTTCCTCCCAAACCTTAACATGATTATGTATCATTTTTTCGTAGTTTCAGTCTGAATGTAGTTGCCTGATAGGGGGTGTTTTTCTCTTAGCGTTATACTGTGTATGCTTATTGTAAAAAGGAGAATCGATCTATTTTTTTTCTTTGGCAGTCCGTGCCACATCTGTGAGAAAACACCCCTCAGAATGCCTGATATCCATACACTGGTTGGTGGTACCCCATCTGCCTGGGAGTTTTCAACTGAGCATGCAAATCTCCCCAGGCCACACGTGGCTCAGATTCACTTAGAAGGACACAGGGCAGGAGACACGGCTTGCCTGCTGGTCAGCGTCAGGCATTTCTCTCCAGTGGAGTCTTTGCAGAGGGTTCGGGGGCTAGTGTCTGTCTCCTCAGGTGTGAGCTCAGGGGCCAGGAGACAAGGCCCAGGTTGGGGCACGTCAGTCTGTCTCGGCTGAGACAACCCGAAGGAGCCAATGTCTGGCAGAGCTACTCCATGGCGTAGCTTCCAGAGTCCCCGCCAGGGTCACGCTAAGTGACAAGCATCACCACACTCGGGGAAAGCCCGGAGCTCTGGCTTCCCACTAGGTATTTATGCAGTTTGCCAATCAGGGGTCATTTTAACCATATGCTTTGTTTTCTAGTAGCACCGCTAACTTTCTACTTTATTGGTTTCCAGGGGAACGGAGCTAGAAAATTAACCCGGAGTCAAACTTGCCCTTAGAGAAGGAGACAGGGTTTGTTACATACAGGGCAGAGTGGGGCCTGCAGCCGGGGTTCTCACGCACAGCTGCATGGAATAGCTGTTATTTTCTCGGTCTTGCTGCTCAGAGAAGGTGACTTACTAAAGGACTGGCTGGGATGTCAGGAGAATATAATTTGAAAGAGAACAGCTCTTTGAATGAGGACAGAGTCCCTAAGACATGGATCATCCGATAAAGCTTCACTTACGTTTTCCCTTTTGCCGGTGCCTCGTCTAATGGCCGAGGGAAGGAAGGAAGTCTAGCTGTGCCTCTGCGTTCAGAGCACGAGTTAGACATGCAGAGAAAGACACCCGTGCAGGACTGGTGTCGTGAAAGGTGACAGAGGAATACTCATCTCACAGCACCAAGTCTGTCCCGTCCCATGTTCCACGTGCCAGCGGTCAGAACATACAGTTTCCACTTTACTAGCAGCAGCGAATTAGCTCCAAAGACACAGCAGGCTCGCGGACCTCCGGGCAGAGGAACGGTGTGGCCGCGCCCTCTGCTCTGAGAAAGGCGGCCGCCCTTAGCAACCGGCGAGTACAGGACAGCCTGTCCCTTGGCTCCAGTTTGTGCCCAGGCTTATCTTCTGTCTCTCATATGTCCCGTTATTTAAAAAACGCATTTCGTATGCACGGGATGTTACGTACACTAAGTCCCCGTGGACATGTCAGGCAAGTATAAACACTTCCCATGCTGAATGAACGGAAAACTTTTGGATATGCATATGGAAATAATTTATTTTGTTTGTGCCGGCACATTAGAGTTTAGCAACTTTTCAATGGGCAGTTTCCTTCCAATGTTATTGTATGTTAACTGATGAACTAAGACTTACTATAAAAATAATCTGATTTAGATGTGTCTCAAAGCCCAGAACTGTCCGTTCTTAGCTTACAAACAACAGCCTTTTGGTGAATTTCAGGGTCCGAGATGTCGACAGCATGTGGTGGGTGGTGCCTGGGAGCCCGCCCCGGGGAGGGGACTTTCTGTAAAGCGGGGGATCCAGGGAGGGACCCACAGGGCAGTCATCTGGCCCACACTGGTTTGGGCTGAGGACACAAAGACAAGGGGAAAGACATGTGGAAAGGGAAGGATATAAAATCTGTGCTGTGCCAGAGGAAGCTTGGGATGCCATGGGAGTTTGGACTGTGGGCACGTGACCTCACCCAGATTTGTTTGGGGGGTGGGGGAGGGGACAGGCAGGGTGCGAGATGCAGGGGAAGACTGACATGCAAACACTCAGAGCCTCCAGGGATGGATGGGACTGAACCTCATGCAAAACAAAGGGGCCCAGTTGGCGCAAAGATGTAGACCAAGCACACTGCCCACTCAGCTGAGGCAAGTGGCCCGTGATGGTTACAAAGGGTCAAGTGTAATAGGCAGGGACAAAAGGTCATGGGAAGCCGCTGAGGAATTTTTAAGTCAGAGAGCGACATGGGCCAGCTTGGGTTTTAGAAAGGTCAGCCAGAGGGGGTGCCCTGGAGGTGGGCAGGCTGAGAGATGAGGTGGAGAGAGAGCTGTGAGGCTGCTGCAGCATCCAAGCAAAGGCGAACCTTCCGGTGGTGGTGGGATCGGGGACAGGAGGATGGATCTGAATGTATCATTTGCTGACTGATGACTATAATATGTGTGTGTGTGTTTTTAAAGATTTTATTTATTTTTTTAGAGAAGGGAAGAGAGAGAGAAAGAGAGGGAGAGAAACACCAGTGTATGTTGGTGACCTGGCCTACAACCCAGGCATGTGCCCTGACTGGGAATCAAACCAGTGACCCTTTGGTTCTCAGGCCTGCGCTCAATCCACTGAGCTATGCCAGCCAGGGCTATAATGTGTTTTTGTTATAAATGATATTTGTGTTGAATAATGCTCCCACCATAGCTCCGATTTTATTTTGTTCTTGTATATTTTCTTTAACTGGGCAAGCCTGAGGCAAGCTGTTATATCCTCTCGGGTGGCTCCATACGGGATGAGACCCGTGAGGCCTGAGACTTCAGGGAAGCAGAAACTACCCAGGCCCAGAGGAGGGGCAGGAGGCGAGCCCTGGTGTTAGAAGCTCCAGCCTGATGAAGGGGTTTCCCCAGTCGATAGGGGAACTGCCCAAACAGGGACATCTAGGGACAGGCCTTGATGAGGACCCCAGGCAGGTGGTCAGGCTCCAGAGAACCTGTTAGTGGGCACCCAAGTCACAGGCGAGAGGAGCCCCGTCCTCGCAGGGTAGACGTGGGGGAGGCAGGGAAGGAGCATGGGAGAGAACAAGGCAGGGGCATTGCTAAGGCAGCCACTCAGGTACCAGGAGCAAAATACAGGTTTCCACCATTTGGGGACAAAGCAGTGGAGCCTAAAAAAAAAAAGTTCAAATCCTCCTTATTTATTTGGACTACAAAGTTGGGATCAAAGATTGCCTTGCTCCCAATCTTGAGGGGAGCTGGTGTTAGACCTAGAGCTTCCATCTCAGGTCAGATGGGTCCCAGAGCCCAGGGCAGGGGTCACAGGTAGGGTCAGGTGTGCAGCTGCGTAGAGAAGAGAGGTAGAGTCTGGAGCCGGCAGAGCCTGGCAGTGACCTTCCCATTCGCGTACTTACTCTGGGAACTTGGGCTCCGGCTCAGCTAGAAGGCCAGGCGCTCTTGTCAGCATCTTACTGAGAGCAGATGGTACGCCCCACATCTCTCTGAGCCCCTGCCAGAGGCGGGGATGCCAGTAGCTTCCTCGCGGGGCCCGGTGAAGAGTGGGAGACATTCTCCTGGGCAGCAGTGGTGGCAACACAGCCAAGATATGGTCGGGCAACAAAAGCTTGGTGGGCAGTGGATTGGGGGAGGCCTGTACAGGTGCCTCCTGCAGGCAGGTGTGCAGGCAGCGTTAGAGCTGAGCTGTCCGCAGCCGGCAGGCTGGAAGCGCCTGGGAAGAGTAGCCACGAGCTTCTGGGGCTGCTTCTGAAGCTGGCTGTTTTCCATAGAGAACAACCTGGAGACAGACGCAAAGGTAACCTTGGAAACGGATCTGTTAGCCTGTGTGGGGCCCGCTGATCCACATCGCGGAAGGAGCCGTTGCAGATTGATGACTGAGTATCCACTTAATTTGCTGGACCTTGATTTTCACAAAACTTTTCTGGAACATTCAGACTGTGCTCCTGTTCCCACAGCACTCCTGTCTGTGTTGTGTGCGTCCTTCTGAGCCACTGAGGGGTTTCGGGAGCTTCCCCTGCCACAACCCCATTAAAGTATAGAAAACACCACAGCGCTCTGGTCGGGAGGCGCCGTCTGTTTGATGTGAGGTGCTGTGTTGCAGTTAGTGCCGAAAGCTTTTAGTTTAAAACTATAATTAAAATCCTTGTTAGACACAAATAAAAAGTTTCCAAGAAAGTTGAAAGTGTGCTTTTGTGTACTTTGCGTTCAGCTCCAGTGTTTATAACTCCAAGTTTCTAATTGCACAGGGGAATAAAAAAAGAATAGGTATAATTTTCCTAACCCATTCTTAGTTCTTGGGAAGCTCAGAATGGGGTCTTCAGTGAGTTTATTTTTTTTCGTAATATTGAAGAGTCCACATGAGAGCATAGTTTATTAGTACTTTTTAAGCTCCTTTACTTCTTACTTAATCCTTCTCTATATCCTTCTAAATAAGAACTAAGAACCAGGGCATTGACAATCTTGAAGTTCCGATCTTTAGATTTATTACTCTTTTATGTGTGTCGAGGGAAGCAAGAAGTAGGTTATTAAAACCTTCCTTCTCACATGTTTGTCCTTTGCTTCCTGAACACGGGCGTTTAGAGAAACCTCGTTCACCCTCATTGTGCCCATTTGGGAGGTGTGGTAATTCGTACGTGCTGAGCTGACACAAAACTTTGTTCTTTCTATTAAAAATACCTTCGCTAAGAGAGTTCCCAGTGTTGGTGACGGGACCGTGTGGCTCCTTGGGGTGAAAGCCGCGCTCAATCTCAGGTTTTTAGCGGTAATAGTTGCTTTCACAAAGAAGCATGCTACAATGTAAAATGATTTACTTAATATTTGCTAAGGTAAACACTCAGTGTCTTCTCTCGTCAGAGTTATTAAATATACGAGAAGAAGAAAACGTCCCCCATTCTTTTCACATGTTTTCCAAGCGAGGCACTTCAGCTCCCTCTGGATAAACTAGTGAGATCTGACCAGTGTCGGTGCCGGCACTTAGAACTGAAGGGCTCCTGCGGATTCTGTTCCCCGCCGAAACTATAAATTATGCCATGATATCTTTTCCAGGTCCTGTCCTTATTTCAAAGAGGCAGATTTTATGTGGAAAGGCATATATTTTTCTATTTTATACCTTTAATACTCGTAAAATGTTAAAACAAAACAACTTAATTAAGCTTCTCATAATGTAAGCAGAGTCCACTGGATAATATTCTCTACGGTGTAAGATGGAAGGAATCCCAGAAATATGTATGGTGGCCCCCAATTTTAAAAAAAGATAGGAAGTTTTAAGTGCAAGATGTATTGCTTCTCTTTATCCTTTGTCTAGGGCACTGACACAGAATGGGATAGTAAGCTAGGTGGAAACTCATTCCTTCAAATTGATGTCTCATTTTTATAGGGAAAAAATTCACCCATTACCTCCAGTTTTTCATTGATTTGGTAGGTCTTTCCAAACCACGAGTCACCGCTGGTGGGGAGCAGCTCATACCTTTTCTTAATCCTGCCTGAAAAAGCGAGTGTGCCGTTAGGGTGGTTGTAGACGTCCCAGGTAACGGCCCTTTCACAGCTGGTGGCCCGTGCTGCCTAAACCTCACGGCTTCTCTCCTCCCCAGGCATGACGGAGATGGTGCGGAAAATCACTCTGAGCAGAGCCGTGAGAATCATGCAGAGCCTCTTCCCGGAGGAGTACAACTTCTACCCTCGCTCCTGGATTCTGCCCGACGAGCTCCAGCTGTTTGCTGCTCAGGTAGATGCCGCTCCATCCCCGTGGCCCTTGAATTGTCCTGTGGTTGCAACCGTGTCCTGGGAGCCGGGACAAAGGGTCCCCGGGAAGCTGAGACTGGCCCAGGGGGTGTTTGACGGGGCACAGTAGGTGTTGGCGGCTGTCACGGCAGATTGCAGAGTTGAGCAGGTAAGGTGACGGGTCGATAAACTGAAGAAGTGGGCCTTCACGTGAGGAGACGGTTTGGACGCTGATGTTGGAGATGCATCTCAGGGTCAGTGTTTGGGGGAGCCAAGGGGACAGAGCTGGGACAGGTGGCTGAGCCCACAGGAGGACTGGGACTAAATAGGCGAATCTGGACGGGTGGTCTCCCCAGCTTCCCGTGGTGTGAAACGGGGGAGGTTGGGCTCCGTCTCAGGGCCGGGAGCAGGGTAGGTCTAACAAACCACGGGGCGGGGGACCCTTTCAAGTGTCCTGCTTTAACTTTGTTCCAGAATCAATTTTCAAACCACCCATTCCGTATCAAAGCAGTATATTTGAGCATGAAATACTTTGGCTATTTCACCATAACTGTGAAGCACAACCAGCGGGGAAGCTGAATTCGGAATTGTCATTGTGGTTAGTCTTTCAATTATTGCATTTAGGATTATTTCAGAGCCTTTGTCAGCAGGCTCCACCGTCCATCCCATATGTCTGAGGGTAGTGGGACAATGAATACCCGCCTAACCGTGGTATGGGTGATGCCGTGGCATGGGTGATACTGTGGTATGGGTGATGCCGTGGCATGGGTGATACCGTGGCATGGGTGATGCCGTGGCGTGGGCGATGCCGTGGCGTGAGCGATGCCGTGGCGTGGGTGATGCCATGGCATGGGTGATGTCATGGTATGGGTGATGCCGCTGACTGGCCCTGCTGGGCTCCGTGCCCTGTGCTGCAAGAGTAACATTATCTCTTCTGATCCTCACAGTAAAGTTGACTGTATCAATACTATTACCCCCACTTTATGGATGAGGAAACCGAGGATTTGAGAAATTAAGTGACTTGCTTGAGGAGGGGGATTTAGACTTAGAGCTGATTTCAAGGCCTGTGCTTTTTATGGTCTATTTTATTGCCTGCAGGTTGTTTTGTTTTTTAATAATAAATCATGAAACTTGTAATAAAATTATAACTTGTAAAGCACCAAAAGAGCTTGAAGTGGTAATTTTTCAAAGGGAGCTCTCAGTGGGATGATCTCACATGGGTCTTATAGGTTTCCCGAAGTTCATCAAAGCATTAACTTAAAATGAATTCACTTTATTATATGCAAGTTATCTTCCAATTCAGTTAATTTTTAAAAATAAAGTAAGCTGCCAGCTGCTCCCCACACTGACCTCTCAACTTCCCACTATGTGGTTCTGCTCCCAGGGTGGGATACCTTCCCTTCCCATTTCTGCAAGTCTTTCTCTGACAATTTTGCAAGGCTGAATTTAAATGGGATTCCAGCCTTGCCTTCGAAACCAGGTAAATGAGAAGGGGGTTTCCATCATTTCCTGAAAGTTCCTCTGGGCCTCTTTGCAGCCCGTCTGCTCGGCCCCCAACCCGGGCTGCTGCCGGCCTGCGTTCTCACCGTGGGCTAGTTTGGCCTGTTCAGGAAATTCATATACGCGGAATCCTCTCGTGTGCACTTTCCTGAGTCTTCTTTCTTTCTCTCAGAGTTATGTTTTTGAGATTTACCTTTGTTCGTTGGGTATGTGAGTAGTTGGGGTTTTTTGGTGAGAAGTGTTCCATTGTGTGACTACACCACAGCTTGTTTATCCGTGCCCCAGTCCATGGGCATCTGGGTCGTTTCTGGTTTGGGGATATCGTCAGTGAAGCTGCCGGACTAGCCGTGTACGTGAGAACGGGGGCAGGAGGGAGAGTGCTAAGCGTAAGGCAGGGGTAGGTTTAATTTTGTAAGAAATGGCCGGGCTGTTTTCCAAAGTGGCTGTCACACTTCACACTCCCACGGCAGCATGTGGGAGTTCTGCTCGTCCACCTCAGGGCCGGCCCTTAGTTCTTTTGAATGTCAGACGTTCTGGGAGATGTGTGGCTGTAGCTCTTTATGCTTTTAATGTCTATCTCCCCAATGTCTAGATGGTGAGCATCTTTTCTATGCTTTTTGGCTGTCTGAATATTTCTCGTTAAGTGTCTCTTCAAACTGTTTGCTGATTTTTATTTGTATTTTATTGTTAGGTTGTAAGTTCTCTGTACGCTCTGTGTACCAGACTTTGGTGTATGTGTTGTGATGTATTTGTATATGTGTTGTGAATATTTCCTCCCACTTTTCAGTCTTAACCTTGAATAATCGTTCTTAACTGTCTTTTGAAGAGCAAAAGTTATTAATTTTGATGAAGTTTAATTTATCTTTTTTTTATAGTTTGTGCTTTTATGTGATATGCAAAGCACATTTGCCTAATTAAAGGTTATGAAGATTTCTATGCTTTGTATTTTTTTTTCCTAGAAGTTTTACATTGAGCGCTATGATCCATTTCAAGTTAGTTTTTGTGTATGGTACGAGATTAGGGTCAACATTTCCTTTTTTCTATATGGATAATCCTGTTTCAGCACCTTTTGTTGAAACGGCCATCATTCCTCCATTGAATTACCGTGGCGTCTCTACTGGAAGTCAGTGGACCATGTAGGTTTTGTCCTGTTCACGGACTCCGTTTAGTTCCACTCCTCGGCGTGTTTACTCTTTACGCCAGTAAAGCCTAGGGCTTTATAGGTGGTCTTGAAATCAGGCAATGCCAGTCTTTCTGCTTAGCTTATCCTCAGAATCGTCTGGCCACTACAGGCCTCTTGTATTTCCAGACCGATTTTCCAATCAGTCTGTTCTGTTTGCACAAAGACGCCTGCTAGGATTCTGGCATGGTGTGGAATCTACAGTTCAGTGTGGAGACAGTGGACAGCTAAGCGAAGCGGAGTTAGAGCCGTGGCGTCACCTCCCTTTACTTGGGTCTTCCTTACTTGTCTCCACAGTGTTTTATAGTTTTCCCTATGGGTTTTCATTTCTTATGCTTCTGTAAATGGTATTTTTGAATTTCATTTTCCTTTCGTTTGTTGCTGGTTCTAGACATCCAACTGACTTTTTAATTTTGAACTCGTACCATGGGGTCTTGCTTGATTCCCTTTTTAGTTCTAGACGTTCTTTTTTGGTAGAGTTGTTAGGATTTTCTATGTGTATGATAAATTCGTCTGTGAATAAATAGCTATTTCTTCCTTTGTAATCTATGCGCCTTTCATTTCTTTCTCTCGTTAAACCGCACCGGGCTGGGGCCTGTACACAGTGTTGAATGGAAGTGACGAGAGTGGACGTCCTCGCCTCGTTCCCGGTCTTAGGGGGAAGCACACAGCCTTTCGCTGCTACATCTGATGTTACCGGAGGTTGTGCGTAGATGCCCTTCATTAGGTGGGTGAGGGTGTGCCTGCCATAGTTTGCAGAGAGTTTTTCATCATGAATGGGGGCTTAATTTTGTCAAATGTCTTTCTGCCTCCAGTAAGAGGTTATGAGTTTTTTTTCTTTATTTTGGTAATACAGTGAGTGACACTGATTAATTTTTTAAATGTTTGACTAAGCTTGCATTCCTGATATAAATCCTGCTTGGTTCTAATGTATTATTCTTTTTATATGCTGCTAAACTCTGCTTGCTGATATTTTGTTAGGAATTGTGTCTACTGTGTCTTTGATCGTGAGAGAGGTTGACATTTCATGTCTTTGTTTGGTTTGGTATCAGGCAGGCTTTATTAAATGAGTTGGCAAATGTTGCTTCTATTTTTTGAAGATTTTGTATAATATTGGTATTATTTCTTTCTTAAACGTTTGATGGAATTCACTATTGAAGGTGTTTGGGCATGGGACTTTCTTTCTGAGAATATGTTAAGTTTGATTTTTAAAAATACAGGTAATTTGTCTTTCAAGGAACTAGTCCATTTCATCTAAGTTGTCAAATCTACTGAAATTAAAATTTTAAAAATAGCATTTCCTTATTTTTTAACATCTGTGAGATAGGTATTGTTGCTGATATTGATCATTTGTGTTTACTTTTTTCATGATCAGCCTAGCTAAAGGTCATTAATTTTTTGCTTTTTTTTTAAAAGAACCAATTTATGATTTTACTAGTTTTCTCTTTTGTTTGTTCATTTTCTATATCATTGATGTCTAATTTTTATTATTTCTACTTCTTTTGGGTTTACTCTTCTTTCCTTTCTAAAATAAAAGGCTATTTTAAAGAGGAGCCTAAGTTCACTGATTTCAAACATGAAGGCAGTACATTTCCCTCTACACGCGCCTTGCTCTCTCTCATTGTAAGTGTGTAGAAATGCAATTGATTCTTATATATTAATCTTGTATCCTGCAGCCTTGCTCACCTCTGCTAACAGTTCCAGTAGCCTATTTTGTGGTTCTGTGGGATTTTCTATACAGACTATCATATTCTCTGAGAATAGGGTGGTTTTATGTCTCGCTTCCCAATCAGCCCTTTCTTTCTTTTTCTTGCCTTATTGTGCTGGCAGGAGCCATTGAGAAATGATAGCTGAGCAAAAGACAGGCCGAGGGTTGTATCCAGGCATTAAGACAGGAGTCTCACGCAGAGAGAGACATGTGCAAGGAACATTTAGAAGGTGGAAGCCAAGGCCAAAAGCATCCCCTGACCAGAGAGGGGATGCTTTCAGGAATCTGGTGGGGATGCTGTGGCCGGGATGGGAAGCCCCAGAGAAGGGGCAGGGTTAGTGGAAAAGGTGGAAACCTGAGCCAGTGCTCGTTGCTTAACTGTTAGGTTTCTGATTTTAACTCTTAAGAGAGACTCTTTATCACCAGTAAAAGGGGCGGGTGGTGGGGGGGGCAGGTGTTAGCAGCTGCTCCGTCTCTTCCTATTGCAGCATCTAAGCCCTCAAGTGGCAAAGCCCATTTGACTGATGCTAAAGGTCATTGGAACTGGATCGTTCCCTAACGTAAAGGAGGATTTCTTTGTCTCTAAAATGACAGTCATTTAGAATCTGCTGATCCAGGGCCTGGGACAGGCAGATGGGGCCGTGAACACCCCGGTACCATCACTTAGTCCTCACGGGATCTCGGCTAAGTCCCTTCTCCTCTCAGCCCCATCTGTTACGTGGGGAACTGCCTATAACCTCAGAGTGATTACGGGCATCCAGCGAATGCTTGATGATGAAATGCTTCATTAGCTGCAACTTTGATTGTTTTAAAAAGTGGCCTTCTTATTTTTAATATCCCCTTTGTTTTAATACAAAACAACGTATTCACATTAAGAATTCAAACACAGCACTGTGTAACGTAAAAAGTGAAAGAAATGTCCCCGCTCCTCAGAAATTTATTTCCGGGTCTATTTCCCCAGTTTTTCTGTGTGTACAAAGATACACTGTAACACACACAGCTTTTTTAAAAGTGGGATTTTACTCTACAGTTTTTGACCCTCTTTTCCCCACTGAATATATTTTAGACACCTTTCCATGTTAGCGCTGTAGCAGTTCGTCTTATGCATGAGCCGTGACTTTTAAAGTCACCTCTCTACTGATGGGCATTTAGGTAGTTCTTGTATTTCTGGGTTCCATAAAGAATGCTGTTGGGCGCACCCTGACATAGGTCTCTTTCTACACTTGTGCCAGCATTTCCTGCAGAGAGACCCCTCCAGGCAGAATTCCTGGATTTACATGTTGATGGGCAAGCCACACCTGGGGCTTCACAGAAACGCTGCACTCAAGTGGGAGGGAGAACGGCCTCACCAGAGCCAGGGCACCGCGTTCTCAGTCCGCGTGTGGGCTTGGCTGCCTGATTCGTGGTAACAGCAGGAGGAGGTCTGAGTAGCAGCGAAACATTCTAGAACCTGACACTCTGTGGGTAATTTATCCCTCCCGTTAGTGAGGATTAAATTGACTTCGTTAAGAAAGGGGGAGATGCGCCCCCTGCCCCCGATAACCATTTGCAAAACGGGTACCCAGATCTGATCAGCAGGTGGCGCTAGGAGGAAGCCAGTGGGGTTCTCAGTGGAAATTTCTGTGACAACGAGAGGAGGGTGAGGGCTTTCTTCCCAGTTTTAGCAGATGGCCAATAAAAAAAATTCCTTGGAGTTTATTTTGCATATGGTCTCCCATCTGGGTATTTGAGAAAAGTACAGTTTTGTTATCAAAACAGTATTTATTACGGTGAAGGAGTTTATATTTCATTGCAGAAGAACTTTTTAGTGAATAAAGCCAAAAAGCTGTTCAATAAGGTTTTGCAGTTTCTTGGAGGGAACCAGCAAGCTCGGGGTTCTTCCATTTTCCTCTCCAGTTACCCTCCTAAGTTAGCTTTTATTGATTCGGCTCCTCAAGGCTGAATGAAACGCATTATGTGCAAAACCCCCAGAGAACAATGTTCTCTGCTGGCTGTAGGAACTAGGAAAATGTGGACTTATAAGTAGGTCAGAGCCGAAGAAGAAAGAAAACCTGCAAAACGACGCATATGTTCCTTGTCCCGATCCCACGCCTATCCAACAGGCTTCTGGCGGGTTGACTGTTTGCATCATTTTCCTTCATATAGACAGACAATGTGCTGGTTCGGCTGACCTCCGGTTACCCCATGGTTGAAGTTCGCCCAAAGGGTGAAGTTTATGCTCCTGCACAGGCCTTGGCAAGCCCTTGCCCGCCTCTGCAGCCTCAGCACCCACCACACACAGCCTCTTCCTCTGGGATCCTTCCTTGTTCAACTCTTTTTGGTCCCCAGCGCGCCTCTGCCGCATTTCCCCTTCGCCCTGGCGCGCTCCTCGCCAGCACCCTTTGTGGTCCTCTCAGCCTCCCAGGCTGCCTTCTGTCACCTGACCAGTTTGCTAATTCTTCAGACCCCTGCATATCCTTTACTTTCTCTGTAAAACCTACTCGGCCACCCCTCCCACACACGCTGGGGGGCACTTTGTTTTTCTCCCTTCATGGTACCCAAGTCTGTCACACTGTTTAGTGACTCGTGTTTAGTTCTCTTTCTCTCCTGCTCTAAGATCCGCAAGGACAGCGAGGGCCTGGACCGGCCTTATTCGTCATTGTATCCCCAGTGCTCATCCCAGTCCCTGGCGCACAGCGGGGAAGTCCAGTGTATTTGCCAAATTGAATTGCAAATGAATATGCAGGTGCTATGGTTGAAAATTTTGTCTCTTTAAGTTTAGCCATCAAAAGTTACTTGCTTCTCCAAGGCCACGGATATTAGCCTGACCCAACCTGTCACTTCAAAAGGGCACGGGCCACACCTGGGCCATGAGGAACTTGACCAAAGTAATGCCATCTGATGAGATGGTGGTCAAGCTGCTGGCCTTTCCCAGCGATCCCAGCCTCCACCCCTCACAGAGCTCTTACACGCGCCGCAGCAGACTTGGGAGCTGCAGCAGACTTGGGAGCCACCGTGGAGAACAGGTGCCATCTGTGCTGCATGCAGCATGGCGCCCCCCGGAGGCCGGCGCCGGGCCCGGGGTTCTGGTGCATAACCAGTGGAAGGCTGAAGACAGAGTGAGGGGACTCCAGCTGTCCGAAGGCAGATGATTCAGAGCTGCTGGCAGAGACGCTGCAGGAGCCATGGTTTCACCTCCCCATCTGCTTCAAAGTTTTATTGCCTTTGTTGCCAAAAATAGAACTTCACCTCCTGCTTAGATATATCACATTGTTCTTGTGCCCCACGCTTAACAGCTCAACTTGTTTCCTGGGAAAATAGTACCATCCAAAACTCAAGATGCTGCTCCTCTCTGGAAAAGCACACTTAGGTCTATTCACTAGGAAGTCCTTTTAAGTAGCCGGAGTGACAACCGGTGACTGTGCAGGGCTTTGCAGTTCGCCATGTGCTTTTTATGGGCGTGGCCTCTGCTCCCCACTCCAGGTATCACCAGCTCCGGTGTGCAGGTGAGAAGACAGGGGTCCAGGGTCAAAGGTGCTTGCTCGTGGTTACAGGTTACACATGACTCCACCATGGCCAGTGCCCTCAGATATCGGACTGGGTTTCGTTCAAACATTTCCTGAGACCAGCGCCGTGCCAGGTGCTGAGGGTGCGAGACAAGTTCGAGGCGTCCTTGCCCTGTGCAACATTCAATGTGAAATGGAACGCTGGACCAGGGTCAGGAGACCTGCTCCAGCCCTGGCTCCGCCCCTTTGCCCCCAGCTCTCTTGAGCTGTAATTGCGATACAACGTGTTATATTTTTAAGGTTTACATCATGATGCTTTGATACACATACATGTAGCAGAGTGATTGCCACAGGGAGGTCAGTGAGCACATCCATCGTTTCAGACGATTCCAGTTGCTTTTTGTGGTGAGACCATTTAAGATCTTACTTTCTGAGCCACTTTCCAGTATGTAAAACAGCATTGTGAACCGTCGTCACCACGCTGCACGTCCCCAGAGGGTTCGCCTTGTAACGGGAAGTCTGGCCCTTTGTCCAGTATCTCCCCTCTCCCTCGTCCCTCAGCCCCCGGCAACCACCGTCCTCCTGTTTCTGTTGAGTTCGGTGTCTTTTTTGATTCCACGCATACATGATGTCGCACTGCATTTGTCATTTTCTGATGCGTTTCACTTAGCACAGTGCCCTCAAGGTGCACTCGTGTTGTTGCGAACGGCCGGACTTCCTTTTCATGGCTGAGTGATGTTCCTGTGTGTGTGTGACGTTTTCTTCGTCTGTTCCTCTGTCGACGGGCGTGCAGATCATTTCCACGTGTTGGTTATTGTGGAAGAGCGCTGGAGCGAACGAGGGGATGCAGATGTTTCTCAGAGAGTGATTTCATTTCCTTCGCCTAGAAAACCAGAAGTGGGTTTGCTGGGTCAGAGGGCAGCTCTGTCTTTAATTCTTTCGAGGAAGCTCTGCCCTCTTTTACACGGTGACTGTGCTGGTTTACATTCGCACCATTAGGTGGGCGGTGACAGCTCATTGTGGCTTTGGTTTGCATTTCCCTGATGACTGTTGACGTTGAGCATCTTTTTAGGTACATGTTGGCCATTTGTATGTTTTCTGTGTTTGGGTCCTCTGCTCATTTTTAAATTAAACAGTTACTGTTATTTGTTATTGAGTTGGATGAATTCCTTACACCATTTAATAGTAATCCCTTATCAGGTGTATGGTTTGCAAATATCTTCTCTCATTTGGTGGGTTGCCTCTTCATTTTGTTGATTTTATCATTATTATTATTTGGTTTTTTGCTGTGCAGTTTGATGTGTTCCTGCCTGTTGACTGTTGCTTTGTTACTCGGGCTTTTGGTGCCGTGTCCTGCTGCTGCTGCTGAGCAGGCTGTGGCGCCCTGGCCAAGCTGTCCACCCCCCCCGACCCTCCCACCCCAGGCTTCAGGGCTGCTTCTGTGGGAGGAGAAGGTTGCAGAACACCACTGAGGCGCTTTCCTTTTGTGATTCTGTGAGTCCGGCTTTCCTGGACTTCCATAACACTCCTGGCTGGAGTTAAAATTCCACACAAACTTCTGCCGCCAAGGTTTCCATTGGAGCACAAAGGGCCTCATGTATTCAATCATCTTGCAAGTGCTGGGTCAGCCCTGGGCTCAGGGAAGCGCTGGTCATGGAGGCTGTACTACAGGTGCTTCTGGAACTGCACGGGGGAGAGGGGATGGCATGGCCTGGCCATGTCCCCACCTCCGTGTCACCCCTCCCAGGAGGTTGGCGGAAGCTGTGTCCGCCCATTCCTTTCCGAGTAGCCCTGGCGGGTGGTTGGCTGAGGCTCGCACATCCTACCCAAGACATCCTTCCCGTTGGTTCCCTCGAAAGCCCATTCAGAAAGAGCCACTTCTGCCCACGTTTTCACACCTCTGTTTCTCCTGCCAGGGAATCCCTTCCTGCAGGTGTCTACCTGGCAAACTCTGCCTGAGCCTCCCTGTGCCGGAGTTGATGCTTCCAGATCTGGGAAGGCCTTTTCCGATACCCCTTCTCCCGCTCCCCTCCCACTGTCCTGCTGCCTAGACCCATGGACAGCCCCACTGGGCCCCCTTCCGTGCTCTCCCTCCGTTACAGGTCCCCCAAACACTGCATTTTGTGGCAGTGCTCTGGTCGACAGATAGTGAGGCAGGGGCTTGGGGTCATTAAGACCTAGGTTAAAATCCTTTCTTCATCATTTTCTGCACGTGCACTTAATCGTTCTGAGCCTCACTTTCCTCGCCTGCAACACCGTAGGGATGCTATGAGAATCTTCCTGCACCCCCTCAGTGAATGGGCATGTACTTATCTTCCGTCCACGCTAACCCGGGGAGCGGGCAGATTCACGTCCACCGTCCCAGCGCCCTGCACACGGGGGACTCCCAGGCACATGTGTGTGAAATGAAGGCATATGGAAGGAGGTTTTCGGGTCTTTGATGGAACTTTAATCTGGAGCTAAGAATGCTTACACAAAGCATTCTGGGTGTTTCTGGCTTATTGGAAATGGACTTATTTTATTTTTTAATAAAAATCTAATCTTGAGACGATCTCATTATTTGGTGATAGATCACTGAGGAGAGGAAAAGAACTGAGACTTCTCTTCGACTGACTGGCCTCCCGGCTCAGCTTCAACTTTTTTCCCCTTAGATTTCCCCCACCCCACCCCCTGAGGCAGCCTAGTGCGGTAATACTTTTAAGAGTAGAAACTCTATTGTTTAATTTTCTGCACTTCCATTTGGCCCCCAAATACACTTAGTGTTTTAAATCACAACTATTATAATTTCGCAGCTTTGCAGTCCTGCCTTTGTACGTGGAGTTTTGAGATAAATGCCGTCATCAGAGGGCCGCCGCTTTAACCGCCGCCCCCCCTCCCTAATGGCAAGCTTTCAGAAAGAAGGAGTGAACGAGGTAAACATTTTTCTGGGGAACTTTTAAAGGTCAAGAAAACCCTGCTTTCCAAAGCGAGGAAAAGGTCATCTTTCACCCTTCAATTTTTGTCCTTCCATTTCATTTTGCAAAAGTTCTTTGTGATGTCGCCCTTGTCACTTGAGTAGAGGTGCCTAATTTTCTGCGAGAAAATGGTGGGCCCCAATCTTGAGTTCAGTGCCTATTTCAAAGGGAAATTATGAAAATTGCTCTGCCTGCACCTTCTTTCCTCATTTCCAAAGAAACGAAGAAATCTCTCCTGCTCCGTGTCTCGTTCGGCTTCTTTTCTGCGTAATTGCTCCGTGGAGGAGTCCTAATGGAAGGCGACACGAAGTCGCAACGTGGTTTTAGAAAGACGCTGTAATCTGATTCTCCGGCCTCGTTAATGAAATGATTCCCTTGTCCTTGCCTGTCACCTAACCACGCACTCCCCGCCACCCCCCCCCGAAATTGACCCCGCACTGCCTCTAGAAGACTTTGAAGGGGAGGATAGAAGGGTTTGTTTGGCTAGAACAGATCTCGAAACACTGCTTTTCTATTCTTTTAGAGCCGGTGGCTGCCTTCCATTTTCTCCTAACTTCGTATTTTGTCATAGTTTCAGACTTACTGGAAAGTTGTGAGAATAACTTGACAATTTCTGCACATCCGTTGCTCAGATAACCCCGCCTGCTGACGTTTGACCACATTTGCGCTCCCCCCTCCTTTTTGAGAGTAAGTCGCATCCCCGAAACAGGGTGTGCCTTTCCTAAATAACCATTTCTCTTCCAGCCACAGTGCGATTGTCAGAGTCAGGAACTTAACGTTGATCGATACTGTTTTCTGACTTAATGCTTTGCAGAGCTTATTCGGATGTTGACAGCGGTCCCAGTGATGCCTACTGGGAAAGTCCCGGCCATGGCCTGCGCCCAGTTGCCGTGTCTCTTCGGTCCCCTTTAATCTGGAAGAGCGTCTTAGTCTTGCCGTCGGTACTTCTGATGAGCGCAGGCTGTTTCGCCGACTGCCCCTCAGCTTGGGCTTGTCGAGGTTCCCTCCTTGTTAGAGTCAGGATGTGCACTTTCGACAGGAAGAGTACCGGAGCTGGGTTGCGTTTTTCGCAGGGGCACCATCTCTGGGGGCACACAATGTTCATGTGTCTTATTACCGGTGATGGTAATTTTAATCATTTGGTTAAGGAGGTGTCTGCCAGATTTCCCCTGAAAAGTGACTGTTTCCTCCTTCTAAGTATTAAGTCTCTTGAGGGAAGATACTTTAGGATGACATGACATCCTGTTGCCCCTCAAACTTTCACCCCCTAGCTCTGACCTCGGCGAATGACCCTCGCCGAATCCGTTATTGTGATGGCCGCTAAATGGCGACCAGTTCCACCTTTCCTTCTGTATTTGTGAGCTGAGTTTCTACTGCAAGGAAGAACTTGGCTTTTTCGTTTATTTATCTACACCTGCATGTCAGTGTGGACTCGTGGATTCTTATTTTATTCAATGGGCTATATATAATCCTTTATTATCATTATTTGTTTGAAGCCCAAATGACCCAAGACTTGGCCAGTGGAGCCTGGCGTCCTTCCAGTGACCCCACGGCTCTCTGAGCGCTCTGCTCTGCCGCAGCGAGGTGCTCCAGGCTTTCCCCGCGTCCTCCCTGCACGGCCTCGGCAGCAGCCAGCTTTCCGGGAAGCCCTAGTGTCGTTCTGGTGGCTGTGAAGTGTGCTCACTGCTGTAGGGATGTCATTCCAGTGCCCTGCCCCTTTTACAGAAACATTTTGTGACATTCCCTTTACCACCCTGAAATGAAATATTATCAAGCTTCATACATGGTTCTTTAAAAAAAAAACAACAAAAAAACCCCAATTTTTTTAAAGGAGAAAAATAAGGAAAAATTCTTTTTTATAAAAAGATTTTATTTATTTATTTTTAGACAGAGGGGAAGGGAAGGAGAAAGAGAGGAAGAGAAACAGCAATGTATGGTTGCCTCTCACGTGGCCCCCACTGGGGACCTGGCCCGCAACCCAGGCATGTGCCCTGACTGGGAATTGAACCGGTGACCCTTTGGTTCGCAGCCCGCGCTCAAGCCACTGAGCTACACCAGCCATGGCAGGAACAATTCTTTATAACAAAACCCTATACACTTCAGTGGTTAAATGCTTGGGGGCACCGTTACACCAGAAGACCTCACGCAGTGGCGCATGCCTGCACCTACCTGTAATGGGTAAGTTTGGATATAAGGGAAGCAGGACAATTTGACTGAACACTGTTCATATGCTGTCTTTCATACATCGACATACAGGGTCCGGCGGAAGTCAGGCCTGCTTGAGTATGGGGGGTAGGGTGATAATGCGGGTGTAATACTTTATAGCTTTAATTTGAACATGTCACCTACAACGTCATAGGGCATGCTTGATTGTGATGTTGTTATCTTACAGAATTACATGCTTATGATTTTATAATCAAAGATTTTGTAATAAAAAGGGGAGTTATTTGTGCCAGACCCTGTATTATACAAAATAGTGTAAATATGATATTAAGTAACATATTTGGCATTTTAGTTCATCGATAGTTACATGGTGTTGTACAGGTGACTCAGATACAATAAGCTACATACCTTCAGGGATGCGATGCTTCCGAAATGGTGTACAGATGAGGGACCTAAGACCCAGGGAGGGGAAGGGCGGCCAGGCCACACAGCGAGTCAGAGACACTTCTTCGGCCTAGGGGTGAAGTCGGTGCCAAAGGGTACACCTGAGAGGTCATCCGGGCAACTCCCATGGGTGACTCCTCTCCACACCTGGCCAGGTGGCCAGGCTGGATCATCTTCAAAAAGGGACCATTTGCTATTTTTCAGGGCAATTCATTCTACTGTGGGGCTGTTCTAAATTTTATAATATTCCCAAGTGGAGATCTTTCCCATCCTTCCTTCCCCGCCCCCTCTGGATGTGGTTGGCCCCGGGAAACTCATACGTTCCCTGTGGACTCTATGCCAACCCTTCAGAAACTTCGAAATCGTATCCCGGTCTCCTGAGCTTTCTCAGTTCCAGCCTCTGGCCTTGCACTTGGCACTGAGATCGCCGGGATGGACAAGCCTCATAGGTCTTGTCTCCGTGGAGCTTTTGGTGCCGTGGGAAGGCAGAGACTCCACAAGCGAACCCACAGGCTGAGCCTCGGTGTCCCAGCTTCCTTTTCCGAGGGAGTGTCGTGGCAAGAGCTCGGCCTCTGGGCTGGCCACGCCTGCGCTGACACGGCCCACAGCCACGCGTGCGGCCTCGGGGGGGTTTCCCTCACTCTCCGAGCCCCATGGCCTCCTCTGCGAAACTTAGCAGTGACTCTGCCTCCTCGGCTGCTGGCAGACGCTCACGAGGTGGAGCCTTAAGTGAGAGCGCATGACCACCTAGCGCCGAGCTGCTCAGTAAATGGCTGCTTCTGTCTTGCGCCTTTCCCCGCCCCCGTGTGACACTTCCATTTCAGAAAGCGCTAAAAGCTCAGGGCAGAAAGATTTATCGGAGTAAAAGCATGCAGACTTATCTCTGCTGCTTTTGGATTTGCCCTTTGTTAGATAACCAGGGGATACTTTAAAAATTATACAGGTGAGCCACCACCAAGGAGGTCATGCCTCTTTAAATTCAAGGTGAAGGCCAAAGAGTAAATGGTCCCTCCGCTTGATGGTTGCGTATTTAGTGTTACAGTCCATACTGACTAATGTCGCCGTTGACTAGTATTGCCACATCACCAAGTCTTACACATTGCAATTATTTCTGGTCCCCATTATTAATCTAAATATAGGTGAGCTCCAACGGTGTTCTCCAGGTACATTATAACTCTGCAAGTGTTCTCTGGTCATGCAAGTCTGGAAAATGCAGGGCCAGGGGGATTTCTTATGAGCCGCATCGTGCGGATGAAGAGAGGGATGCCGTGGGGTCACAACCGCCCTTCTCTGTTTCGTACACATCTCTCTGTGGCTGCCAGTTTATGGGATCGGATCTTGATATCCTGAAATGCTGTCCTGCTGGCACAGCTGTCCTGTCTTCGTGGGTCACAGGCAAGGTGTCCCCTAGCCAGGGCAGACTCTCCACCGTCATCGCGTCAGGGGTCTCTCCGAGCTGGCAGCTGGCGGGGCTTCCCTCAGCCGAGCCCCTGGGGAACCCGGACGTGCCCCTGGGGAACTCAGGTGTGCCCCTGGAGAACCCGGATGTGCCCCTGGGGAACTCAGGTGTGTCCCTGGGGAACCCGGACGTGCCCCTGGGGAACCTGTACGTACCCCTGGGGAACCTGGACGTGCCCCTGGGGGACTCAGGTGTGCCCCTGGGGAATCCGGATGTGCCCCTGGGGAACTCAGGTGTGCCCCTGGGGAACCCGGATGTGCCCCTGGGGAACCTGGACATGCCCCTGGGGAACTCAGGTGTGCCCCTGGGGAACCCGGACGTGCCCCTGGGGAGCTCAGGTGTGCCCCTGGGGAACCCAGACGTGCCCCTGGGGAACCCGGACGTGCCCCTGGGGAGCTCAGGTGTGCCCCTGGGGAACCCGGATGTGCCCCTGGGGAACCCGGACGTGCCCCTGGGGAACCCAGGTGTGCCGCTGGGGAACCCGGATGTGCCCCTGGGGAACCCAGGTGTGCCTCTGGGGAACCCAGACGTGCCCCTGGGGAACCCAGGTGTGCCCCTGTGGCATGGGAAGACTGCCTCCCGCTGTCCACGGGCACTCTGAAGAGCTCTGGCATGCTGTGGCTGAGGCGCGAGTGTCTGTAAACAAAACGATCCAGTGGCAATTGCTCCTCTGTGTTTATTTCCCTTCTGCTCTCCTCGGGTCATTAATAAACCTGCTTAAAGCTTGGTGGCATCTGGGTCACGAAGAGCCAAGGAGAGACCTGGATGGAGCCTGTGCTTGGTTTGGAGCATTAAAGGGGATCCCGCTCCCCTCCTGTCCCAGGTCCACTGTGGTGGGGACAGTGGCTAGTGAGGTGTCCCCCAAGGGAAGTGGATTCGGGGGAACAGTCAGCAGAGTCTTCCCGCACAGAAAGATGACCTCCACTCCCTGTCCAATTTATCAAGGCGACAGGGACATTTTCTTACGGGTGACCGCCGAAGTGAAGTGACTGGCCAGCGGATCGGAAGGGAGTGCTGGGCTGACATTTCTGGTGAGCCTGTCGAGAGCTTAGCTGAAGTTCCTGTCCAGTGGCAGCTGCTCCCACTGAAGTAAGGGTGGGGCACACGTGGCGTTTATTTAAAGCATGGCGGCCTGCAGAGCTGGCCTTCAGTGGTGCAGTAGGAGTTCCTTCGTGAAGCGCGGCTCAGCGTGGCGTCCAGCCAGCGTGCTCATTGAGAACACATGGGGCGTCGTGGTGATCAAAGGCCTGTGGCAGTAATTCCTGACATGTCAACACCTGCGTGCGTCTCCTTGACATTTCAACCAGCGGCTGACATCCAGCGCTTGCGGAGACCCTGTTCTCGCTCTCCTGGTGGAGATGATCAGTGTCCCGGAAGTCCGCTTCTGTGGCAGGCACTCGGCTGCCCGGCCCGGCTCTCAGAGTGGACTGGTGTCTTGGCTTGCAGGTTTCCATGCGGTATGAGGAAAACCTGTGGTTACAAAGTAGAAGAAAGAAAATACTATGACTTATCTTGTAGGATCAGCTCTCCTGCATATAGTGACGAGCCTGGCCCCGTGCCTGGTACTCATCACTCCTGCCGATGGCGGAAGGGCTTCGGGAGGGAGGGCACCTGGTGCGAGGGTGGCACACCAGGACACAGATATTTTTTTTAAAGTGCAGTGTGTAAAGTATGGCAAGAATGCAAGAGACATATGAGGACTGTGGTGCTGGGAAGGGGGAAGAGCTAGGGCTTTTGATTGCAATGGAGTCATATGCATTTGGAGATGAGCTAAAGATTATTTTGCCAGTTCATTAGCAGGAAAGCCTCAGTATTGGAAAAACGATTTTAGCTGGAAGGAGAGCTTACTCAGCAATCGAGTGTTGTATTCGGATAGGATCGGCCGTGATGCCTTCTGGGATCTCAGTAGGAGACTGGGGGGAGGTGAGGAAGGGGAGTGAGGCCAGGGAGGCCAACCAGGCTGCGGGATGGACTCGCTGGGTGGCCCGAGGAAGTCCGGAAAATGTGAGGCTGCCATCTCAGGGGACCAGGAAACAGTGTGTGGGGGGGTCAGGAGCCAGGCCCAGTCTCCGGGGGAAGCACTGGGCAGGCCTCTCGACTCCAGCCAAGTTGGTCTGGGATGAGCCTCAGTAGGGAATCAGGAAACCATGGCAGAATGGTACAGTAAAATTAAGTAATAACGAAAATAGTGATGTGTTAAGTCTGAATGCAGGGCATTATGTCTCCAATAGCAGCCACAGGACTGGGCGCTATTCTTCCTTTGACGGGGAGGATACTGAGCACAGGTTAAGTAGCTTGGCCACGGCCCTGTGGCTAGGAGGTGGCCGAGCTGAGACTTGAACCGAGGCCTGTCTGACTCCAAAACCTGTGCCGTGCACTCTGCTGCCCCCTACAGACAGGCAAATATTTGGGCCTGGTGGAGGTGAAGGGGAGCAGCAGTCTGGGGGCCCCCATGCTCAGGGATCCCCCACAGCCCTTGGGAAGTAACTCCAGGCCCAGCTAGCCTGGTGAGAGCCCATGTGTGAGGGGAACTCGGGAGAGTGTGGGCGGTGGCCTGACCGGCCTGGCTGGTGAACCAGCTGTCCTTGGGTCCTCGCTCCTGTCCCTCGTCCCCCGTCAGGCGTGGAGGGGCAACCTGGGAGGAGCATGGATGGGCTCACGACGTGATGGGTTCCTTCCTGTTAAACACGATTTATCGTCCCAGGGGTGTTCTCGAGTGGCTTTTTAACTGTCCACTGAAGTCGGGCAGATTACGGCAACATAAAGTTGCTGTTTACTGACAATGGGGTTGTTAAATCGCCTCGACAGCGTCTGGATCGGGGCAGAGCATGTGCAGAAGCTCCTCTTTGTGGTTTGGGTGTCCCACTCAAAAGGGCTGGCTCCCCCAGGGCCCTGCGAGGCTGTGTCACCTCCCAGGTAAATCCTGGAGCATCTGCAAAGGAAGGGCACCGTGGGCCCAGTCCCACCGCTCCGGTCCCCCCTCTGGCCGGCGACTGCCTTCCTCCTACTTTACTCTCTGGGCTCAGTGTCCTCATTCTCCCCACAGTGGAGATTTGAACAGTAAAGAAGGCGATAGCTTTGAAAAGCGCTGCGATTCACTGTGATGCCAAACAAATGTGATGCTGTTATTCAGAGCGAGGAGAGGGTGCACATTCCCAAAGTCGTCCTGAATGACTCTTCGCTGCGCCAGTCAGCTGTGGTAGAAGGAACTTTGGGTTGGAATCTGGACATTTTATGCTTTAGTTCTGCTCTGCCACTAGCTGTGTGGCCTTGGGCAAGTCTCCGGTTTCTTTGTGAGTGCGTGTGTGTGAGTGTGTGAGAGAGAGAGAGAGAGAGAGAGAGAGAGAGAGGGCAAGAGCACTTTCCTTCCTGGCCGGGTGGGGCTGGGGGTGAAGACGCGGGCGGCTGGCTCTGGCCTGTGCACAGCCCTTCTCGCCTCTCACCCTGCTGGCCCAGCTAGGCAAGAGGAGCCCTGGTCGCCGTGGCGATCCCCCTCCTTTCTCTGCCCACTACACAGAAGTTCCTGCACCTCAATTGCTTTGAGTTTTCCCAAAGGACGGAGCTGTCAGGGAAAGATCACAGACTTTTGACTCTGTTATCTTGGTTTCCAGTGATAACTTTCCTGCTGGTTGGCTGCGTGACCTGGGCCCAGGCACGCCACCTCTCTGGGCCTCCCCGTCCTTGCGAGGTTGCTGTGCGGACACGAGAGACCCAGGCCAGACAGCACGTGGCGCAGAAGACGTGTCCACACGTGCTCGTTTTCTCTTCCTCTTTGTTATCATGGAAACACTTGTTTCTCTAGAAGAAGTTCATTTGTCTGGCAGTCTGTCAACTAGATGTATATGCACTAACGCTCTGGGTTCATAAATGCCACAGTGACCAAGCTTAGCAATCCCTTCATTTGGGAAAATGTGTGTTGAGCACTCCCTCTGCTCCATACTGGGAGTGGTGCGTAAAACAAGGCATGGTCTTCGCCCTCAGTGAGCACACCGTCCAATGGGAGAGAGTCACCGCAATGAATAATAATAACAGTCCCAGCACTTGACATTCTTTACCTCTTGTAATCCTCACAGCAGTCCTATAGCAGAGGCATTATTTCTGCTCCCATTTTGCAGATGGGCAGACTGAGGCCCAGAGAGGTAATGAAGTTGTGGAGGGTACGTAGCTACTAAGTGGCCACGGTGCTGGGCTTCCTAGCGCTGGAGGCAGTCTAGCTTCAGCATCCGTGCTCTTAGCTTCCATCATCTGCTAAAATTCGTGGCTATGCTACAGTAGAGCTCTCAACTTAAAGTCTTGCATGCAGTTCTCTCACAGGGTGGTAGAGGGGTGTGTAGAAGGATTAGATGCCACTGCCGTGGGGGCACAGAAGGCGAGAGTGGGTTTTCCGCCTGGGGGGGCTGTAGGCCAGGAAAGGTTCTCAGAGGGAGCCCCTCAGCTGGGCTGCAGATGACGTGTGGGAGTTCTGCAGGCAAAGACGTGGGGAGAGGCCCATGGAGGCAGAGGGGAAGCCCGTACAAAGGCGCAGAGGCATGAAAGAGGGCCGGCGGGAAGGGGCAGGAGAGGAGGCTGGGGAGAGAGAGCTGGCTGCCAGGAAGGAGGGCCTTCTGAGCCCGGCCAAGGAGTGGCACAGGAGTGGTTCTTGGGAATAATTAACGTTAGTACCCTTAAACTGCTCAGGTAAACCCAGGGTACGCGTCAGTGATGAAACAGGCAGGGCTTTTGTTTTGTTTCGCCACTTAGGGTTTTTTAACGGGAATTCTTGCAAGCCAGGGAGTGCTGAGCAGGTCTTGCAGCTTTCCCAGGGCATGGCTGCTGGTATGCAAATCCCGACTCCGCATCCTGGCGAGTTGCTTAGCATCTCCGGGCCCCCATTTCCTTACCTGTGAAACAGGGCTGTTGAGGGTTGAATGAGATAGTATGCCTGAAGTTCTTCAAACAGTACCTGACCCGTACTAAGTGCCTAATTGGTGCGTGTGCTGATGTTAATATACATCCCGCCTGGCGGATCTCCGCGGTGAGATTTCCAGTGTGCTCCCCTCTTGCTCCCTCTCTGCTCTCCAGCCATTGAGACTGTTTGCAGTTTCTTAGATGTATGCCCCTCTCTCTTACCTTCCTAAAACCCACTGCAGCAGCACCTCACCTGCTCAGTTCTTCCTCTTGGCCTCACCTGCCTACCTTGCAGCCTAGCCCTCAGTCACGTAACTGCAAATGGCTTCCTTCTCAACCGACTCAGGAACTCTCTGGAACGTTTGGTGTAGGGCTTTGTCCTGGGCGTGAGGCTTGACCCACTGAGGTGGAGGGGGAAGGTGCTGTCCCTGCACCCTGTCCGGCATGTGCTTTGCGACATCTGTTTGTCTACTCAGAGGCTTGTTTTTGCTTAAGGTCTGCTGCCTGGGCCTGTGACGTGAAGGGTCTGGGCTGCTAAGGTTGGATACAAATTCGCCTGAGTGATGGAGACCGGCTGTAACTGGCTTTGACTTCCCAGGTATTGCAGACACAGTATTTCCTCAGAAATTGTCCTTTTACCTGCCCCTCGCTGCTAATAATACTTTGTGGCTTGGTATTCTGGTTGCTGAGTCTCTCTCTCAAACTATTTTAGCTTGCTTCCCCCAGATGCCCGGCCGACTTCCTCAAGTGCATCGTAAATCTCCCATCCAGAGCTGCCCGTGTAGATTATCCCAATGCACTGATCGCAGCAGCTCAGGGTGAACTCTCTGCCGGTGGATGGCGCTTGCGTGTTTGTAACATGGCCTTCAGCTGTGGTGATGTCAAGATAAATCATCATTCAGAACCTGTTTGCAGGCGGAAGCCAGGGACCTTTGGGTGACCCCTTTATTTTATAGGTGAGAGCAACAAAGCCCGGGGGTCAGGTGACTTTCTCAAGGTCACACAGTCAGAGATTACTGGATTAAATGGGGACTAGGCAGATTTTCTGTCTTTCACTTCAGTACTCTTTCTATCTCACCAACAGCTATTTCTTTCATTAAAAATTTTCAACTTTAAAAAAATTGTAGGAATATATGCACAACATAAAACCATCTTAACCATTTGTAAAAAGATTTTATTTATTTACTTTTAGAGAGAGGGAAAGGGTGGGAGAAACAGAGGGAGAGAAACATCACTGTGGGAGAGAAGCGTCCATTGGTTGCCTCTCGTGCGCCCCCTACTGGTGACCTCGCCCACAACCCAGGCACGCGCCTTAACTAGGAATGGAACCAGAGACTTCTTGTCTTGCGGGCCGGTGCTCAGTCCACTGAGCCACACCAACCAGGGCCCATTTAGCCATTTTTAAGTGTCTGGTTCAGTGGCATTAAGCACATTCACACTGCTGTGCAGCTGCCACCGCCATCTGTCTCCAGAGTGCTTTCATCTCCCCAAACCGAACGCTGCTGATCAGACACGAACTCGCTCCGCAGTCTCTTGGCGATCACCATCCTACTTCCTGTCTCTGTGAAGCTGACTCCTCCAGGTGCCTCCTGTAAGTGGGATCACGCAGCATTTGTCCTTTTCGTCTGGCTTAGTTCACTTGGCGTGATGTCCTCCGGGTTCTTCCACACTGTAGCAGGAGTCAAGGTTCCCTTCCCATTTATGGCTGAGTGATACACCACTGTCCGTATCTCCACACTTTGTTTATCCTTCCTTCCCGAGGGCCACCGGGCTGCTCCCGCCCTCCGCGGCTGGGAGCGGTGGTGCTGCGGTGAACAGGCGCACACGTGTCTGGTCGCCCAAAACTGCTCCTGATGACAGACCTTTATGTTCAAAGGCACTCGCTGCTGCCTGCTGTTGCTACTCATTCATTTTTTCTCATAGAAATTTTGGAAAATACAAAAAAACACAATGAAGAATAGAAAAATCACTCATTTTTTATGGTATATATTTCCAGGATTTCATATTCATGTTACCCCAAATTTGGAAAGTTTCTACAGACTGAGGGAGAATATAAACAGGTAGGCCAATCTGTGTAGTAGGGCGAGTACTTGAAATTATTTAAGACAGAGAGGATGAAAACTGAATGTGGCCTTGGCGAACCCTGGCATTTTAGAGACAAGTTCATCCTGAGCATGATCTAACCTTAACAGTACCACAGCTTTGGAGTGGTGCTTAAGACCATCTTAACATCTTAGTAGAGTGTCTTACTGCTAAGAGTCGGAAAGGTGAAGAGGGTTGCCAGGGCCGGTCTGTCCCGGGTCTATTTCCCAAATGTCCACTAGGGGGCAGTGAAAGACACATAAATTTTTTAATAGGCTTGATGCCTGCCAAGCCATGAGTCCACCGCATCCTCTGTGTATCTCTCTCAGCCATCAGTGCATACAGTTACAAGATAATGGATTTCACGTCCAACAGCAGGTTTGGGTGAAAATGGAGATACCATCGGCTTCAGCCTAAGTGCAGGTGTTCCTCCTTTTCAGGCCAACATCACTGCGTGAAACTTCATTCAGTACGTTGATCCCAGTTGCATTTTTATTAAACTCACACTAGTCCAGGGGCGCTCAAACCGAGCAAACGTCAGAATCACACCATCATGCTCTTTCCAAAATACGCATGCCCAGGTCTCTTCCCAGGTCTGTTCAATCAGAATTTGGGGGGTTGGGGCGGAGTTATAGAGACTATATTTAGATTCCGGTCCATGACTTCTTGCTAAGAACCAATGTATTCGTTTTTAACTTTAATAACTGAGGGAAAAGGGTCACCCTTGGGTAAAACCTCAGAGGAGCATTAATATGAAATTCTGGAAAATCTTTCTCTCTCTTTGTAAAAATAGAAGTGGCTGAAAGGTCTGGTGGCAGCGGGAACCACATTCATTCAGCACAGCGAGCTGGCTTCCCCATAGACGGCACCCAGGACCCAGGCAGAAGGCCTGGGGCTGGGGCAGTCCTGGCAAATGGGGGGTCTGTGGCTGCAGTTGCAAGGAGGCTGTGCTCAGGGCCAAGTTCCTGGTGTGAGCACAGCTCAAAGACCAGCGCTGTCTGCTAAGTTAGGAGAATCTTTCCTGTAGTTCTCAGGAAAACGAGACCTTTAATTTTACTGTAACAGAGGTGGAAATGGCACAGAGAACATGCTGTGAGGTCAGTTCTCATCCTCGCTGACCCCCTAGCCAGTTGTGGGACCCAGGGCAAGTCATGTCACCTCTCAGGGCCTCAGCGTCTGCATTTGAATGAGAGAGGGCCAGGCGATGTGATTTCCGAGGATCATTCAGTTGTAGGAATCCAGGGATTCTGTTAGTATTCATAATCCTGATGTATGTGGTGCTACTCTGGCAAAGAGCAAAAGAGATAGTCAGTAATGCAATGAATGGCAGAGACTATTGACCATGTAGTTTAATTTATTTAAGGCATATACACTGGACTCAAAGGAGAAAATATTGCTCCCGATAATATATTAAACTGTTAGTATCTTCAGCATTGCAAAAGCTTTCCAGAGGGAGAAATTGCCCATTGGTGCAAACGTGACATTTTTCACTTCCTGATCTATAACTGCCATTTCTCCAGCACATTTATATTTACTGTAAAGGGCCAAATGTATGAATGCTCTGGGTGAATATTAAACAACTACACAGAAACGTCAAGGTCACGGTTGCAAGACAGGCTCCATGGAAGGCCAGGGAGGCTTGCATTGATCTCTGGTGAGGTTCCATTCCCGAATCCTGCTGACAAGGGGAAACAATTGATGTGGGCCATTATTAAGGCTTTAAGTGTTTCTCCATTGTTAAAGATCTTTTACAAGCCTGGAGTAACTGATAGTGCCCAAGGAATTGGCAAAAGCTTCACTTAGAAATATAGGCCGGTCAGAGAGATAAGTAAAACCCAGAGTGCAGATGTCCTCCTGGGTTGGGCCTCGCGGCAAAGGTGGAGGTGAGGGCCAGCCCAGCTCGGGGGCGGGCCGGCTCCACTGAGTTACAGGGTTCAAATGGAGGGAAGGCCTATTCTGGGCTCTTTCACGCTGCACAGAGAGTGACTTTCAAACCCACCTTTAAACTTCCTCCAGTTCCCTCCCCCTGTGAAAACCCTCCCGCCCTGCCCCCCAGCAGTCAGTCCATCCATTCCCCGTAGCTGCATGAAGGATATGACAAGGGCCCGGGGAACTGGGTGAGTATGAATTATGCAGACCCAGAGCTCCAGACTGACTGTCTGGACCGGTCAAGCGTCCTGGATAATTATGTGAGTGTCCTGCTGACCTGGAGCTGGGAGGAGAGCAAATATTATGGATGACAGAATCCGGTTTGAAGAAGATCTCAACAGACGGAAGGACTGGCTGGGCCCACTGGATGAGCCTAATGAGAGACAAATGATCCCACTCGCGTTTCCTGTGCACAAGCTCTGTGCCTGGGGTTGTGCTTGGCCCCTTGCACATTGCAGTTTGTTTCTTCTTCGCAATGACCCACGGGGACTGGCTTTACCTTCCCATTTCAGGCCGAGGAGCCTGAGACAGGGAAGCGCTCAGGGAGCAGCCTGCAGGAAGGTGCGAGCACGTTCGATCAGGGGTCTCGGCTCTGACCCCAGCGCCGCCCCTCTGTTAGCCGGCAAGTCACTGCACCTTTGAAGGACAGCCCCTGTGAGGCTTGGTGGCTGCCTGGGTGAGGTCCCGTGGGCCTAGTCCTTTGCATGTATGACCTCATTCATCCTCAGAACAGTCTTCCTCCTCTTTTACAGATGAGGGAGGCGCAGATAACTTAAGTAACTTGCCCAAGGTCACACAGTAAGTAGCAGGGCCAGGATTCTAGAGACCAGGCAGCCTAATGCCACAGCCACACTCTTAAGAACTGATGCATCATCTCCTGTTTTCTGTATCACGAGAGGAGAACCGCCCTATTTTCTCAGATTACTTATGCGAAGTGCCTGCTCTCAGACCTGGCACATAGTAGGCACTCATAAACAGCGCTAGATCATCGTCGTCGTCAGTTACATGACTTGTTCACGGTCACAGCTAATAACTGGCAAAGTCCTGGGATTCGAGTCCAAGTCCCCTGACCACAGACCCGCTGTGCTCTCGACCTCCCTGCTGGAGGACAAGGTCGAGGGCAGCGCGAGCCACCGTCTCAGTACCTGGTGCGGTGTCATCCCCGCGGCAGGTGCCCAGTGAGTATCACACAGGCAGGGCTCATCTTGTCACTCACTCACCAAACCTTTGCCGACGTCCTGCTGCAGCTTGGGGGTCCCGCTAACCCTGCTCTTCTCCCTGCAGGTTCGAATGGTGAAAGACGGTAACCCCTCCTGGAAGCCCACTTTCATTGTGAAACCCGATGGTGGTTGCCAGGGTGACGGAATCTACCTCATCAAAGACCCCAGTGACATCCGCCTGGCAGGGACCCTGCAGCGCCGGCCGGCGGTGGTCCAGGAGTACATCTGCAAACCTCTCCTCATCGACAAGCTCAAGTTCGACATTCGCCTGTATGTCTTACTGAAGTCCTTAGACCCCTTAGAGATTTACATAGCCAAAGATGGACTGTCTCGATTTTGTACAGAGCCCTACCAGGAGCCCACCCCCAAGAACCTGCACCACATCTTCATGCACTTAACCAACTACTCCCTGAACATCCACAGCGGGAACTTCGTCCACTCGGACAGCACGAGCACAGGCAGCAAGAGGACTTTCTCGAGCATCCTGTGCAGGCTGTCTTCCAAAGGTGTCGACATCAAGAAGGTCTGGTCTGACATCATCTCCCTGGTGATCAAGACTGTCATCGCCCTGACTCCAGAGCTCAAAGTTTTCTACCAGTCGGACATCCCCGCAGGGAGGCCCGGGCCCACGTGCTTCCAGGTGAGGCCGCCAGCCCCGAGCCGGAGCTCTCCACCTTGGCCTCCTGTGGGCGAGCGGTGGGGCCGGGATGGCCAGCTGTGGGGAGGGGTAGTTGCTCGTGTGGGTGTTGGTGTTAAACCGGTGTCCAGCTTGCTGCTTCCTGTTCGCTAGCTGTGTGATGTGGGGTAAGTTACTTCCCTTTTCTCATCTGTAAAATGAGACCAATAGTACTTCCCTTAAAGGATTCTTGTCAGAATTACGGGAGGCAACACATGTAATGCACAGTGCCTGCCATTCACTCATTCATTCTTTCTCCCGCAGTTTTTACCACTGGCCGAGTAGGTGGCCAGGCACTGCCCGTGGTCCCAGTGAGACAGTGAATTAGGTCCCTGCAGGCTGATGCCCAGAGTCTACTACCATTGTGGGAGACAAATAAATGATTTTAAAAGTAATAAGTATAAAGTGCCACAAGTGCTAGAATGGCCCATCTAATTTTGGGACCATCTAACATTTTCTGGTCAGGAATGAGGGTGGTCTGGGAAGGCTTCCCAGAAGAAGTGGCAGTTAACCTGGAACCTGAAGTAAGACTTAGATGAAGCAGGCAAGAAGGCAGGGCTGGGGGAGACAAGGTGTTCCAGGGTGAGAGGGAGGCGGAAGCGTTTCAGGGTCTGAAAAGTACAGCGTGGTTGGAGGGTGGAGGCAGATGAAGCGGGAGAGGTAGTGGGGGGCGGAGTCATGGAGAGCCAAGGGCAGTGGGGGCCACTAGGGGGCGCTCGCAGGGCACCGGTGCCCTTGGATTTGCGCGTTACTGACAACAAACTGGCTACAGGGTGGGCGATGGACTGGGGCAAGGTTGAGGGTAGGGAGGTGACTAGTGAGCTGGTTGCTTTCATACAAACAAGGGGTGATGCTGGCTTGGATTACAAAGGTCTTGGCGGAGGTGGAGGCAGTAGATTTGAGAGCGAGTAGGAGGTAGAATGGCTAGACATGGTGATCAGATGGGGCTGGGGACAGTGGGGAGATGGTGGCAGTCAGGACGGGGAAACCAAGAATGAGTGGCGGGTGGCTTGGGCACTTTGTATAGAAGCTATTGGAAGGGGATCAGGCTGCTTGGCGGTGGCGGGGGAGATGAGGAGTTGGACTTGAACATGCCTCTGAGGTGCCTATGTGACATCCAAGTGGGAAGTTCGAGTAGACAATTGGACCTTTGGGCCTGGAGTTCTGGGCTGGAGAGAAAGATGGGGACCGCATCAGTGTTCAGATGGTGACTGAAGCCATGAGAGACTGCAGAGTAAGATGAGGCCTGAGAAGACCCCGGGGGTACCACCATTTAAGTAAGGGACAAAGGAAGGAGAACCCCACAAAGGAGACCGAGAAGACGTGACCAGAGATACAGGAGGGATACTAGGAGAGGAATCGCCCTAAATTCTGGGTGGGGGAGGGTGTGGAGAAGCAGCAGGCAGGGGTCAGCCTCAGCCAGTGCTGCTGGGGCGTCACCAAGACTCAGTGGAAACTGTCTTGTACTTACTGACCTCAGTGAGACACGTGGTCAGTGAGCAGCAGGGCGGGGTCAGAGTGCAGTGGACCGAGTGCAGGAGGGACAGAAGGGAATGAGGGTAGGGCATCCTTTCAGGCCGTTTGGCTGTGAAGGTGGGGTGGGGTGGGGAACAGCAGGGCAGGCACCAGCAGGCACACAGTTTCCTGCCACAGATACACCAGAATGGGAAGGAGATGATAAGAAGGGGTACTCCTGGGACCCTCTCCATCTAATCTTTAACATTACCTTGTAGCAGTTGTATATAAAAGAGAATACATGGACGTGTAGGTGAGCTGTGAGGCAGAACCACAGACTAACCACCCCGAGCCCACCACGCACCCCGCGGTCCATTGCCGTGCTGCTCCCCACCCCGTGTCTCCGCCCACCCCGAGGCGCATTCCCTCAATTTTATGTTTCTCAATTCCTTGCTTTAAAAATACTTACAGTGCCCATGAATGTATCAAGATACTGTTTTGTTTCGCTGGTGTTTGAGCTCTATAGGGACTCTGTTATGAAGTATGTGGACTTCTGCAGCTTTCTTTCCCCGCACGTGTGTGTGGGTGTGTGGGTGTGTGGGTTCGTTTGCACCGCTGTTTATCCCATTGTGAGCACGCACAATTCATTTATCCATTTTTATGTCAGTGAACCTGTGGGTTGTTCCTGGTCCTCTAAGGCTGTGACAGGAAAGTAATGGTGTGGCACAGGAGGGAGGGGGGAGGCAGCGGGGCAGCCGAAGAGGAGGCTGGTCCCCAGGGGCAGCCCCGCTCCAGGGAGGTTGCCCCAGTCAGCAGGATTTCCAGGCAGGTGGGCGGGAACCCTTTGGAGGGGAATTCAGGCAGTGATCGATTTCCAGGAGGGGTAATTGCCTTCCAGAGATCTGTCCTTAGGCACATGGACCCCGGGCTTTGGTTCCCAGGCAGGATGTCCAGCTCAGCCGTCAGGCATGCAGCTTAAAGCATTAGAAAGTGTAAGTGGGTGGGACCAAGAGGTAGAACCAGAGGAAACAGGTCCTGGCCCAAGCTGCCACAGGTTAGGGCAAAGGAAATGGTTGCAATGTGGAGGCATCCAGGGGTCATCCCAGGGGACTGTGCGGTCCCATCTGTTTGACAAGGACAGCTATTCCAGGCGTATCATGTGGGCCTGGCATGCATGGCCAAGCCACAGAGCCCTGGCACAGTGAGAGTGCAGGGTGGGGGGCTGGGGCGGGTGCCTTGCAATGGGCCAGTGGCCTGGTGCAGCCGTCGGGGTGGAACCGGGAGGACCGGAGGGCAGACAGGCAGGGAGCCACTGGTTTGGACAGATCACATCTAGCAGATGGAGCCATAGCCCTGGGACCGTTTGCCATTGCTTGACCGCATTAAATGCTTCCAGGCTTGGGGTCGGGGGAGGAGCTCAGCACTGGAAGTAAACTCCAGGGGGCGCTCTTCCTCTTCCCAGCTGTGTGACCTTGGGCCTCAGTTGCTCTCTGAATCACCTGCACTCACTTCCCTACCTGTCTCCTTAGGAGCATTGGGAAGTGGTAATACAGGAAAAAAACTTTGACAAGCTAGAAAGTATTGGGTGTTTGAAATGTGTTTTAGCACACATTTCAGATTCACTGTAACTGAGAAAATATTATTCTTTTCTCCTCGGAGTCCTCTCTTGCTTTCTTTATTCGTATTGCTTGTTAAAAACACTTGTTAGTTTGGGTCTCAAACACCTGAACTAACTTGGAACCCAAAGATTTTAGGGACAACATGTGGTTCCGCCATAGACTTGCTGTGTGATGTTGCATAGGTCACTTACCTTCTCCGTGCCTCAGTTCCTCAACTGCCTCGCAGGGTTGTTGTCCAACTCCCATGAGATAAAGATTGTGCAGGATTTTGCAGAATGCAATAATGTTCTGTGCAAATGCAGTATAATAAGTTCTTTCTGACTGTGATGCTGCTTCTGCTTGCAGCTTGAGCCAGGCGGATCGCAGCATTCCGGGACATAAACCCTGGCCAACAACGTTGCATTTAACTTGAACATGTGACCGTGACCCCTTTCCAACCAGAGCCACAATAACTACTTGGGGAAGGCGATGGCCCGTAGCAGCTGCTGGCACAGCCCAGGCTCTGTGGGCAGGTTTCCTGTAATCCGTGACCTGGGAATGTGGCTGCCCTGCCATCCCGGCCTTTCCCTGCCGTTGCCCAGGCAGCCCCCAGCAACACATCCTCACGTCTGCCTTCTGGAGGGCAGCAGGGTGACCTTGGCTTTAACAGTAAGGTCTGTCTGGGTGCAGGTGATTCACGTGGCAGAAATGCCCATGCAGAGGAAAGACTTCCAGCTCAACTTTCAAGAACATTCTATCCCAATTCCATTGCGTGGTCTCTGTCTCCCTCTAGCTCCTCGTCTGATTCTCTCCTTGGCCATGACCCCTCCCCCAGATGTCTGGAGGAGACACCTTCTGTAGATCTAAGGTGCTTCTCTTTCTTCATTGTTCCTGCAGCTTCCTCTCCCCCCTCCAGCCACAGACACCCCACAGGAAGGAGACAAGAAGCAGCCTAGTAGTTATTCGTGCAAGGGCTTGGGTTTCATTCTCAGATGCCCTGGGTTTGAGCTAATCCCAGCTCTTCCATCCAGCACCTCCAGCTGGCAAGTGAACCTCTCTACCTCAGTTTCCTTATCTGCAAATAGCGGTAATATTTGTGTCTACCTCCCGGAACTGTTGTAAGATCGAATGAGAGAAAGCCGTGTGAAGCATTTGGCATAGCACAAAGCACAAAGCAGTCACTTAATGATAGTTTTTATTATTATATCATTTGTTATTTGTAACAACAGTTCTCACACTTGTCTGCCTTGGAGTTCAAGGAAATCATGCAATTGTCACATCTTATCATCATGATGGAACACCGGTGCTCCTAGGAACAAGTTTGAGGACCCGGTCCTCAGCCTAGCGTTGGTCGCCTCTCAGCCTGGCTCCAGCCTCGCTTCCGGGTACCCTCCCCAACCCCTGCGGGCCCACTAAGCTGAGCCAGTTCCTGGCTCTTGGATATAATCTGTGCCTTCTTAGTTCTGGCTGCTTGTCCTCGTCTATCTTGGCCTGCCATGCTCTCTCATTTTCTTACATTAAAAAGAAAAAAAAAATCCAATGCCTTCCAACAAAGTACTGCTCAAACCTACCTTTTCTTGTTAAGCCTTCCTCAACTCCTTCTGATATTTGGGCTTTTTTCTTCCTTTGGACTCCAGCACAGTCTCTGGGCACCCACTGAGGTGAGCCCTGAGCAGTGGTGGGACGCGTGGCCCTGGATAAGACGCAGTCCCTGCCCGTGCGAGGTACACAGTTGAGTGGGGAAGACTCCTGTAATAAACTCCTGCAAGAGGGCACACGCAGGGTGCTGGGAGAACACAGAACAGGGAGTCACTAACTTTGCCTCACCCAGTCAGGGAAGGCTTCCCGGAGGAGGAGATGCTTAAGTGGGAGCCTACCGCCTGAAGAATTCACCAGGCAGAAAAAGGTGAGGGCAGCATCCTCCCCTGGTTTCCCTCCTACCTCACAGGTTGCTGCTTCCCAGCCTCCTCTTCTGGAGCCGTCCATGTTGGGGAGCCCCAACACTCAGTCCTTGGGAGGGTCCCTTCTTATCGACAATCTCGCCCTAAACGCTCTCATCTAGCTCTTAAGAGTCAGTTATGTCCCGTTGACTCCTAAACTTGTATCTCCAGTCTCGACCTCTCCTTGAGCTCCAGACTGGCATAACCAACCGCTCACTTAATCCTCCTACTGGGATTTCTAGCGGGTATCTCCCATGTGACATGCCCAAAATTAAACCCTTGATTTTACTCCTGAACCTCCTCTTCCATTATGTCTCCTGTTTCAGTAAATGAATAGCATTCAGTTAGTTACTCAGACCAAATATCTGAGTCATCCTTGGTTATTATTTTTTCCTCCTTTCTATATCCAATCCATAAGCAACTCTTGCTTTAAAGTAGACTTTAAAATGTATCCTGAATGTAACCACTTCTAACCAACTCCACTGCTACCATCCCCTTGCACTTGGACCAGAGCAGTAACTTCCTAGCTGAGGTCCCTATTTCCACTCTTGCTAGCTCTCGCCCATTTTTCTCACTGTAGCCAAGATGATTCTTTTAAAACATGTCAGATCAAATTACTTCCCTGTGCAGACTCTCCAATGGCTTTCTCATCGCACTTAAAATCCTGGCTCTGCACCAGGGGCTGCAAGGCGCTGCGTGATGGGCCCATTGTCTTTCTCTGTGACCTCATCTCCTGCTCCTCTCCCTCTCGCTCACTGCTTGCTGTCCTTCTAAAGTGGCCTTTGTTCTCATTGTTCACTTAGCCCGAAGTGCTTTTACTTCGCTCTTCAAATGGCTTCTTTGCTCACTTCATTCGGTCCCTGTTTACCGGTCACCTCTTGAGACTTCTGCTTCTGGTCATGATAGAGTAACAAAGATGGGACTTGCACACCTCCAAAAAATACATTTAAAAAAATAAAAGAATGACTGGACCCAACGTCCTGCAAACAAGTAGAGTACCAGACAAAATAGGTAAAGTAAAAGTTTTAAGACTTTGAATGACAGACAGCTCAGCACTGTGATCCCCGAGGAAGAGGGAAATGAAATCAAAGGTGAGTCCTACAACGGCTGTGCCTTTCTGTTCGGGACAATTTCTGAAGCGTGGGCGCAGGGAGAGAAGGCCTGGACAGAGCCCTGTGACCTCAGTGAGTTGAGGAGCTGGAGGTCAAAGTTTGGGAAGGCTGAGGTGGCTGGAATTCTGTGGGCAGAATTCTGAAAATGAGGGAGCTAAGTTATAGAACTAGGTACAAAAATGTTAAAGAAAATATGAGCTTAATGAAGAGAAACATGGAAGCTGTTCAAAAGAACCCAGCGGAACTCCTAGAGGAGAAAATACAGTATCTGGAATGAAAATTTCACTGGGTGGAGTTAACAGCAGATTAGACCCTGAAGGAAAAAATGAGCAGTGAACTTGAAGACATGGCAATAGAATCTATCCAAAGTGAAACAGAGAGAAAAATGGCAGGAAAAGTGAACGAGCAGACCATCAGTGACCTATAGTACGGTAGCTGCCGGTCTAGCACATGTGTAATTGGGGTTCCCAGAGCAGAAGAGACAAAGAAGACACAGAAAAACATTTCAAGAAATGGCCAAAATTTCCAAATTTGACCAAAAAAATAGAAACCCACAATTCAAGAAGCTTAAGAAACTCCCAGGTAGGGTAGACACACATACACACACAAGCACCCATCAAGGCTCACTGTTACCAAGTGTGGGAAACCAGCGATGATGAGAACATCTTAAAAGCAGCTAGAGAGAGAAAAAAAGACATTATATTCAGAGGAACTAGGAAGAACCAAAAAGTGCTCATCAGAAACTGTGCCAGCCAGAAGACAGTGGGATGACAAATGTCACTGCCTTAGAAAGGACTCCCCCAACCATCCTATCCAAACCCCCACACCCCGCCTTCACCCCTGCACCGCACTTGCTGTTCCGCTTTGCTTTAATTACAGGCTCGCATGTGGCATCTGTCTCTCCGCTAGAATGTGAGCTCCAGGAGGACAGGATGTTCAAACACCCTTTGCCTCGTTGGCTGCTTCATCCCCAGTGCCTAGACCAGTACCTAGTAGTTAGCAGGTGCTCACGAAATATTTGATAAGTAAAGTTGTCTTCCAGGCAAAATAGGATAAAGGCAGCAAGGACCACAGCATCCTAGAACTACGCACGGATCCGCACAGTTGGGGCCCAAGACGTGCAGCAGTGAGTGGGAGGAAGTAAAGCTGTATGAGGCGGCCGGCAGGTCACAGGGGGTCTGCGGGATGCGCTGCAGAACGGGGGCTTTGTCCCGTAGGCAGGGATTTCAGGAAGAGGCGGGTTGCGGCTCGATTTGTATTGGGCAGGCCAAAAAGTCCGTAAGGTTTTTTCCATAAAATAAAAGACACAAGTTTCATTTTCACCAATAACTTCATTGTTTTGGATATTCTGAGTATGTCTGCCATCCCCCATGTGGTATAATGTTGATTGTTCTCAATGTCTTGATTTGATCGCTGTCAACTTCAACGGCTCTGTGAGCCTGTGGAGCGTCGGCCAGCGAGAAGTCTCCAGCAGGAGGCTCCGCCAACCACTTGGGGCACCTTGGAGCAATCGCAGCACCTTCTCCACACAGTGCACACGTTTTCTTGTGTTTCAGCTGTATCTTTACCTTTCCTGAAATAATAAAGCATAATATGCCGAAAATGTTGCATATTTTCGTCCATCTTCAATATTAAAGTGGCTACACAAAAATTCACAGTACAATCTAACAAAATTGTTTTGAATGAAGTTAAAGACAACTAACTGCTACCAGAGCCATTGTATGGAAAAAAACAAACGAACTTTATGGCCAACACAATATTTTATAAAAATACTGCAGCAGCCCCCGTGCCAGAGGAATTAGAGGGTGAATTTGCAAGCGGGGACACAGATGGGGAAGCTATGAACGTAGTCCAGGTGCAAGGTGGTGCAGACCTAATCCAGACCAGGAACAGCTCTAGAAAGTTCTTTGGAGGTAGAATGTACAAGAGTTGCTATGCAGGCAGATGTAAAAGAGAAGGAGACATTTCTGGCTTGTGTGATTGGGTGGATAAAGAACACTGTAGGCAAAGTAGGCTTTAGAGAGATGGCATGTTAATTATCTATTGCTGTGCAACAAATTGCCCCCAAACTTAGCAGATTAAACTAACAAATGATTCTCTCCTGGTTTCTGACTGCCTCTGGCTGCAGGCCTCTCACGAGGCTGCAGTGAACTTCTTGGCCAGGACTTCAGTCCTCTCAAGGCTTTACGGGGGCCAGAGCCCCTCCAAGGCCACTCACCTGTTCATGGGCAGCCTCCAGTGCCCCTGGCTATTGACTCACCTGGGCCTCTCCGTTGGGCAGCTCACAACATGGAGGCTGGCTTTCTTGAGAGTAAGCGAGCAAGAGAGTTAAGAGAATGCACACCAAGGCGGAAGTCACAAGCTTTTTATAACCAGACATTGGAAGTGACATCCCCTCATGTCTGCCCTAGACCATTGGAAAGAAGTCCCCAGGTTCAGCCCACACTCAGGGAGCGGGGGTTACATGAGGGCACGAATGCCACTCCTGGGGTCATTGAGACCATCTTAGAGGCTGCCGACCGCAGACAGGGAACTTGGGTATGTTCGATTTGAGGGGTCTGGAACCTCCCCGTCGGGAATACCCTGGTTGTGGATAGACGTATAGTTCTGGAACTCAGGAGAGAATCCTTTCATTGGAAGGGAGCTTGGAGCCTTTGTGTGAGTTTTCTCCCAAACTTACTTTGGGAAGCATCTGGAGGTCTGAGACCAAGGACAGATTCCTCTGAACCCCCCGGGGTCCTCTCAAGTAGGAGGTGAGCAACACGTCATTGCAGATTGAATTACTTAGCGGAGGGCAGAGTATCACATGACTGAAAACTTCTCTCTGTCTCTCTCTCTCTCCCCATCGAACAATTCCTGCTCTGCCACCCAACCAGAGAGAGGTTTCCCCTTTCTAAGCTGCAGGTTTCTCATCTGCCTGAAGTGGGTGTTGGACTGATGAGCAATTTTTTTTTTAATGGAGATTATTTTCCCAAGGAACTTCTGTATGCAAAATAGGTAAAAGTCGATCTGAACTGGTCTCTCCAGTGCTTCCCCAGAAAAGAACCCCATTTTGAAAAATACTGGACCAAGTAAATTCCCAATGTTCTGCCAGCTCCATCATTCCAGGGTTTTATGACAAGACCCACTCTAAATTCCCCCAGTTCTGTGATTCTGTTTACTAAGATCCATTGGTACAACGTATTTCATTAATTTTTAAAAAGGAAACAATTCATGTGTCCTTGAATCTGTGAAAAAACGTGTGTAGTGAAGCTGACCTTCATTAAACACTCACTGCGTGTCAGGCACTGTGCACCCTTGCACGACATCTTTCTTTGATCCTGTCTCCCTGCTCCCTGCAGGCAGAGACGTTGTCTAGTCCACCTCTGTATTCCCAGAAGCTAGAATAGTTCCAGGACATAGGAAGCATTTCAAGAAATATTTTACAAATGAACGAACAAAGGTAAAGTCTGTTCTCACTCCCATTTTACAGATGAGGAAACTGGCGCTTACAGCTGCTAAGTAACTTGCCTGTAGAGATACAAGTTAAAGGCAGAACTGAGATTTGAAATTAGCCGCACTGGCCTCCAAAGCCACGGATGCCGTTCCTTGTTGGTGAGACTAGTAGGAAACTGGAAAGGGAGCCGGCAGTGTTGGTACCTCGTATGTGATGACCACAGTCCCGGGGACTTTCTGCCTCCCCGATCGATTGCCCTGCAAGGTAGCCATCGTCATCTCTGTTTGTAGACACAGTAAACGCGGATCAGGCTGAGCACCGTGCCTAGAGTTGTTTAGCTAGGACGAGAGACTGATCTGGGATTGCAACCCAAGCCTTTCCAACTCTAAAGCATTCTCGTATAAGACCCGATGTCCTCAACTACACGCACCAAAGTCTGGGTTCTAGAAAATATCCTGCCACTGGTTGTGCAGGTCAGTATGGCTGGTGAGGCTTTGCCGCCCACTTCTCCGGCCTTCCTATAGCTTTACGTTCATGAGACCACTGTGCCTTGAACTGCAGAGTCCAGCAGGCTGAGGAGGTGCAAGTCTAAACTTCCAAGATGGAGCAAACAGTATGCGTTAATGGCCAGGGATGAAAAACGTTGGTACCGCAGCCCCGCCATTCTCTGTGGCCTCATCCACATCACGTGTCTCAGGCCGGGTCTGAAGTTGGACTGATGATGTCACCAGAGTCTCTTAAAGGCCCCATCACTCACATCCGCTCGTCATATATTATTAAGCAGATCTGTAATACATGCAACATTTTCTACTGAATTTCCATTCCTTTCCTTTCATGACCAGGGAAAGAAAAATAGAGTGGGGATGACTTTTTCCAGCTTCTCATCCTCATTGCCCTTCTTTGAAGAATAACCTTTTCTTGAATTATCCCCCAAAATGGCCATTTAGGCTCTGATTTCATTAATAAGGAGAAAGCCACAGTTTAGTGATGGTCATTTAAATAATGCGTATTCTATAAAGACAAGGAAATGGATTTCCCCTCATCTTTTCTTCTCGAGTCCACAGAGGGGACACAGCTATACTTCTTCTTGTCTCTCCCACACTCTCCACACTATTTTTTTTTTTTGAAACTTTAGGATTGCATCAATTATGTTAGAAGCGTTCTACCTTATCACCTCCTATAGAGATAATGAAAGTTCTCTTAAGAATCTGACATCCTCATAGTCTGAGTCTGAATCTAATTAAGGCCTGCAGTCTCAAGGATGAGGAGGAATTATCTGGGTGAAGGGCTGGGTCAGGCAGAGGGGGCAGAGGGAACAGAGGTACGGTGGCTTAGGGCTTGCGAGCAATTGAAAGAGGCCGGGGAGGAGAAAGCCCCACCGAGGCAGCATTTGGGATTCAAGAGCAGACATCCGACAAATGCTGAGCTTTTGGAGTTAGCTTTGGGTGTGAGCCGGCTTCGTGGGCATGTGGTCTGTTCCGTCACCCAGCACCCCACGTGCAGAAGGGCCCCCTGCCTGGTTTGATGCTCTGTTCTCACTATAGTGGCACTAATGGAACTTCCTGAACAAGGGGCTCTGTGTCTGCATCTTGCTCGGGGTCCCACAAACTATGTAGCCTGCCCTGCTTGGGCGTGAGATCCAGCCCTGTCACTTATTAACTAGGTGGTTGTAGGAAAATCCATTGGCCTTTCTGAGACTCAGTTTCTGCTTCATGGAGAGTATAATCCCTGCTTCAAACACACTGTCATGAGGATTAAATGAGATGACAGATAATCGGTGCTTTGTGTGGTTATTGGTGCCCAGTAGGTGCTCAGTAAGTGTTCCCTTCTCCTTAGCAAAGAGGGCATATCAGAGCCATCTGGGGGATTTGCTATTCAAAACGCATTGGCCTGCATTCCACCCTGAGAGGTGCTGACTCACAGGTGTGCGCTGGGGGGAGCAGTGGTTTTGAGAGGGGTCCTGAAGTGATGCTGATGTACCCCGAGTTTAAGAAAGGTAGCCCGGAGTTCTCAGAGATCTAGCCAAGAAGCAACTTCCTAATAGAGGAGAGCAAAGGGAGGAGGAATTGATGGACTACTACTAATCCTTAAATAATAAAAAAATCTGTTAAAGAAGAAAGGGATCGTCACCTATAACACTTCAGAGGACAGTGATAGCGCTGAAATGCACGGTGGGAGTTCATCCCGTTATCGAGGCCCCTGTGAAATGTCCTGCTTGCCGTCCACTTGGCCTGACAAGTCCACCCAGAGGAAGAGGGGCTGTGGACAAGAGAGGCCAGGGTCAAGGCCCAGGATAGGGGACACGCTTGAATTTATTTTCACTTGACTGACCCTAATACCACCCCCAATTCCTGCAAAGAGATTGTAGCTAGAGGGAGTAATTCTGAATTATGTTTGTCCTGCGCAGATTTTAGGCTTTGACATCCTTCTAATGAAAAATCTGAAGCCTATCCTACTTGAAGTTAATGCAAATCCCAGCATGAGAATCGAACATGAGCAAGAAGTAAGTTTTTTTTAAGTATCTCATTGAATGTATTTCCATACAACTGGATGTTTCCATTCTCATGTTACTCACTTGGCTAAACAAGTTTCAGCGTTCCCAGATTTGCACAGCAAAGTTCTGTTCGAGTCTAAATAGTTCCAGTTTTGTTGAGCTCTGAACATAGTCTATTAATATAAGGCCTATCTGACCTATGGTAATTTCCCAGCATGCCATTCTTCCAGTTTCTAAGATCTGCAAATGCAGAAGCAGCTGAGCCTTCCATCAGCTTTGACATGAACTAATTAGCCTCAGGAGATGAACTAATTGAAATTCTATGAATATGATTTAGCCATGTCGACATGATTGAATCACTAAGATAAATAGTATATTTAACAGTGGTTATATTTTTCCCCCTGAAAATAATGCATAAAAAAGACTGGAAGGAAATACACCAAATACTAATAATGGGTTTTAGGGGGATTCTGTGGATTCTTTTAATTTTCTTAACCCCCTTCTACGTTTCCAAGTTGTCTACAATGAGCATGTACAATTTTAATAATCAGAAAAACAGAGTATACTCTTCTTCCTCTTTATGTATTTTGTTAATTTGTAAAAGGACGCTGACCTGTGTAGGTGGTATATACAGGGAGACTTTAAAATGTTCTCACCTCGATTAACGTGAGCGAATGCTAACGGTAGCACCGCTGCCTCCGACAGTCGTTGGCACTGAGCCCCTGAGTCTCCCCACGGTAACACGGAATTCTTACCCATTCAAGCTTTCTCCAGGGGTGTTTGAAAATGTCCCCAGCCTCGTCGACGAGGAAGTGAAGGTGGCCGTGATCAGAGACACCCTGCGCCTCATGGACCCGCTGAAGAAGAAAAGAGAGAACCAGTAAGTATTTTCTGGATCATCTATTTCTGTCAACTCTGCTTCCTGGATCCCATGCCGGTGAGTTAAGTTCTTGGACCATGTTAACAGCATGAGGGAGATTTCCATACGGAACAATGTAATGAAGCATGTTTTCGTTTGTGAATATCGGCCTCCCAATACAGTGATTCAGCCAGGAGATGGAGGCTTACCTATGAACCTCCAGCTTGCTGCTGTCTGAATCAGGGAAGTCTCTCTCAAAATCCACATTCCCCTAGTGGCAGGGTGTCCTCCTGCCCCCCACTGTTCACGGGGTGCTTCTCTTCGAAATCCTCGAGCAGAGCAAACCAGAAGAGGGCCACAAGTCACGTGGACGTGGCGAGTGAGGGTCGCTTCCTTTTTACTTTCTTCACGATGTTTACCCCCCTGCAGTTTTGTTTCAACGCTTGCAGAGCCAATTTCTCAACCTTCTGGCACTTCTAGAATTTTTACAGCAGTTACAATTCCTCTCTGTCCCTCTCACCTAGTGGACATCATATCGGGATGCGGGGGGGGGGGAGTATGCCTCCTCCCTCCATGGAATCACCCCTGAAGTGAGTGACATTGCGCGTGGGTATTTTGTTTTGTTTTTACCGAATTCCTGGTTCCCAAAAGTAAGGGTTGAGTAAATATCACTGTGCTGGGGTTCGGCAGAAAAAAATCAAAGACAAGCATTTCGAACAGTACTCCCTGTGGCCCCGACAAATCGGATGGACCCAGACGCTCCCAGACGGGTAAAGCGCTGGTCAGCCATGGCTCAAGGCTGAGAGGAACGCTAGCTTCCCGGAGCCAGTGGTGTTTCGCAGGTTCTTTGACCGCGGCCCCTCGCTCACTGGGCTCAAGCCCCCACATTGTTAGAACCACCCTCCAGGCCTGCCTGTCCCCTGGGCGCCACTTGGGAGCCACCTGGAGAGCTTTCAAAGCTACCACTGCGAGGGCTCTCCCTTCTAGAGATGTGGATTTTAATTAGCCTGGGCAGGAAGCCTGGCTACAGAAAATTGTGAGGTTCCCTAGGTGACTGTCCTGTGCAGCCAAGGCTGAGTGCCACTGCCCTGCAGGACATGTCACTCTGATGGCGTATTTGTCCTACTCGGAGTCAGGCAGGATGGTGCTAGCTCAGCTGAGTTCTCTTTCAGAGTGCTCTTCACCGCGTCAGGCACACGCGGTCCTCGCTGGCAGGACCCAGCTGAGAGTAGTCGCCCCTGGTTTGCAGGGGCCGTGCCAGGGCCCGCACCTGCCAGACGTGGCTCACTCCCGCCCATCAGAGCTGAGTCCTCAGAGCGGCTCGAACAACGCAGCAGCCGGACGAGGTCCATTTGCCGCGGCTTACAGCTGTGTTTTGTTAGCCGTCTTTAAGGAAAAGCAGCGGATCGATGCAGCTCGGTCGGACTCACTGCAATACAACTCGTTCCTCGCAAATGCTCTGTGAGGATCTACTGGTTATTAGCACTCACCAGGAGAGACTGTGTCCTGAGAGAGGGTGGCCTGGGGGGAGGTTTTGGTGGCTATCCACGCCAGTGCGGGCGGTGGCGCAGCTTTTTCAAGGTGACCTCGATACACCCACACTCTGATTCCTGTGGTGGGAACAAGTTCGGGATGGCATTGGAACGAGATCAGCTTTCTCTCTCTCGTTCTAAGTTGCTTTTCTTTACCTACCCCTGGCATTCTGTGCCCACAACTCACAGGACCTAAGTTTTCACAGCCATGGGGTGTGGTCATCAGGAAGGAGGGGAAGGGCATGCACCCCTTAAGTCGTAAGTAACAGCACCTCATCTTTAACTTAAAAAGCGTTGACTTTTCTTTCAATGGATAACCTGGAACAGTTAGAGCTTCAAGAACCTGCCTTCAGCTGTATAGTATGAAACCCTTTCTTCTCACCCGTTCCTTACCTACCATGTTCAGGGTGTATGTTAACAGCTAAGTGTCACTACTGCTGTTTTCCATTAATTTCACCTTTAAAAAAAACCGGCAATGATTGTCTATGAAAGCACTTTGTAGTCTGTGAAGTGCCTTGATATGTAAGGGATAATTATGATCATTTTGAGAACTTTACCATGCAGAGAAAAAGGCTAAAATTATTCTCAACTCTTTTGCGTAGACGTGTTTTAGGATAACTTGGAAAGTCACCGTCTTTATGCCCAGAGAAAATGCACAGTGCCGCACTGAGTTATATGTGTCCGCAAAGAGACCACACTCCTCCCGCTGCAGAAAATGATGTCGCGTAGACGTCTAGGCTGCAAGGTACCTTTAGAGCCCAGGGTTTGTGTGTTTGCGTGGGATGTGACCTACACCTTTGAAAACAAATGGTAGGCTAGCTTTTCCCTCCAGCTCTTTAGCCGAAGAGGGTCTGAAGGGGCCCCCATTAGTTCCTTGAGTACTTTTTGTCAGCAAGACTGTTTCAGGGGGTCTCTGTTTTTATGCACGGACTGAAGAGAAAAGGCAGATAGATGTACTGGTTTCTCAGCTCCTCTGAGATGATGCGGGAGAGGGGAGTGGGGGGGCATCGGAAGGGCCCGGCTGCATATGTCGTGCCTCATGCACCCCCACTCCCCGCAGGGGCCTGTAGGCCGGGGTCATCTCTGTGGTGGGACCGAAATCAGCCCTCCTGCCTTCTCTGGAGCGAGAGCTTGCGACTCCGCTGGTACCCACCTGGGCATAATAGAAAGAGCCTTTCCTTGAGCTGAAGAGACCAAGATTCTGACCCTGACCTTGGGGACATTGCAGAGCTGTTTTGAGCCTCAGTGTCCTTTTCTACAAAATGGGGTAGTGACATTTAAATGAAGCAACGTGCAGAACTTTTAACATACAGTAGACGCTTAATAATGCTTTGTTTACTACTCAACAATAAAATTCTCTACTAAAACATTAAAAAAAACCAACAAAAAATAATGCTTACTTTCTATGACCTTTCCTGGTATACTTAAAGTAGAATTTTGAGTTTAAAACCAATGACATTTTAAAACTGAAGCTGCTAGATCACTGTGGACTAGAGCTGACATTGAAGCTGGTTGCCAATGGAAACTTCTGTTTCCAAGTAGCAAGATGTCACGAACCCAGGCATGTTTATTTGTTGGCCCCAGAAAGAATAAAATAGCTGTCATATGGAAACTATTTGGAGCTATGGTAACATTTTGTAATAGCTGGTGGCTCTATTCATTTCCATACCAGCGTTCTCTGGAGGCCCTACAGGAACATGGGAATGGGGCGGGGCCCTGGAACCTTCCTGCATACACCCACACGCATGGAGGTGAAACTTACATAATACAGAATCAGCCATTTCCACGTGTGCAGTTCAGGAGCACTTAGTACCTTTCCCGTGCTGTGCAGCCATCACTGCATGTAGTTCCAAACGCTTGTTGCCCCCAAAGAAAGTTCGGTACCCACTAAGCAGTCACTTCCGGCTACACCAACCCACTTTCTGTCTTTGGAGTTACCTGTTCTGGACACTTCATACCAACAGAATCATACAATATCCAGTCTTTTGTGATTGGCTTTTTTTCACTTAGCTTGATGATTTTGGGGTTCACCCACGCTGGCATGTATCAGTACTGTATTCATTTTTACGGCCAAATCATATCCCATTATATTGGAATGTTATTCCAATATACCACATTTTATCATCCATTTGTCACTGATGGACGTTTGGGTGGAAGCCACCTCTTTTTCAGCCAGAGTGGAGCTGCAAGGGTCTGCTTGTATTTTGGCATTCTGCAGTAGATTTCATTTGGAGGCAAGATGCTTCTCTGCTACAAGACGTTCTGTAAAACCCTTGGTTTAACCCAGCCCCCTCGTTTCACTGACAGAAGCGCACACTGTTCGAACCGGAGGGGAGCGTGGCAGCCCTCATGCCAGTCAGCTCTCGGGCTCAGGAGTGTCCCTCCCAAGCATCCCTGGCAGAGGAGCAACGGTGTCCTGGCCTGGCCCTGGCGGTGGCACCGCTTGGGTCTGGGGTGAGGTCCCCAGTCTGATCATTGCTCTGTGAGCTTTGCCAAGTGGCTTTGTCCTCCGATCTCATCTAGAAAATGGGGACCAAGGTATCTCCTTGGCTGGACTGTCACAGTCATCATATGAAAGGGCCCACGACAGAGATCCCCATGACGTCTGAGAGCATTAGACAAATGCTAGTTCCCAGGGCCACCAGGTGGCCAGTCAGCTTTACGGTTATGCTGTCGGAGCCACCGAAGTCACCAGCTCGCGAGGCAGCCTAGCTGAGTTGTGCCTACGTAACGGTTCTGAATCACACAAGATGAAACTGGGGAGAGGGTCAGTAACTGGCCCCAAGTCACACAGCTGGTGGGAGGCTGAGCGGACACTGGCCCAGGGGTCCCTGCTCCTGTCCCAGCGTTCCCTCCGCACTGCCACGTGACCCTTGACGTCCAGCCCCTACTTCAAGTCAAAGCTAAGCCTGGAAAGGAAGGGGAAAAAATCAGGAAAATCAACAGCAAAATTTCCCCTTTTTTAAAAAAGATATTTGGGCAGCTTGAATCTTTCCTTAAAAAAAAAATCCTGTCAGAAGCAGAAGTGGATAAATCTCCTTCCCTGATTATTTTAAAAACAATGACTTTTCTATCAGTTCATTAATTTGGGGGAGGTCAGTTGACCCCCTGGGGGAACCATGGGACTTGCATTTTGCTCCTTTTCTGGAATGTAGATATTTCTGGCAACCAGATTCCTTTCTTGGGAATCATAATCGGTTAGGACCCCAGAGAAATAAAAATGAAGCCAGAGACAGGCTTGAAGAACTCGGAGGGAATTTTCTTGCTACCATGAAGCCACGCAGCACCTGGGGGCTGGGCTGTAACAGACTGCTTGCTACTTATTCGAAGTGTATTTTTGGAACAGGCCTATATAAGGCACAGAAGCCCCTTTTCCTACAGTAACATTTCACCCCCCTCTCCCAGTTTCCTTTATGTCCCATTGCCATAACAACCAGGTGTACGATACAGGCAGGACTCAGCCTGCCAGGGCAGCTTTTGCCTGAAATTCAGAGAGGTTTGTCCTCTGACATCTTCGTTGGGAGCTCGGGCTGTACTGCTCACCTCGACTCCAACGATAGCCCGTCGGCCATGCTTAGCACCAACGTATGAGGTGGGCCCCCATATCGGTCAGTTCCACGTAGACTCTAGGAGAGGTGAAATGTTCTAAGGGGCCAGAGATCAAGGCTCTCCATGGCCCAGCTGCACGTCTGGGGGCTTGTTTCTTCCACCAGGAATGCCCCTCCATCCACTGTCTTGTCTCAAGTCCTTCTCGCCCAAGGAGTGTAACTCTGCCCTGCCCCGGAGAGGAAGATTGAAAACACATCCATCAGAGGTCCAGCGAGCCCAGACCCCCACCCCTTAAAGGGGCGGCACGTCCTGCTGAAACCCCCTCACCACCAGGGAAGAAAGGCTCCTCAATTATCTCAACTAAGCACACCTTCATAAATGCAGAGCATCATCTTTCTTATCAGAGGGCATGCTTCTGGAAACATGCTCTTTCAGGAGAATCGTCAGAAGATCCTTCTGAGTGGCCCATCCATGTGTGCACAGCTGACATTTGGTTGAAATTCTTGGGTTTTGTTGAGTCCTAAGGATTCCTTCATGGCAAGACCCCCACGTACCTTTGAATAGTTCACGGGAGGCAAGAGTTGACAGAGAGATGAATATTTGCATATTCATTTGCATGTCAGTGATACCATGTGTGGCTCAGAGAAGCAGCTTTGGTTACTTAGGGAGTTTCTTGAGCACTTACTCTGTGCCAGGGAGAAGAATGAGTTCGCAGGCCAGGTGGAGAGGCAAGACCCCCATGTTAACATCTGCGAGGTGAATGCGTGAAGCACCCCAAACTTAAAGACAAATTGCCAAGAGAGGGGAATGCAGGAAAAGATTATTTCCTGAAGAGAAGAGTTAAAAAAAACTGACAAAGAGGAGGCGGCACTTGAGCTGGGTTTAAAGGAGGGTTGCGTTGGCACAGGAAACTGGGCGGAAGGCCTTCCCTGGCGGAGGGAACGTGGCGCGGAGCTGTGTCGGGGGAAGCCTGGGAGTTTGAGCCAGTGGGAGGGAGGGTGTACAGAGTGGATGAGTAGAGACAAACATCCCTGGGGGAGGGAGTCAGAGGCCCAGAGGCCTCGGGTGTCAAGCTGAGGAAGCCGTGCTTGTTTGCAGTCAGGAGGCCATGAAGGCTTTAAGGGTGTATGTGAGCCCAGCCGCCATACACAATTTTGTGCATATCTGTGCTTTTCTGGGGGCCTGAAATGTCATCATAATTTCTAAAAGTTAAGAACCCAACAGCCCTGTTACCATCAGAGGCTCTATTGAGCCGAAGCAGTTTGCCCAAGGTGCGGGTGTCCCGGCTTCAGGACACGCTGTGCCCTCCTCCGAACCTTGAAAGTTCTCCCATTTTGGATGGCAGGCAGCAAACTAGAAAAATGTGCATGCATTTTTAAGTAAGAACAGACAGGAAATGACTAACGATAAGTGCATTATATTATATACGAGACATAAAACCTGACAACTCTCTTCCATTTGAAAACGTTTAAGAATTAAGTCAGAAGTAACCAGTAAAAGCCTCTTTTGTGTGAAGTTTGCTGAGCGGGAACCATTTCCAAGACTTATGGGAAAGGCGGAATGTCCTGAGCTGATGTGAGGTGGCATTTCAGAGACCATTAGACAGGAGCCCAGCCGTCGGCCAGCAGGCAGGCCCACCCTCCCTGTCGCTGGGGCTGGGAGCAGACGGGGAGGCAGCCGAGCATGTGGCAGGTCTGTCACCATTACGGGGAATGGCAGTGCAGAGTCCTGCGGCGGGCCTTGTCTGAGTCACTCCAGGTAGCAGTGGGGTAGCAAATGCATTTGGACATTTCCTTCCGAGTTGCTCCAATGAGCCTTAAATGTCAGTGTGCTTTCAAATCAGGAGTTGTTGGCTTTCGGAAGGAGGCGGTGTGGCCGGATCTCAGGAGACCATGGCTTTGGTACCAATCCCACCTGGTCTCAGATTAGTCACTATACTTTGCTGAGCTTGGTTTCCTCATCAGAAAAAAAAAGTGAGGGCGAGGTTGCTCCCCTGCGTCCTTCTTAAGGAACTGTTTCTTGAGTGCTTCCCACTCCGGGGCACAGCACAGTGATGTTTATTTATGCTCACTCCCATTGCGGCCTCTCTACAGCCACCTGCTGGTTTTGTAGATGAGGACACAGACTTGGAGGGGTTGGGAGACATGCCCAGGACCGGGCCTGTCTCGCTCTTGCCCTGAGAGAGAAGGGGTGTGAAGGTATTTAGCCCACCAGAGAGATGTGCGCCCTTACGGTGTTTTCATTACCTGGTTGGGTTCCCGCCTTCACTGTAAACTGTGGGGCAGGCACTCGTCTCTTTATCTGCAAGCATTGAGCACGAGTGGGTGCCTGTGGGTGATTGATTATCTCTTGTGAGGAAGCTCCATGGCCATTTCATTTTCAGTAACCTTCAAAACCAGAATGAATAAAATATAAGCCAATGTGCAGAGAACACCAACTCAAGGCAGGAGCCACGCATGAGACAAAAGAGAACAGGAACAGACGGAAAATCATTTGTGTGCTGTGCGCCTTCCGGGCTGGGAAACTTCTGGAAGTTCAGAAGAGGGCAGGCTGAGCCAAGAAGCCGGTCAGACCATGTGGTATCACCAATGTCAGACCTTTTTTTTGAAGCTACGAGAATGGAAGTTTCATATGATTCAGCCTAAGAGCTGGCCTGGAGTGGGCAAGGCAGGCCTCTTGGAGGAGGTGGGGCTTGCACTCGCTTGGCCTTGGTTTGGGGAGAACGTGTGAGGAAGTTTGGGGGAGGAAGGATGGAGACAGCAAGCTGGGCCAGGGGCTTCGCAGGGTCTGGAGGTACATGGCAGGCCAGGACCACGGAGCGTGCTTCCAATCAGGGGCTTTGGGGTGGGGGTGGGGCAAACGTTTCTTTACTGCCACACACTTCTTGCGTTTTTTCTCATGGAAAAGTCACATGTGCTGCTTGTAGGAAACATTAGAAAATACTGAAACGTGTATAGCATGAAATAGAAGTCTCCCGCAAACCCCACCGTCACACCTGGCCGTTATTAATGTTCTAGTTCATAAAAACGGTACCGTTTTCTGCTCTCTGTATTGTTTTAGAGTGGAGGCCATGGTGTGTAATTTTTGTATGCTGGGGTTTTTTTTCCATTTTTTTGTGACAGTAATTTCCCCTTTTTATTAAAAACTCTGTAAATGTCTTTTCCATTGGTGGCTGGGCCAGAATCTGACCCTGTGTTGGTGAATGTTTCGTTTGGTTTCAGCATCTCGTGCTTGAAGCTCTGTGTGCCATGCAGATGTTGTCTTCGGATGGGGCTTCGGATGGAAGCGGGACTGGAGACCCCTCACGTCTTTAATGCACAGGGGAGAGCAGAGTGGGTGGGAGTGGGCCCCGAGTCAGATGCTGCGTGGTGAGTCCTGGCACCACCATTGCCGCCGTAAATGGGTACCATTTCCTCCCTTCTGCAGACTTTCGTTTCTTCAGTCATAAAGGGGAGTTCGCAGTTGGATGTTTTGAACCTGCAAAGCAATGAGGCGTCTTAAATTAGAGGAATGGAAACGTGGGGTTTATTCCTAAGAGGGTCCTTGTCCTGAGAAATGTCCCATCTGAATGTATTTAAACAAATCAAAAGCTACATGTAACCCGGCAGCCTTTTATTTTTTTTTAAGGAAAAAGGAGTGTGAAGGCAGAGCTGATGAAGTACGTGGGAAGGGAACTCCAACAGTGACGGTTAATCTTTGGCTGTGGGGACGGGTTTGATTTCCCTCTAATTATCTGGAAGATTAAAAGAAAGGAAAGATCAAAATTAAAGCCAGTCTTAGTATTTGTTTGAAAGCTCTTGGTTATCGCACCAAAGGGTGGGCAGTACTCTCCAGCTGCTTTCTTTCCTTTTCTTGTTACAGGATTTCCATTTTTTCCCTTCACTTTAAGGAGCATAAGAGTCCTGGCAACTCTCCCCTCGGAGGCTAAGTGAGGGGGTGGGAACAGGGCGGAACCTGCGATGCTCAGAGTGGGAGGACCCGTCCCAGCTCATCCTCCGCTGGGCGCCCCTCACAAGTGAGAATCAGCAGCGGTCCTTGTCTAGCTGTGCAGCTGGCTTCTTGACCCGTGTGCACTGCCTGTCCAGGTGGATGCCTCCCTCTACTTAGCCGGGATGGCTTTCTTCGTCCAGACTGCCCCTGCGTCCGCAGCACCGAGGGTCAGCCTGGAGAAGCTACTGACATACGCATGCATGAGAGCACGCACGCAGGAATGAGCGTGCCAGCCCGGTGCTGGGGGCGGGGTCAGGATGCGTGGGAGAGCCTGCAGCAAGGTGGGCGGGATGGAGGCGGTGAGAGGCTTCTAGGCAGAGAAGACAACACGGGACTCACAAAGCACAGAAAGAACTGGCAGTGTGGCTCACTGAAGCTCCGAGCTGGGACCGGTTGGACTGGCCACCAACAGAGCAGTGCACAGGTCATGGACGCTCACTGGAATACGCACGGCTCGGGCCACGCCAACTACAGCCCCGTGTGCTGATGTTGGTGCTGAGCAAGCGGGGCGAGTCGGGAGAGAATATCTGCAGCATGGTTCTGATGAAATAAAATCCAACATGGGCGAAACGAAACTTTATCTTATAGAGACGGAACCCTGATGGCAAAAACATGAAGGAAAGCAAAGCATCATGAGCCATCAGAGTTTAAGAGGGTGACTTCTGGGCGGGGATGGGGGGAGGAGGTGCGTCCTGAGAGGCGCGTGGGGGCCAGTGAGGTCTTGCCTGTGCTCGTTTCTTAACCCAGGTGGCACCTGCATGAATATTAGAATTATTCTTTAAATGTACATGTCTGTTTTCCACATTGCTCTGTATGTGCGATATATCCCAGTTTTACAGGTAAAAGAAAGCAGTCCAGCATGGCAGGGTGATAGTGAGTAAGCAGGGAATTGTGTCAGGTGCTGCAGGATCTGATGGGTCAGGCCAAGCATTTGGCTTTCCATCCTCAAAGCAGTGGACAAGTTTTAAACAGCAGGGCGGCCTGGTAAGAGTTGTATTTTAAAAAGGTCGCTTTGGCTGTAGCATAAAACCAAACTGGATGAGGCAAGGGTGGGTGTGGGCACAGCAAGGAGCTTTGAGAGGTGGTTGCTGTGTGGATTAGTGGCAGGGATTAAGAAGTATTTAGGAGGATGAGTGGCTAGGGCTTGAAGATGAATTGGATGTGAGAGATGAGGGTGGACAGGGATTGGGAGAGAGGCTGGCTCAGCAGCTGGGTGCTTTTGGTACCAGGGAGCCCAGGTTGGGCAGGGATTGGGGGAGGGCACGGTGCCGGGTCATGAGATTTCCAGGTGTGCTGACTGTCTGCTAGGTAGTTGGTTGGGTACAGGGGCCAGGGATGCATGAGGGGTGGGGCCCATTATGGGAATAAATGTTCCCTTAAGCAGATGGAGGCGTCCACATGGGCAGACCAGACACCATCATCATGTGACTTAGGGGAAACTGTGGTAAAGTGGGGTGAGCTGAAACAGGCAGCCTGGGTTGAGAGCCTGAGTCTACCCCTCTTTCTGGCACATTCTTCAGCTGTCCCCGGCATTTACTCTGCAGCAGCATGCTCGCGGGGCTCGCCCTGCTCACTGGCTCAGTTGCTGGGCACGGGACCATTTGGTCCTCAAAGTACCTTTTGCATATCACCATGTTGTCTTAATTTACTCGTAGGCTTTTGGAGTTGTGCAGGTGCCTTGGTGTCCTTCACAGGCACCTGTCCCTGTACCCTCGTAGGAGGAGTGATGGAGGAACTAAGCTCTTGGAGCAGGCAGGGAGGATTTCTCCCCCACACCTGCTTCAGGGGGCTTCTCCAGTGAGCCTCCGCTTCTGCTCATTATCATCATTGCCATCGTCACCTCCACACCTGTGCAGTGCTCTTGTAGTTCAATGTCATTTCAAAGCCAATGACCTGGAATAATACTTATTCAACCATGCAAAATAGGCAGGTGTGAGTCATTAGTCCCATTTTACAGGCAAGGACATGTGACATTCCACAGGCTTGGGTTTTAGGGGACGGGATTGCCAGTGATGAGAACGTCCACCTGTGTGTGCAGACCTGCTAGCTGAGGCCTCGGAAGGGTCGGATTGCGCTGGCCGAAAAGTTCGTTTGTTTTTTTCTGAACGATGGCTCTAGTAGCACTTAGTTGTTTTTAACTTTGAAAGAATTTCATTAGATTGTATTGTGACAGCTGTCATATCAGCGTGCATTTAAAAAAAACTTATCAAAATTTTGTGTAGCTATTTTAATATTGAAGATGGAAGAAAATATGCAACATTTTTGGCATATTATGTTTTATTATTTCAAGAAAGGTAAAAACATAACTGAACTGCAAGAAAAAAAAGAGAGATTTGTGCAGCGTGTGGAGAAGGTGCAGTGGCTGATCAAACGTGTCAGAAGTGATTTGCGAGGTTTCCTGCCGGAGATTCCTGCTGGATGATGCTCCAAGGTCGGGTCGACCAGTTGAAGTTGATAGCGACCAAATCGAGACATTAATTGAGAACAATCAACGTTAAACCGTGTGGAAGATAGCTGACATACTCAAAATATCGAAATCAATAAAGTTATTGGTGACAATGAAAACTGTGTCTCTTATTTTACAGAAAAAAAAAAAACATAAACTTTTTGACCAAACAAGTATTTCTGCACGCCGCGACCTGTTTGAGGCGCTGTGCGGGGTATAGCGACTGGAACCTGCCCTCAGAGGCCGGATTAGGAAGCAGGACCGGACGTCCTCTGCTAGGAGGAGAGGGTGAAGGGGAATAGGAGACCCCAGGGGGATTTCACCCTTTTTAGTTTGCAAGGGTGTGTGGGAGAGGGGCTGAAACCCTCTGCAGGCCCCAGTGGGCAGAACGAGGAAACGTGGCTGAAATTTGCAGAGAGATTTAAGCTCAAGGGAAGGGGAAAAAAACCCACCTTACTTTGCCTGAAATACTAAAGGTTGGGTCGAAGAATTCGTGAGTTCCATGTAGCTGGAAGTATTCAGGCCAAGCCCAAATGGCCACATGTAGGGAAGGAGCGCCGGCTCTAGGATGGAACAGACATGGGGTCAGTTCCTGGTCTTGAGATCTTGGGCCAGTAAGCTGACCTCCCCGAGTCCCAGTTTGCGCGTCTGCACAATGGGACAATGGTGTAGGTGGGCTGCGAGGATCCAACAGGGGGCCAAAGCAGACCTCTGGGTGTACTCTGGGGTCCTGCTAGGCCCCTGACATCTGTCACCTGGTTTAGTTGTCACCGGGTTGCATCAGGCCTGCCCCCAACATCTGTGGTGCCTGCCAGGCCCTCCTCTCCCCACCCCCAACTCCACCCACCCTTGTGCAGGCTGGGGACAGTCCCCAGTTCACACACCTAAGCCCAGTGCGCTCCATTCCTCAGGTCCGGGGTGGGGGTGGGGGACACACCAGAAGCACCATTCATCCTTGGGAGGATGGACTCACCCGTTGAGGGCACTTACTTACAGGGTCTCGGGTACCCAGAGTGGGTGTCCAGAGGGCGTGGGGCACTGGCCTCATGTGGGCAATTCTCCTTGGCTTCCAGGACTCCTTGCCCCATGGGGAGGGGGCTTCTAGAGTTGGCTGAAATAGGACCCAGTCCAACACAGAGCCCAGGGCAAGGCCTAGTTGCCAAGTGCACATGCAGTATTTTCTGCAAGATTCTTAAGTGGTGCTCCTAGGTATCTTGGGTGTGCTGGGCCCTGACCATTCTGGGGCCTCAGTGGCAGGCTGAGAGGAAGGGACAAAGCCAGGAAATGGGGAGAGAGCAGGGGGCAGGGGAGCGTGGGACTCAGCCAGCCAGCAGCCCAAATTATAACCTGGGTTGGAGATCTTATGCCCCCGGCAGTAGAGGGCTCCAGGGGCAGGCTGCTGCCCTCCACGTCCCTGGGCAGTGGCCGAGGAACCTCCTGATTCTGGGCTATCCAGACAGTCTTGGAGGGACCTGAGAGCACAAGAGGCTGCCCTGGGGTGGGGCTGGGGCTGGGGCTGGGGCTGGGGCTGGCATCCAGGACAGAGTGGCCAGGGCCAGGCCTCAGCCATCTAGCCTGGAGTGTCAGGTGGAACTGCAACCTGTGGGGGGCAGCAAGCCCACGCAGCCCCGCTCCGACGGGTGCGGTGGCACCTGCTAACGTACCCTTGCTGAGGCCAGCATGGGCCCTGGGCTGGCTGGAGGCAGAGCCCTTGGATATAGAATCTTGGAACCTGTAGCTGAGGAGGCGCAGATGGAAGAGACTATGCAGGTTGTAGATGGGCGGCTCCCCAACTTTAGCGGGGAGTCAGAATCATGGGCGGGGGAGGAAGGGGTTGCTAAAGACTGCTGTGTACCACCCCCAGAGTTCTGCTTGATTTGCATTTCTAACAGGGTCCCAGGTGACAGGGATGCTGCTGGTCCAGACACAAAACCCGAGAACCGCTTGCCTGCCAGCCCTGGTTCTTGTGTCTGTCCCCCACCACGTGAGGACTCAGCCCCTTGGGCCCTGTGGGGTCTGGCACTGAGCTCTCACTGGGGTCATCAGGACTCGTCCTTGTGCAAAGAGGCGCCGATGCCCCAGCGAAGGAGGCCACAGGACACAGTTCGGCACTAGCACAGAGAACAGGACGCCCCGGTTTCTCGTAGAACTACTCACAGGCGTTGCCTGTGTTGCATGTGATCACTGGACCGAAAAAGCCAAACAGGGCCACTTCATAACTCCACGTTTTTATTAATCTGTGTCTTTTTCCTGCCTTTCTATGCGGGCTTCTTAAGACAAGTGAAATATTAAATGATTGTAAAATCTAACCTTCCAGGCACAAGCAAACCTTTATAAAACAATTCTTCTAATGAGGGAAAATGTTGCAGATATTTTCGTCTCTGCATCCTCTGTCAGCTGGCTTGCAGACGGTGTCCTTGATGCATCCTTAATTTCGCCTCGGCCTTTCTCTACAGCAGAGCCAGCGGTGGGGAAAATTTTTTTCTCTAGGCAGCAGCAACATTTCTGTCTCGTTTGTTGCCTGACAGCTTGTGGGGCTGCTGGTTCGAACTGAGGTCCTTGCAGGAGTGCAGTGTTCACGATTGGTAAACACGTCGGGTTGCAGATTTTAGCCATTTAATTGCTGAAAATGGGAATGCTTCCGTGTTGCATGAATATTTAAAAATGGAACTATAGGCAAAGTGTATCTTACTCCCAAATGGCACCGTAGTTCTGAACCGCTTCCGATTTCGGCATCATCTGATTACCTGCTGCTGTGAGCAGTGTGTTCCTTCAGAGACTTCGGGAGCAGAGTTCCTCTGTTCCGAGCCATGGACCAGCCCCAGACAGTTTACAGGGAACAGGTCGTCCTAGCGCCATTTTGTTTGTCCTCACATCCACGAATGGTCTGGCCGGAAATGGGACTGGAGCCATGCTTTTTGTCAGTGAGGATGTGGCGTTCGTTGTGTGACAGAAAAGACAAAAGTTTCTGCGATCCAGCCCTGGCCGGGTGGCTCAGTCAGTTGGAGTGTCATCTCCTACACCCCCATTCGGGGGTACGTACCCGCAGCGACCAATTGATACTTCTCCTACGTGGATGTTTCTCTCTCACATCTCTCTCTGCCCGTCCCCCACCCCTCCCTTCCTCTCTCTCTCAAATCAGTTAACATATCCTTGGGTGAGGATTTTTCATAAAAGATTCTAGAATCCAGCGGGTTTGAATATTGACTTTTCCCCTTGCTCACGGTGTCAGGTGGGGCAGATGCTTAACTTCTCCAAGTCTCTGTTTCTTCGTCTATAAAATGCGAATCACAGTAATAACTGCCTAGGATTATCATGATCATGAAATGAACTGAAGTACTTAAATACCTAGCATAGTGACTAGACATGATAAGTATTTAATAAGTAGTAGTTATTTTATAATTATCCTTCCTGTGACTATACAAAGTGCCTCTCACAGTGCCGAGCACATAGGAGTTCAATAAATGGTAATTATTGTTATTATCGTCAATAGCGTAATTCTTACAGATGAACGCACGTTAGAGACACAGTTTTCCACCAGGCAAACATGTTTTATTTTTAAAGATATTTGATCCAACAGGAATTTATACGAGTAAATGGACAGCTTCATCGAGTTTCACAAGATTGAGGTAAATGAATGAAGCTCATATAAATGGTGAAAATAATCCCTCATGTCAAACGGTTGCTCAATTTGTGCCTCCAATTAAAAGTGGGTTCCGTAGATTTTGAAGAACTTCTCCTTGCTGCGCCGCAGGTACAGGGACCTCCAGGAAGCACAGCCTTCCCGGAAAGGCAACTGTGACACCACAGATGGCCTGGGCGGGGCGTCAGGACCTGGGATGAGTGTTAGCTCTGCAGCTGCCTCCGAGCTTGACCTTGGACACACGCCCACACATCTCTGGGCTGGGGAGGGAAGATGTGATTCCCTGAGTACGTGTGCTTTATTCCCTTGGAAAAGAGAGAAAAAGAGAGAAAAAACTCCTTCATTCTTTGAAAGCCCTTAGCCTCTGCAGATTTTGCCAGTTGCTTTTACACCACCAGGTTGTCGGTGACAGATCTTTGCGGGTGGCTTAATTGGAAGTTGTGCTCATCAGCTGGAGTGTGCGCGTCGCACTGAATGTGTGTTTGACAGCCTCTCACCATCCGGCTTCTTGCTTCCAGCCAGCATGGTTTGCCTCTCTGCTGCGCGCAGAACATTCTCGTCCTGGTCACAAACGCTAATTAGATTGAAGAAGAGAAACAGGATTGTGCTTCTAAAAATAATTTTGATCCAACAGGCCATTTTTTTTTGATGCTGTTATAATCTAGGTGCTTCATAAGGGTGACATTATGAGGCTTTGCATTGATTCTATGCCAAAGTTCATTGCTAGCATCTTTCAAATTGGTGAACTGGTGCTTGTAATTAAGGAGCAGAACGGTGCCCATCTCGCAGGCCATCCGACGTTTCCCCGGGTCTGCACCCCAGCGCTTACTCGGCCAGCTGTCTATCTGTGGGGAATCTTTGCTCTGGTCCCCGTTCGCCAGAGGTGGCCCTCAGAAAGTGCACTAGAGAGAGAAACGGGGGCAGGGCAAGGGTGGTGGCGTCTCCGTCTGCCTCCACTTGGGCCTTCTCTGCCATCGTTTGCAACATCACACTTGTCAAATGTCACTACTTTCCTGCTTGGTTTGAACCCCAGCCCTAGGAGGTCTTATGACCTGCATTTCGCCTTTACAGCATCTGCCTGCTGACTGGGGCAGAGTCGGGATTGGCAGCAGGCGTGGATCTGGTCTCCTCCAGTGCCCTGGTCTCTCCCTTGGGAGGAGCCCTGGTGACAAACTTCCCAAAGCCCGGAGGAGGCTTGTGTGTGTCATTGCAGCTTCCGTGTCATTGACGTTCGATAGGAACCGGCAGAACGACTCTGTCCTTGGCAACTAGTATTGCCGATATCTGGCTGGTGTCTCAGCCTCAGTTTCCACATCTGTGACATGGGGGTGATGGCAGCTACCTCACCAGCCTCTGGAGGGGGTTAAATGAGGTGAGGAACCTAAGGGCCTGGAATAGGGCTCGACGTGTAATAGTTGTTCTATAAACATCAGTGCTGGAACTGGACGTGGGAGCGTGTAGCTCAGTGCCTGGTGGTAAAAACAGGCACCCGGCAAACTAGTTCCCTTTATTCCTTTCCACTTTACAGTCTCCTCCCTTGCCTAAAAGCACCGTCCACTTACCTAGGCTTTGATAGCTGTGGAGCCGTGTGGATGGAAGAACCTTCCTGCGGGGGAGGAGTGAGGCATGGAGCTCTGCCGGTACCCCGAGGTCACAGAGGGCAGGTCACTTCTGTTAGTCTCTCCTGTCGTTCCTTAATAGGGGGCTCTGATCTAGCGTTTCAGTACTGGAACTCGACATTTCGAGGGGGCAAAGGCAGCTGGTTGCAGCGAACACTTGCTATCATGCTCCGGGTGGCGGAAACAGGGGGCACCTCCAGCACCTTGTTCCGCAGCTCCACTTTCCGTTCCCGCTGCCACTAAGCGGCTCTGCGTCGGGCGCACCCAGCAAACAGTGGCATACAGAGCGCATCTGTACCCATGTGGTGTCTTCATCACAAGCTCAGATGTGTATTTTCTGCAGACTTGAGGTGTCTCTCTTCAAACCCCAATCTCCTTCCACTTTAACTGTTTGGAGTTGAAATCTTTCTAAATGCCATTACACACCCGCTTCCTGAAATTGAAGAACAGAATTTGTCTTATTTTTTTTTTTTTCTTGGTGCCTTGAGGTTAAGAGGTGTGTTGGTAAACTGACTTTTTAAAACAAAACAAACAGTCCTGGCTGGTGTGGCTCAGTGGCTTGAGTGCGGGCCTGCGAACTGAAAGGTCACCGGTTCAATTCCCAGTCAGGGCACATGCCTGGGTTGTGGGCCAGATCCCTGGTTGGGGGCGTGTAAGAGGCAACTGATGGATACTTCCCTCCCTCTCTTTCTCCCTCTCTCTAGAAATGAATAAATGAAATATTAAAAAAAAAACCCGCAAATCCCTGATTTGTAGAGTTTTCCTATATCCATGGTGTAAATATTTCTACAACTATCGATTTTAAGCTATGAGGAATTTTAACAACCAGCTAGAAAGATCCGATGGGCAGCCGGAGCTCCCTGCAGGGGGCAGCAGAGCAGGGTGGGGAGGACACAGCCGCCCTCAGGCCTGAGCAGCCCTGGCGTTAGTCCTCACGCCCCCCACCCCTGGAGAGCTGGGCTATCTGGGCCAGGATGGTTACCCACATGTCTTTCTATGTAAACCGAGGTGAGATGACTACCCCAAGGGTGATGGTGAGGATTCAATAAGGTGGTAGAGGTCAGGGGTCCCAAGCTCAAGTTCTGCAGGGGCCGAGCACGTGGCACAATGAAGGCAGCAGGCTGGACGGGCCTTTTGGCAAACACCTAAAGCAGTGATTCCCAAGTTTGGCTGGGGAACTTCACACGAGCCCGGGCCCCACCTCAGATCAGTTAAAGCAGAATTTCTGGGGAAGCCGGTGAGTGGGAATGTTGTGTAGATTCCAGAAATTCCACAGGGAGAACAATTCCTATGACAGAACTTGTGCGTGGTGTTCGTTGCGTACTGCTTTCTTCAAAGGACTTGGGCCTTGGCTTTCAAAACACTTTTCTCTCCGATATTGTCCTAAACGGAAACATGAGGGTCAGGGCGAGTTTGGGAAATTGTAAGTGGTTTCGTGTGGATGGAAGGTGGTGGGTGTGGGGAGCAGCAGGGTAAGGCAGAGGGTTGGCAGTGCTCAGGTTGTGAAGGGCCTTAAATGCCAAGCCAGGGAGCCTTGCATCCGCCCGCGGGCAGAGGGAAGCACCCCGCCGGCACCTTAGGGGAGGGAGAGCAGTAACAGGATCTCTGGTTGGGCCATTGAACAGCCCACTCAGATCACATCCTTCAGGGCATCCTCCACCCCGCCCTTGTGGTCCCTCTCCTCCATTTGCATAGTTCATCTCCAGTGACTGCTTCCACTATTATCACGGCCTAAACTGGCAGGGATGGTTGGGGGCCAGGGGTCGTGAGACCGATGGGACCTCAGAAGACCTCCTTTGCTCATATTATTAACCTGAGGATTTCTCAGAGATTTTGTTATCAGAAGAGATCATCTGGGGTTTGTTTTCAGCTGTGTTTTCTGGACAGAGCCGGCCAGCGACTGTCCTTGCCCCTGACCCCCCTCTGTGTGTGCCCGTGGAAGCAGGCGTCGCTCAGAGTGCAGGGAGTGCCAGTTTCGAATTAGTTGCTTGTTAAACCGCAGGCCTCCAGACGGTGTGGCTAAAATTCCTAGTTTATTCGTTGAAGGAACCCTGATGGTAATTTTTTTTCCACCCTGAAAACAAGCACATCCATTTTTTTTGCTGCTGCCACATTTTTCAGAGGTTGTTGTTGGTTTTCTGCATGGTATTCTTATTATGCGTGGTGCCAAGGGTGGTGCTGGGTGCTTTGCAGATGTCACTGTCTTGTTGAATTCTCACAGGATCTTTGCAAAGCCTGGCTTTTAGAGGAAGAAATCTGGTCACTGCCCAAGGCCACACCACGGTAGGGGTCAAGCCCAGGTCTAGGCTGGACCTGCACCATATTCTTTGCTACAATCACTTCTCTGTAATGTGCTCCTTTTATCCACTCGCCTCTGGTTAATTGACCATGTTTTATAACATAGAAGTTTGTATTTTAGTTAAATAGCATCTGGAAAATAATGAAGATAATGTTTAAATATAGCTTAAAAAACAGAGCTGGGATGTAGATGAAATACCACTAATACTTCCCCTGGACAATTGTCATTCCACCTGAGTCACTTAAAGGAGCAAATTCAATACTTCCCGATTTACTATAGCAGTAAAGTCCCAAATTCTAAAGTTACAGCAGGGGCAAGAATTCATGTCTTCAGTGATTATTCATGGTGTGACCAGCCTTCATAGGTTAGATTTATCATTTTGATAATTGGGTCATAGTTCATTCTTCCTTCTGGGATAATGACAATTGCATAGAATCACTTTTGATTGGGGATTTTTAAAACATCGCATTACCTTTTTTTTTTTTTTTAGCTCTCTCACTGTTAGCTGTTTTCCTTTTCATGAGGCTAGATTTGTAGTCTTTGATCAGACGTGGAAAACAAGGTGGGCAGGCTTGTACAATCAGCCATTCATTTACTCACCAGACACTTTCTGAGCGACTCCGCCTGCCAGACGCTTTTCCAGGGGAGGGGACAAGGCTGTGGAGCAGCTTCATGGAGTCTGTTCCTGGAACTTGTGTTCCAAAGGAGGGACAGGCATTAAATAAGTACTCCAGGAGAGAAAAAGTGGAGGAAAAGTGCTGTGTGCCAGAGGGCAGCAATGGGGACAATGAGACATGATCCCTTCTCTGAGCCATTCCCTGTACATCCAGGGGAGACAGGAGCTTCAACAAATCAATACAAACTCCGGCTTCCAGGCATTTGTAGGTTTAACACTATTTTCATTATTCTTGAGCAGTATGAAGATCTGTAAAATTTGTCACTTTGCTGAGATGTACATTTTCTTCCATTGTAAAGCAAAAGACTTTGCCTCCTGGTAAAATAATTTGTATATAACAAGGAGGTGACGTAAGTATTTGGGGGAGTGGTGGGTCTTACCTGTGCCCATGGAATTAACCCATACAGGTCTTATTTCTTTTATTAATGCAGCAAAGCCTTCATCAAGTGTCTGTCGTGCTCTGTCTTCCTAAGAGGAAAGCTGGGCTGCTCAGCCCCGATGTTTGAAAAGGGAGAAGATGGTGCACAAATAGTTCGAGTACCGTTGGCCCTAGACAGTCATGAGGGACACTCACGAGAGGCCTTTGTGAATCCTTAAGTCGATCATGAGTTATTGCGCAGAAACAAACGAATTGTTCATTGATGAGCTAGACTCAATCACCAGTTAAGCGACTTCCTAACTCATCCCTGCCTCGTGGAAGGGGTGAATCAAGGTCATGCAAGGTGTTTTACATAAGTCACCTCATTTCAACCTGGTGACAGTCTTGTGGTCAGGATTTTTATCTTCATCCACACTGCTGTATGCCATGACCTTCAGGCATTGCCAATGCCACGGGTGTCCTATGCACCACCCTAAGTTCTGTAGTGCAGCTACGAAAGGGTATGAGAACATGGAACAGCTCGCGTGCTTGGGGTACTTTGATGCACCTTCTTGAACGAGGGAATGTTAGACTGAGTCTTGCAGAACGAGAGAGACCCATCAGGCAGAGAAGGAAAGATATCAGAGGAACCACGTGTGCGAAGTTTGAAAGCACACACTGTATTCTGGCGAAAGAAAGATCAGAAACTTGGGGGTTGGGGTCCCAAGGGCAGACCGGGGGAGCAAGAACTGGAAGGCCGGTTGGCAGATGGGAAACGAGCCGTCTGAACCAAGGCCTTGGCGGTGGCGCTGAGGAGAGAGATCTACTAGAGAGACCAGCCTTGGCTCACCCAGCGGGCCGGGCTTCACGGGGATCTGCAGCGTGAAGAAACTGGAGAGCTCATGCATGGTGAGGCTGAGAGTGAAACAATTAATTTAGGTCGGGAATGCAGCAGGGAGAAAAGATCTCGGGGGAAGAACGAGGTCCAGTCTGGGACAGGTCGACTTTAAGTTCCCTGGGGGACTTCCGGGAGGAAGACATCTCAAGGCTGTCATAAAGGTGAGACGAGAGACATGGTGACACGGTCTATGAAGCCAGACCACGCAGGCGCACACCCCAGCTCTGGCCCCCGCCAGCTGAGGGACCAGGAAGGACAAGATACTTACCCTCACCGAGCCCAGTTTCCTCTGCGTTTAAAATGAGGGAGTCAGCACCTACACTAGAGATCGAATTAGATGAGAGAGACACACATGAGAAGTTAGCAGGGTACCTGGCATGTTGTCAGCGCTCAGTCAGGTTGCCTGTTGCCATCACTTTGTCATTGTCATTATTGGTTTTGCAGCCGTCAGTACATCAGAGGTAGCTGGGGCCGTCGTGAGACCCACGAGGGAGAGTCTAGACGGAGCACGAGAAGAGGGCAGAGGGCGACCATGCTTCCGCCTCCCATTCTCTCAGAACCCAGTGCAAGAGGCGTGTGCCCATAGTCAGGGCTCACTCGCGTGATGGCTGTGGCTTGACTTGAAAGTTTCTTAAAATTAACCGTGATTTTAGAAGGTAGGGAGTAAGCCAGCGTGTTTAGCAAGCCTGCGGTCCCCCTTACACACGCGCTCTGCTGAACACACCAGCGAGCCGATGACAGGCTCAGCACAGCTACGATGTGTTAACGGGGAAAAGGGACGCAAGCGGCCGGAGCTTCAATGCATTAATTCTCCACATTGTGAAATTAATTGGCTCCCAAATATAGCCCGCTCCTGTAGCAGCTGGCGTGCTGAGGGGCTTCCAGTTTTCTGTTACCTTGCGCCAACATGGCTGGGTTCAATGGTGAATAAAGACCTCTTTGTTTAATTAGAGTTGAATTATGCTTTAAGAAGTTAGTGTAGTTAAAATTGTATTTCCAGTTTCTATGAAGTGGGAAAAAGAAAAAGAGAGAGATCAGCAAATGTTTTATGGAGCCTTTTCTGAACCATGCAGTGGCTCGGAGCGCCCAGAGAGCCTCCGGGTGATAAATGGTGACAGCCCAAGGTGCTGTCCGCGCTGGGAGAAGGAAGCGACTCCCGCGGCCTGTAGGGCAGGGAGCACTTTCCGGAGAAGGTGACATTTGAGGCGGGCCCTGAGGGAGGCCAGGGAGGAAAAGGGCAGCTGCCAATCTAACAGGAGGCCAGCTAGGGGAACGCCGCAACAGTCCAGGGACATGTGAGGGCATCTGAACCAGCCCTGATCCTGGGGACAGTCTGGAGAAGCATCTTGCCTCTCCAGAGATGGTGGGTGATGGGTGGGTGGGTGATGGGGGCTGGGTGCATGAAGGGGAGGGATAGTCAAGAAACAGAGAGGATGCTGGTGGAAGAGAGAGGAGGTCATAGGTCATATGGTTAGAACTCCCCGAGGGGTAGAGATGGAGAAATCAAAAGGGTGGGCCAGGGACCAGGCTGTAGGTTCTCACGAGCATATAATTTAATGTAATTTAGAAATAGGATTTATGACCAGCAATCAAACACATACTCACATAATGTAGTATGGCCATTCAAGCCGTGATGGAAACCTGTTCTTTGAGAGACTGGATGAACTTTGACCTGTGCCACTGTTGGAACACGTGGGAGTAAGCCAGTTTCCAGGTTTCGGTTATGAAGGAAGATGAGCCTCTTGAGTTGACCTCCAAAGATCTCTGGATTCTGTCATTCCCTCCATCTTCACCGACACCACCTTTGTCCAGGCCACCAGCATCTCCAGGTCGGATGGCTCTGAGAGTCTCAGAACTTCTTTTCTCTTCGACTGCTCTTTCCTCTGTCCATTTTATTTTCCTCCCATCAGCCAGAGTGATCTTTTCAAAACTCAAATCGAACTGGTTAAGTTCCTGCTGAAAACACCTAACAGCTTTTCGCTTCCTTATAGGCTAAAGGTAAAACCCTGGCAGATGCCTAACAAGGCTCTGCGTGATCTAGTCTAGACCAACAGTTCTCAAAGTGAGGTCCTCGGACCCCCAGGCCCTCCAGCATCTTCTCAGGATACCGGAGAGGCAAAGCCACCGTCATCATAGTGATACTAAGGAGTGATTTGCCTCTTCCCAGTGTTGACCTTTGCACAGATGGTGCAGCTGTGAGTATAGTCGCTGGCTCCAAACCGTACTAGTTGTCACTCGTGTTCTTCACCGCCAGTTTAAAACAAATAAAGCACCAGATTCACCTAAGAAAGTGCATGAAGAAACAAGGCAAATTATTAACTCCATTAAGCCTCAGCCCTTGAGCACTTCTTTTGAATTCTGTGCCTGACAAATGGCAAGTGTAAGCTGAAGCCTCCCTGCTGCCCGCTGAGGCGTGAAGGACCCCCCCCCCCGTGGGTGTTCGGGTCGCGGGCCACACTGGCACCTTTCAGTTGTTCAGATGTGGCCATTTGGCGGCCATTGTCTCCAAAGTGAAAAAAAATGACCTTCTTTCCAAGGAAAATGGCCAGTGATAAAATGGGAACTTCTAAGCAAAAATTTGAATTTGAAGAGAACTTATATCTATCACTGCAAGCTTAACAGCTTTGCAATAAAGATTTTTTTCTGAGCTCAGTGGTGATATTAATGAATGTAATTTTCAGGTACTGTATAATGAATTGCACGGCATTTGGAAGATCTGTGTAAACCAGGTTTTCCACATGTCGAATACGTGATGCTGTAATATTCTGCGTAGGTTAAAGAGCCACTCAAAGTGAAAGATAGACCAATGGATTTTCCTGACGGAGTGCACAAAGTTTATTCACACAGCTTCAGCGTCCACTCTGGGCCTGACCTTTAAAAAAGCACCATTTGACAGGATTTGTTACACGTCAGATTTTCCTCACCCACTTCAACTCCAGACACATCACGGCAGACTGAATGTGGAAGCAGGTAGGAGACTCCAGCCATCTTTTATTAAGCGGGGGGTTAGAGCAATTTGCAAAAATATAAAAGTGTTACTCTTTCCACCATTTTATTGCTGTTTTGGAAAAATATCCTCTCAAAAATGTTACTTACGCCCGGCTGGTGTAGCTCAGTGGATTGAGCGCAGGCTGGGAACCAGAGGGTCCCGGTTCGATTCCCAGTCGGGGCACATGTCTGGGTTGCGGGCCAGGTCCCCAGTGAGGGCCATGTGAGAGGCAACCATACATCGCTCTTTCTCCCTCCCTTCTCCTCTCTCTGAAAATAAATAAATAAAATCTTTAAAAAAAAATGTTACTTACATGAACAAACAGTGAATTAATTCTTGGCATTTTTTTTAAAGATTTTATTTATTTATTTTTTAGAGAGAGGGGAAGGGAGGGAGACAGAGAGGGAGAGAAACAGCAATGTATGGTTGCCTCTCACATGGCCCTCACTGGGGACCCGGCCTGCAACCCAGGCACGTGCCCTGACCGGGAATCGAACCGGGACCCTCTGGTTCCCAGCCTGCGCTCAATCCACTGAGCTACACCAGCCAGGGCTAATTCTTGGCATTTTAAATGAATTTTTTAACCGTTGTCCGCTTCAGTTTGTATTATGGTAAAGCGGTAGATGCTAAGAGCCTAAGGGACTCCTGGGACCAAAAAGTTTGAGAAGCACTGATCCAGACCCTCAGTCTGTCTTCCACCACCCAATAGTCCCTGAACTCCCCCCAAAACTGCCTTTCCATCACTCTGTCAGTCTGTGGATGAAAGCGGGCCACAGGTGAAACCAGACAAGCCCGGGGGGGGGCCTGCGTGGTGGACTCTCAGACCCAAAGGCCAAAGTAACCACCTGGGACGGTCCGAACAGCACAATTCCTGACCAGGGTGAGTTGACAGTCATGTCCTCTTCGCCTTATGTGAGCCTGTCCAACTGTCTTTCTGCGTCTAAGGTAGCACACCTTGGGAATGGCAGAATAATCTTTTCCAGACCCCTCAGGGCACGTCCCCCACCAGAGCAGGAGACCACTGGGCCCCTCATTCTTGTTTTGTTCCCTGAGTACCGTCTCCATGGGCTGCACATGTTCTGTTAACTGTCCTGTACCCACTCTTGTAAAACAGGCAGGTGCCTCTCCATTTTGCTTTTTTAATGCAATTCCAGAGATTTCCCCACTTTCCTTTCTCCCACCCCTTATTCCACCACCCATGGATTTCCTGTCACCCTCCTTCTGTCTCCTTCTTCTATTCCGATGTGTAAAATAAGCTACAGAACTGCCCTTCTCTGGATCATTTTCTCCACCCGTTGAGGTTTTGCTTCCCGGCAGTTGTCAATTTGGCTTAAATAAACTTATAAGAATTCTCTGCAGGCTCGGACACTTGTTAACATTGGCAAGTCCCTCCAGCCTGTCTCCCTTCTGCTTCAGGGCCTTTGCACATGCAGTTTCTCCTGCCTGAAACGCACGTGCTCCCCGTGCTCCACCATTCTCTCATTAACCTGGCTCACCCTTCCCAGCACAGCTCAGGAAAGCCTTCTCTCCCCTTGGACCCATCACGTCCATTCTCATCCCCTCCCTTCCGTGGCTCCGTCCCGGGAAACTCCTGTTCTTTCACTCCACCTTCAGACTTGAACTCCTGTTCTGTCCCTCCTTTGTCATTTCCCCTTTTTGCCTCTTTTACAAGTGCCACCTCCTCTGCTATCTATTGTACTATATTAATCACCACCTGTCTGATACAAGAGACGAGAAATTAACCGACATTTTCAATGCTAAGGGCGCCGGCTGATGAGTCTCTTCCTTGAGAGTTCATCCATTTTTTAGAGGGCCCTCATATACCACTTTGCGGGCTGCGGTGTAATTTACCCTATGGGGTTTTTCTTCAATTCAGGAAGAAAAGCATCTGCATTTTGTCATTAATGAAGTCGATTTTCCTCTCTCTTGTAGTCAGAAGTCCCTGCAGTGGATGCTTATTTTTCGTGTCTGCCAGACTGCCCATTTTAATGGAATATCATCTTTTCTGTGGCCCCCATCCCCTTGAAGTATAAACTCAGACCTCACTTATCCTCAGATCAGTGGGAATTAGCCTTATTATTCAATTTTCCTTTACAAAAAAAGTCAGTGATCTCTTATCTATCAGTCTGCCACATGGCTAGGAAAGGTTTGATGAGATTTTCTTTTTGAACTATTGGAGAAAGCCTTTGTAATAGCTCAGGCTATCTGTGCTGCAGGTGAGCAGGTCTGGGGGCGGAGCCTCTCCTGGCTGTTAATGGTGCTGGACAGGCCTCTTGTCCCCGTTTAAGAATGGAAGGGCATTCACTAAAGCTTATCCTGCCTGGAGACTCTGTGATCCAAATACCCGAGAGCCCAGTATGTGCCCAGGCTGTGCTTGCTACCGAGCTGGGCTGCAGCTGCAGGAGAATCAAGCTGGTGCTTCTGGAGAAGAGGACAGTGTCCTTGGAAACCAAATATTAAATCTGTGAAACATTAGGTGCAGTACAGGCTGATATGCACTTTGCAGTATATACATGTATGCACATGTGTGTCTCTATGTTTATTTAGGTACCTGTGTGTGTGTGTGTGTAGGATGCTCACCTTCCCCCAGGGTCCTTGCTAGGTCCTGGGGCAGGGTGGAGGCAGATGAGGGCAGTGTATGAAGGTCAGCTCTCAAGAACTCGTAGGCTTGTAACGGAGATGATTGAATACACAGCCCGCTGCACCCCAAAGCTCAACAGGCAGGACATGTACTGCAAGAAATGTAGAACGAGAGGCCCTCAGAGTGTGCTGACATCATTGAGGAAAGCCATAAAGGAGGACAGCGAGAGGGGAGCCGGGGTTGGCACCCCAATTTCTTTGCTGAGAGTGCAAGGGGGCCCGTGGTGCCCTCAGGAACACGGGGTGAGTGAGGTGTCTGGTTTGATGGGAGGGTCCTCTGCAGTGTCTTGAGGCACATTTCCAACAGTCACCAAATTGTTTCTAGCTCCTGGGCATTTCTGTTCTCTCTAGAACAGGGGATTGAGTACTCCAGGCTGGAAAGACAAGGGTGAGGCGGTGGGGGAGGATGAAACTTGAGAACATATCACTCCCCCTGACAAAACTTGTCTAGTAATAGAGCCGCGGATTTTAACCTTTCGACTACTCAGCTTCCTCTCACCTTCTATCTGGGAGAGGTTTGCAGGCCCGCAAGGTGCTCCGAGGAAGCGGGGTGGCCCATGGCCATTAGCGCGAGCTCTCTGCCCTGAGTGCATTGGATCGTCACGGAGAGCTCTCAGCGCTTGACAAATGCGACAGCTGCCACTCAGGCAATTTCCTAGTGAATGGCCGAGCCAGGTGGAGTGGGTAGATAGCTGGCCTCACCGAACAGGGAAGGCTAATAACTAATCATTAGGTCTCTGAACCTTGCCATGTTACCAATTAATGGGAGAATAAAGTGAAACGAGTAATTAGATAGGTTCCAGCCCACTGGCTGAGCTGCTCTGCTCGAGTGCTGTGCGAGGACTTTGCCTTTAAACATTTTTCCTCAGAACTGCCCTTCAAGGTGTGGGTGGTGTCTCAGCTCCACCTCAGAGATGCGGAGGTCAGAGCACAGAGAGGCGCAGTGACCACCAGCACCACCCGACTGTGCGTGGCAGCACCAACCTTCAAACCCAGGCCTGCCGACCCCGGAGTCCACTCTGCACAGGACACCGCGCCGGCTGCTCACGTGCACGCATCTCCTTTGACCCCCAGACCACCCTGTGAGCTGGGGAGTCGGTATTCATTCTGAACTCACCCACGAGGGACCCGAGGCGGAAAAGGTGGCTTGCTTGCTGGAGTCCACATAGGGGTCACAGGCCGAACCCCGTTTCTGCCCGACATACATGTCCCCTCCATCCTCTGGTGCTTCCAGGCTTTGTCCTCACTGGGGCAAATGCCCTGGGGCCCCCACGGCCGAGCCCTCAGCGTCTTGGTGCCCCTGCATCCCATGAGGCCCCTGTGACAGCAGCAACCCGGGGGTTAGGAGCACTGGTTTTCTGACCCTCGGCCCAGCATTCTGCCAATCCCAGCCGACTGGCTGGGTCTGGGCGAGTCGTTTCCTCTCTTGTAGCGGGCGACCTCCCAGGCCAGCCTTCTCAGGGGCTGATTGATGTGGGATTGAGTTTAATTCATCACCAGCCGTAAACTTCATTATTGAGTGACATGTCTTAAGATGTGGAGCATGGTTTAAGTAATCGTGTAAATAAGAATGTCTGTATTTCCCCCAGGTTATCACTCCTGGTTACGCTGGCTACTAGGCCCCCAGACTCGGCGTGAAAGAGCTCCTGGAGGCCAGGTGCCTGGAGGACTAAGAGCCTTTCTCTCTCTGCTTGAGCCCAGTCTCCGCTGTTGCGTGTTTGACCCCACAACGTACAGGCCTCGTTCTACAAATGCTCAAAGGAGCAGAGTGGCCTGGGGGGTCATGCAGCTTGAGAGGGGTGGGGTGTAGGTCCTTGGAACCTGCCTCCTGCTTCCTGTCCAGCTCCCCTCTGCTTCCTTCTGCTTGTCTGCTGTGTTCTGATGGGTGGTTGCCCCGCAGGCCTCGCTTGCGTTCCTCATACTCTGCACACGGCCCTGCACAGCATGAGTACTAATTCCTGTTGAAGGAACAAATGAATGAGCCTGTAGCCCCATGCATGGCTCTGCTTTGTAGCACTGGGGTCTGTTTTGATGTTCTGTCTACCCTTCCCTACCACATTTTCATATACGAGGTCTGTCCGGGAAAAGTTCAGCCATTATTAATATAATGAGAACGGTTTGCACGCCACTAATGGAACCTGGCAGCCAAGGAGAGTGGACTGGAATGCGTACATGTGAACAATGGTGACTTCACTGTACTAGTCAGTGGGGGCAGTAGATACTGTGGAGTGAGCATGTGTGCTGTGAATGTGCTTTCACATTCAAAAGTATTGAAGAAGTAGACCAACGAGCATCAGATTTTGCGTTCAGCTTGAACATTCCTCTGTGGGAATTATTCGGATGATTCAGAAGGCTGCGGCTATGGGCACCTGGTGATTGGCAGCTTCATCATGACAATGCGCCCCCTCATGCATCACATCTCATGCAGAGTTTTTGGAAAACATCAAATCACCCAGGTGACTCAGCCCCGCTACAGCCCATATTTGATGCCCTGCGACTTCTGGCTTTTCCCAAAACTAAAATCACCTTTGAAAGGGAAGAGATTTCAGACGGTCAGTGAGATTCAGAAAAATACACGAGGCAGCTGATGGTGATTGGGAGAACTGTGTGAGGTCCCAAGGTGCCTACTTTGAAGGGAACTGAGGTGTCATTGTCCTGTGTACAATGTTTCCTGTATCTTGTATCTCCTTCAGTAAATATCTCTATTTTTCATATTACATGGCTGGATACCTTCTGGACAGACCTCGTACACTCCTTGGCCAGGAGAGAAGCTACAAATGCCTCTGGCTCTCCTCAGATAAAATGCATGCATTTTATGGAAATGCTCTGTACTTCTGGAGTCTTCGGGGCTCACTTCATGTGTGTAGGCTATGTTTTGGTAGCTGAAATCCTCTGAATGTGTATGTTCCTCTTAAAATCACAGAGGTTGTCTCTAGTAAGCTAAAGATTTTTTTTTTTGGTCCAAATGAGACAAAATAAGTCATTTTATACCAATGTGGAAACTATATATGATGTATGTACATAAAACTGAATAAAAGTCTTTAAGAAGCTCTATCATAACTACGAAGAAATAACATCAAATGTTCTAGACGTAGAAGCCTTTGCCAGGGAGGGGCTGATGGAGAGGTGGTTCCGAAACAGGATTCTTGATGTTTCTGAGTCACAGGCGCCACGTGTCTCTCAGCTCTCTCCAACTGCTCTTCCCTGGCTCCCGATTGTCCGCTGTAATGCTCTGAGGTAGAGGTTCCCGGGGCTCCCCCGTTGAAATCACCTGGCTGTGTATTCAGTAATACCAACGTCCCTGGGCTTGCGGCTGGAAACCTGTATTTTAGCAAGCTTCGTGGGTGGTTTCTGAAGCACACCGAAGTTTGAGGGCTATTGGCCTCTCCAGTGTGGTCCAACCCCAGCGCCACAGAGGGTCTGTGCAAGATCCTCCAGCGCCAGGGGTTGCCCCTGTGCCAACTCAATCTTCCACCATCTCTTGCCTCCGATAATCCTGGCTGCAACACCGAATAAATGATACCGAATGACCCAGCCCTCCAGCGGCTCTTCCTTCGAACCAGAACACTCGCTGGTCTCTCTCTCGGCCCAGCTGACTCCTGGTCTTCCACCAATGTCCTGTTCAGGAGGACATCTCCCAGACGTCTTCCCTGACTTCTCTTAGCCTCAAAAGATGCCCATGTTTTGTGCTCTTGTAATATTACTATTTTATTTCAAAATCATCAGACATCTTTCCATCCACAGCCAGTGAACTTTCTGGGAGCGAGGAAGGGCCTCATACATCTCTGGGTCCTCTTGCCTGGCCACGCCCAGTACTTAGCAGGAAATCCATCCATGATTTGTTTTGAGATTTACTGATCTAAAAAGCCGGATCAGAGTTCAAGGAGAGGCAGTTTATAGAGGATCATGGTGCTGACATTTGTTGAACAAAAATAGTAACCATGCCCTGGCTGGTGTAGCTCAGTGGATTGAGCGCGGGCTGTGGACCAAAGGGTCACCGTTCGATTCCCAGTCAGGGCGTGTGCCTGCGTCGTGGGCCAGGTCTCCAGTGGGGGCCATGTGAGAGGCAACCACACATTGATGTTTCTCTCCCTCTCTTTCTCCCTCCCTTCCTTTCTCTCTAAAAATAAATAAATAAAACCTTTAAATAAGTAAATAAATAAATAAAAAATAGTAACCATGAAGATCAAATTCCAGGGAAAGAGTAAAGCCTGGAGATGGTGATAATAATAAAAAATCTCTCTCTGTGTGTGCATAGGCACAGCCATAGAGCATGTGCTCTGTGTCAGGCATTGCACTAAGAGCTTTGTGAGCGCAGTTTCATTTAATTTTTTACAGCAGTGCTATGGGGAGGGGGGACCATTATTTTCTCCATTTGATGGATGAGGAGGCTGAGGCTTACAGACATGCAGTGGTGTGCTGAAATACAGCTAAGTTCGTGGGACCCAAAGCCAAGTCTGTCTGATGCCAAAGCTGCTGCTTCAGCCTTGAGGAAGCATGACTGAAGGGGAGCGCAGCAGGCGACACAGAAGAGAAGGAGCAGTCTTTGTTGACAGAGACTGGCCCTGCCGCTGGGCAGCTCTGAGATGTGCCAGCAGCTGCTCTTGCTCCCCCAGTGCAGGTTCCTGGCCTGTGCCACGGAGTGATAAGACTGCCACCTCCAAGAGCTGTGACATCCTCCTATACGTGACATCCTCAGCCCAGTGCCTGGCACCCAGCCAGCACACCGTCGTCTTGGTCATTGTCCCCACTGCGAGGTAGTAGGGTTGTTCTGAGCATGGAAGGAATTAATGCATGTGAGTACGTCCTTCGTAAACTGGGTGGCGTGGAGCCAGGGAAAAGAGTTATTTTCAGATTCTAAACAAAGTGTGGGCCAGCAGGGACCAGCAGGCCCCGGGGGAGTGCACGTGGACAGCAGGGAGAGTTTCGCAGCGCCTGGAGTGGGGAGTGGGCAGCGCACGGCTGGTCCTGGCAGTGGGCCCCAGACTCGCCCCTCTGAAGCAGAGATTTTCACATCTAAAATATTGTGCCTACTCCCTGGAAGGCACAAGTGAAGGGGAACTTCAAAGTGTGTGTCAGGAGCCCCTTATGGCTCTAAAGATTAAAAACAAGCCCTCAAAAGACGAAATAACCTCAGAGCCTTCCTGTGGGTAACCTGGAGTCTTTTTGAGAGGAATACAGGACCTGGAAGAGATTGATATGATGGGATTTTCAGAGCTCCTGTGGCCCAAGAAAAGTGGGAAGAAAAGATGAATGCTTTATCTTCTAAAGAGCGTCCCTGGGCCTTTCATCCCAAGATTAGAAGCCCCGGATGCCAGGCTGTCCCCACAAAGGGGGATTGTCTTCAACAAAAGGTGACGTTGGAGGAGGGGAGGGGGCCCTGCAGTCCGTTCATTCATCCCACAAGCCCGCCTGGAGCAGACACTGTGCCAGGCTCTGGACCAGGCTCCGTGCGCAGAGAGGAGAAGGCCCCTGAGGTGCCCGTGGTCTGGCCGGGCCGCAGCGCGGGAGCCCAGGAGAGGATAAGAATTGTGGGCACCTAAGGAGGAAGCAACCCGCTCTGCTGCAGGGTGTCTCGACGGCTTCCCTGAGGAGGGAACCCCTGCATTTGAAGAATGAGTAGCTTTCTGTGAGAGGAGGAGAAGGCATCTCGGGCCGAAGGAAGGGCATGGGCAAAGGCCCAGAGCTGTGAGCAGGCCTGGCGTGTCCAAAACAAAGTGAGGAGGGGAGTCAGGGGCGGTGGCAGAGGGCGAGAGGCTGGCCAGGCTGACGGAGCCAGGCCGTCGGAGGCCTCACCCACCCAGCCAACAAGCACCGAGGTGACATGGATTCGCTTTCTCTGGATTTTGTCTATTTTTTTTCTAAGCTTCAGCCTTAGGGGGAAACCCCCCCACACACACACCCTGTGCCCTGTGTTTGTCCTGGTGATTCACGCCGAGGGCTTCTGTTCAGGAGTGTCACGGCAGGGGACCGGGGCCCCGGTTCTGCCACCATGTCAGAGCGCTGTGCAAAGAGCCTTTGGAGGAGGGAAGAGAGGAGTCATGCTCTTCCCTCCTGTGGCTGAGCCCGTTCTCCTTGCCATGAGGAGAGAAATTTCTTGTAATAAGATGATACCGTTGGATTAGAACAAGTTGAAAAGAAACAAAATCGATATTGTGCCATTTATTTTATTATATAAAGCCCCGGACTGGCTTGCAGGCATTGTGGTTGGCTTCCAGCCCCTCATGACAAATGACCGTCGCAGGGAGAGTTAAAACACCTCTCACAAGCTGGAGGAAATCTCCGGAACAAATTTTTGATGATAAAAGTAGTTGGGCTTGACGATTTTGCTCAGGTGTAAAAAAAAAAAAAAAAAAAAAAAAAATCTGCTTGTTATCCCCATAGGCATTTCTGCAGGAAATTGCCTGGGCCTGCTTTTTCTCTCTTCGCTCTGGAAGAGCCCAGTTTTGCGCTGACCCCCTCTGCCTTTTCATCAGGGCTCTCCGCCAAGCTGGCCCCTCCACCTGTCGTCTTCTGTTTCATTTTTAAACTCCTCATCTTCATCTGCAGAACCCTCACCTGCCCTTCCCCCGTGTCCTGCTCTGCTGAGTCTTTTCCGTTTTCCTCTGAAAAGCTTCCTCTCAGCATCTCCTAACCCTGAATGTGCACTACGGTTAAAGCTCACAGAGCCGCCAACCGCACGGTGCTGTGCAGAGAACCCGGGGAGTCGGGACAAAGCAGGGCCGGGGCCCTGGCCCCCTCTCTCTGTCCCGCATTGTGAAACAGCACCACTGTGGAGCTGGGAGGGGAGGGAACATTCTAGAGTCCGATACAACGGCGTCGCTATGCACCGAGCACCTACTGTGTGCCAGGCCTTGTGTTGAGTGCTGGGAGCATGAGCGAGTTGGATCCTCACCCAGCCGGGGATGTCTGGGAAGACTATGGAAAGCCAATGACTAGAGGGAATGCACATACCCTGGAGGGAGGAATTCTCTCACTTGAGGAGGAAAGGGAGGCAGCGTGACACTGGGAATGGGGGCTTGGCTGGAGCCAGATGGTCCGGGTGGGTGCCCTGAGTAGCTTTTGTGAGCAGGGAAGGCCACCCACTCTCCCTGCGCCCCAGTTTCTGTGCCTGCAAAGGAGGCGCCTCATATCTAGAGCCCTCAGGAGCGTTAAAAGGTGACTACTCTCTTAAAACACCTAGGGCGACGCCTGGCCCGGAGGGTGTCTCGTAAATGTTGGCGACACCGGTTTCCAAAAGCGTGCCCTTTGCAGGTTTTGAACAAACGGTAGTAAACAAAGACAAAAAATAATGGTAATGCCTGAAAACACAATTTTGGAAAAAAGTTTAAGGAAGAAAACACAACTTCAACCTCAACTTCTACTGACAAAATGAATGCTTCTCTATACCCCATCTGTGTGCACATGTGCCTTTCATAATTTGTTGTAATTTGCAAGCAATTTGAACTCTGCTGTTTTGCAAGGGCTGAGATGGCGAAAACTTGCCCCGCATGGCTCTCTGGTCCTCGTGGTCATGCTCAGGGAATGTCCCAGCGTGCAGCTGTACCACAGTTTACCCCACCCCTGGACATTTACGTGGTATCCAGGTTTGTTTCTTGACTGAAACCCAGCTGTGGAATTATGGAGTCAAAGGGGGTGCTTGCCTTTGAAGGTCGTGCTGCCATGTGCCACTTTGTTTGTCCAAAGGTCCGTCGCAGCCACGTTGGCTGCTGTCCACGCCTGCTTGTGCCCATCCCATGCAAAAGTGCGGGGTGCTGCCTTCATGAAAGTAGGCGCTGATTCTGGGCGTGTGAGGTAGTTTTTAAATATGCATGTCTTTGGGTGTTAATGAGCTTGAACATGGTGCCACAGAACCGTTTATGTTTTACTGTTTCTATTTTCTCTTATGGGACTTGGAACTTCTCTGGCTATCCTCTTTGTCCACTTAGCCATTGGGATTTTGAGGTTTGGTACACACATGCACGCACACACAGTACAAATATTGACTCTTTACCCTGAGCTCTGAAAACCTGACCGTGCAGAGGTGGCCACAGTCCCCACCGACAAGCAGAGAGTAATGGGGATCTGTTTGGGACACTGATTTCAAGGCCTGGTTCCCTTCTAGCTGTTGCAAGAGAGGACCGTTCCCCATCACCATCATAAGTGATGGCAGAGACTGCCAGAGGGTTTCCAGACTCAGAGTCACTTCTAGGCTCGGCGAGTCTAGAAGGTTAGAAAACAAGGTGTTTCTGCTGACTCCAGGGAACCGGAATGTCGCCATGGGCGCTCTGCCTCCTCTGGCCCGAGGTCAGTGCACCCCCAAGGATGCTTCCAGTCCAGCAGCCCTTCACACACTGGAGGGTTTCCCAGGCCCCAGGAACACCTCAGGACTCGAGTAAGAAATGCCACATTAAACATTCAACAGTGACACTTGAGGAGATGACTTGGTTCCAGAGCCACAGAGGGCAAACATCAGTGCACCCGAAGGCACAGAAATTGGGACAACATATTCCATCTTTTAAAAAAGAGTACCAATAAGATGAAAACAGAGTGGGGTCAAGTTCTTGTGGTGTACTCAGGGATCTCATGAGAAAGGCTGGCCTATTTCCTGAGGGTTCGCGGTACATTCTTCAGCGTAGATACACATTTATTCCACTGTTCCTGCTCAGCTGGTTCAGCCCAACGGGGTGGGTTTCAGAAATGTCCTCCGGAAGGAGGGGGTGCAGTGAAAGAACAGCAGCAGCCGCAGCGGCGGATGTTGAGAGAGGGCTGTTTGCCAGGTAGTGCACTCAGCTCCTTAGAGGTGTGATCTCATCATCCCGGGAGCACAGATGGGAACATGTCTGTGACTGCCGTGCTTCCCAGGCTCCTCCGTGGGCTCCGAGAGGGCTCTCCAGGGCAGACCGTCAGCCCCTTACACATTTCTCAGCTCATCTTGCTCCCAACTGAAGAGGCAGCCGTGAGCATCTGAAGTTTAGGATTACAGGACTCTCTGCCCTTCTCCGCGGTCTGCTTTGCTTCCTCCATTTTATCCCTAGCAACCCCGCACTCCCTCTTTGTCTAACCGTCCCCAGTTGGAGCGCCTCCTAATTGCCATCACTAAAGCTGAAATTCTCGAGGTGCTGAAAAAGTACACAGAAATACATCAGCAGGTGCCAGAATTTCTCCTAAGGGGGGATCTCAGCCTTGGGGAAGGATTACTGAGGTTTAATTTACACAACAGCTGTGCTTCTAAATGGGCGTGTAAATCAGTCCAGGGGTAATTGAAAGGCACTAGGGGAAAAAAAATGTTACTTAGAGGAATCCTACGGTGAGCTCCTTTGTAAAACAAATCTCACTGATCCTTTGAGGTCCAACTCTGATGTCACCTCTTCCGTGAAGTTCTCTCTGATCACCGCCTCTGCCCTAACCGGATTAATTCCTCCTTCATCAGAGTGCCCTTAAGATATCAGTTGGTGCCTCTGCCTAGCACCGTGATCCAACCTGCCTTGTGCTATAAATAGATCTTGGCGCAAAAAAGGGTGTGAAATGAATGTTTGCTGAGTGAAGAAAGAAGGAACCAGCAATTTAGACTCAACTCCCTGAAGGGAAGATGTCTGTCTGATGTAACTCTTTTTTGCACACTGCCAGCAAGAACCTTCCTCTCCGGTCTCCCTCTTCCGCCGGTCAGCAGACATTTTAATGAGTAACCAGCAGAAAACAAATTAGCCTCTCTTCACTTATCCTTTGTGTAAGCCCCCTCTCTTAACAACCAAGAGGTGACTAATTTTAAGATTATTGGAAATTTGTTGGCAGGAATCAGAGTAATTAAAAAGACGGAAGGATCCCTTCCAGGCTGCTCACACATTCACTGGATGTCCTTTCCTGCCTTACCTTTCCCAGGCAAAGCAGTCCAAACGGAGGGGTCCTTGGCCCTCTGTGGTGGGTGAGGGTGCTCCTCCGTCTTTGAGGTCACTTCTCCTGTGACGGGGCTGCTGACATCTGTATCCTGCAGGAGACTGGAATGACCATGGCCACATTTGGTGGCACAAACTTCAGGGCTACACTCTTCGCTACTGGCCTTTGGGTCAAAGCAGACAAACCACGGTCTTGAGAGGGAAATCTTGGCCTTGGCCATGGATCCTACCTTGGCCCACTTCTGTGGAGACGGAGTGGCCCTCTATTCAGGAACAAGTCTTGTTGGATACATCAACTTAAGAAAAGGATTTCAATGCTACCTTTGGTTTGATTGACTACCAAAGAAAATAGCTTGGGTCTAAATCTGCAAGGTAGTCTCTGCTTCCCAGTGATTTGCTGCCTGGTGACGTCCATAACAGTTTACTGGGAGGACATGGGAGCCATGTGGTTTAGATGGCCAGGTCCAGCCAAACCACCAGGGAGCTCCGTTCTGCATACCGTTGTTCCGGCTGCCTTTCCTGAGTCAGCTTCGGTGCCCGCTCTGCGGTGGGAGGTGTTACAGGAAACATCGATTTTAAATTTACACTGTATGTGTGAAGAACTTAGCACGGTGTGTGCGTGGCACATAGTTAACTTGTATGAAAGTGTGAGCTGTTGGTTCTTTTACCATCAACAGCACCATTGGTGTCATTGCCGAGGACGTCCCGCCCTGCCCCACTCACTGTCTCACCGCAGGGAAAGTTCTCTCTGGTGTCTGTCCCAGAGGAAACTGAGCTTCTCCTTGAATGACGGGTGCGTCTTCTGTGTTGCAGCAGCTCGTTGTCAAAGTGCATCTTTGGACTTCTGTCTCCCCCTTCCTTTGGTTATCAGAAAGCTCGGAGCCACCTGCGTGACCCCTCCTCACCCCCGCCATCAACAACACTGACCATTAAAGCGTGTGTTTCCTTGTATTTAGTTCACCTTTAACCTCGTGTTTTTATCCTACCTGTGCTCTTCCTTTAACCCTGTTTACCTGCGGATCCATTTTAAAACATCAGTCTCTCTGTCTGCCTACTGTCAGTCTCTCTGTCTGCCATCCGTCTGTCAATCTGTCTGCCTACCGTCAGTCTCTCTGTCTGCCTACCGTCAGTCTCTCTGTCTGCCTACCGTCTGTCTATCTCTGCAAGCCTCCACATGTCCTTTTTTAAAAAAGAACACTTAAGTATTTTGGAAATCGATATTTAAAGCATTTCAAAGGATAAAGCAGCCTAAGTGTTCGTCTCTAATGAATGGATTGCCCAAATGTGCTGTATTCACACAATGGAATATTACTCAGCCTTAAAAAGTAAGGACATGTTGACATGCGCCACAGCACGGGGAACCTTGAGGACACGGTGCTACGTGAACTAAGTCAGGCACAGAAGGACAAACAGTGTGCGACTCCACTCACATGTGCTTCTTCTATAAAACAGAGCATAGACTCTATTCGTGGAGAGTCAAATCCACAGAGACAGACCGTGCGGCGGGGTTGCTGGCCTGGGTGGCGGGAGAAGGGGGAGTGCGTGTCGAATAGATGGAGTGTCGCATTCGCCGGCGGAAAAGAGCTACGGCGCAGGGGGCGGGGGCAGCTGCGGAACCCCGCGACCTGCACATGTAAATGTGGTGAAGATAGTAAATGTTATATGTATTTTAACACAGTAAATAAAAACACAGTGTTTTAGAATATTTCAAAAGAATGAAACTCTTAAGTTATGTTGCCATCTTTCAAGTAGCCTAAAATTGATTTTATTAAAAAGCACAGAAACGGAGACTTTAAATTTGTAATTAATTGAGTCCCCATTTTCTCCATCAGTTAGTCTAACTCCTAATCTTTGGAAAACATCCTTGTTAGGTTGACATTTACTTTTTCGTGGACAAATACCAGTCATAGCGCACGGCACGTAATTTATACCGCACTGTATACTGTGCAGCGCATGGGGTCCTGCCCCGTGAGTTACCAAGCGAACACACTGGGGTGACGGAGCCCAGGACCAAAAAGGGAACATCGCCAGCCCTCCCCCTCCCCCACAGGCCCCGCCCACCACCCTGCTGCCTCCTCCCCACAGGTAGCCACGCTCCTGGTTTCTAACACCAAGTGCTCCTTTTGCCTGGTTTTGAACTTTACGTATAAACACAGTTGGACAACATTATTCCTTTCTATCTGGTGACATTGTGTCGGTGACGGTCATCTGTGTTGTTGCGTGTAGAGGGCCTTCATTCGTTTTTATTTTTGTACGGAATTATATTTTGAAAATGTACCCCAACTTATTTTTCCTACGTTCTATACTAGTTGAGTTGTTTTCCAGTGTCCAGCTATTATGTTGTGTCCTTTTGGGGAACAAGACGGGTAATAGAAGAAGCTGAACTAAATGCATGAGTGAACGCATGCATTTTTTAAATAGATAGCGCCTCTTCGCTCCCAGTGGTTTGGCCATCGAGCCTCCAGGGCCAAGTCCCTCCCCGCTCTGAAGTCCTTGGAGAGCCCGTGTGTTGTCCTTGATGCCATCTGTGCTAGACCCAGCTCAAGTGGCAGCATTCATTCATTCGTTCAGCACATAAGTGTCAAACGTGCACTGTGCACATGTGTTGTTTTGGAGTCTGGGGATACGTCAGGCAGGAGAACAGGCAGCAGGATGTTCTAACGTCGTGAAACTCCCCCACCCGCACGCTGAGGTTTCGCGTCACTCGTGACCTCCAGTCAGCGCTCTTCCCTGCATTGGCCCCTCTCTGCTCGGCCTCACAGAGTCTGGCTCGCACATTCAGCCCTCAACCAAGGATGTGAGGAGTGCCCCGCCCACGGCCAACACCTCTGCTCCCCAGTGCTGATCTCTGCTCGGGAGCTCAGAGGGTCTGCTGCTCTCCACAGCCCTGGTTCATGGTCTATAAGGTGCCTGGGGCTCACCTCATGTTCCCCTTTGTGCCAAGGCCACAGGCCTGCACTGCCTATGGTCCGATGATGAAAATACTTTCCTCAAGAAATTTTCTTAGCATTATGGTTGTTCAAGGCAGGAGTGTAAATTTGCTATTGCTCTGTCATGGTCCAAAGCGGAAGTGTGTGCTTGTCTTTTGAATGGCCCCATATTACTCCATTATATAGGCAGAACTTAATTCTGGTGGATTTTTTAAAGTGAAATTTATTTCCTGGAGTGCAATGAGAAATTTAAGATTTAGAGATTATACTCATTCCTGTCTCTAACTCACGCTCGCTTCAGCAGGTGCTGTGATCGCCTTTTCTCTTTTCTTTTTTTATTGTGATAAAATATACATAACCTGAAATTTACCATTTTAGCGATATTTAAAGTATACAATTCAGTGTCATTAAGTATATTCACAGTGTTGTGCAACCATCAATTCTGGTAGATTTTTAAAGGTAAGTGTATTTATTGAAGTTAAAATTGACTTCTGGCACACAGCAAGGAAGTATTAGACTAAATATGTGGTTTGATCCTGTCAGTGGAAAGAATATTTTTTAATTTGTTGTAATGCTTTTGGCTACAGGTAGCTGAAAACCCAACTTAATCTGGTATAACTCGATTCAGGGAAATGAATTATCTCCCATAAAAAGATGTCAAAAGCTAAAGTCGCTCCAGAGGTGGCTCGTAGGGTAGCTCCGTGACATCACTGAGCATCCTGGTCCTTCCCATCCTTTGTTCTCCAGATGGAATTGTACTGTGAACCCTGCTATGCATGTGCCAGTCCATGACTTGCTGTTTTTACTTGTCAGGATAGTAAGGACGTGCTTCCGTATCTGTGGATCCAGTGTACACGTATTGTTTTTATAGCCTGAGTGTCGCTCCATTTGGGGGCCTTACCACACTTTTTATCACGCTGGTGATGGGGACTTGTCATTTCTACTTTCCCACATTTCAAACAGTGCTACCAGGACACCCCCCCACCCCACGTGTGTGTGCCTTTGTCTACACATGCCAATATTTATGCAGGGTAGATTCCTAGAAATAAAACTGCAGGGTCCAAGAATAGGTGATTTAAAATTTTGATAGCTCCTGCCAGATTTTATGAGGGTATTTTGGGGCCAGCTGCTGCTGGTGTGAGATAAGCAATTTCCAGACTTTCCAACTTTATAAACCAATAAAATTTAAAAACAAACAGTAGAAATAACAAAGAAAGTAGCCAACATTTTATTTTTTCCATGTAAGGGCAATGGAAAAAACAAAACAAAACACCCAAGTACCAATCATTAGCTTGAACCATGTAAAACTGACATTTTACAAAATGTCAAAATAGTCTGGGTTTGTCTGAGTAAAGTAATAGAAATCCTAACTAGAGACCGTGTCTCCCCTGGTTTAACTGAATACTGCCAGCATGATTTCATGAAAGAACGGGCACACGCGCCCATCATTCACGCATGCGCATCTTCATTTGCCTTTCTTGTTTCACCCGTCACGGGGGGGGGGGGACACTTACTCTCATGCCCAGAAGTCACTTGTGTGGACTCGTTGACCTTCGCCCCTCCCACCACTGCCACCACCCATACGTGTGTTCTGTAACTGGGAGGGAGGTCCTGGCCTCGTGCAGAGCAGCATGGTGGCGGGTGGGAATGGGGATGAAGAGGCGTGTGTCCCTGCCCTGGTCCTGCGCACTGGGGGTAAGCCCCTGTGGAAGTGGGGTGAGAGGACCTGTGGCACTTGGCACAGGCAGGACCCTGGGGGCCACAAGAGGCACAGGCTCTCCCTGACTCCCAGTCCTGTCCCCATCTCCTATGGATTTTGGAGAGAGCGGAAGCTTAGGGGGCGTGAAGAGGGAGCCCCCCCTTGCTGTGGCCTGGGGCTCCCCTGCTGGACTAGCCCAGGAGCGAGGCTTCTTCCAGCAGCCTGTGCGCAGTGGAAATGGACCCTTGGGAGTCTGTGCGGGAGATGAAGAACAGGAGGGTGCTGCGTGATGATGAAGGTTCTGGCACTGGTGTGGGTGCTCCTGAGGACTTCATAGGGAACTCTTGGGAACGCCTGAGTGATCTGTGGGGGAAGGTGAGAGCAGGGCGGGCCCCTGGCTCTGTTACTGGGCAGGTTGAGGGCTACTGAGGTGATCAACACGGGCTCACCATTTTGTGTGAAGCTCCAGCCTGTAGACTGAGATTCTAAGATTCTAAGACTAAGTGTGGACTGGGTCTTCTTCAACTTTGACCCCATGTCCCCACCCCAAACTCAGGCTTTGCAAGTGGTAGGTACTCAGAAATTTCCTTGTGATGGCACAGGCCCCATCCCAGCGGTCGGCAAACTTGTCCCATAAAGGGCCTGGTAGAAAATATTCTATGCTCCCCTGGCCATACTGTCTCTGTGGCAGCTACTCAATTCTGCCCTTGCTTTATGAAATCAAATAGACATGGCTGTGTCCCAATAAAACTTTATTTACAAAAGCAGGAGCCAAGTTGACTTTGGCCCAAGGGCCGTAGTGTGTCAACTCCTGCCCTATATTATAGGGGAGAGAACACAAGCAGATTGCCTTAAGATCAAATGCAACCTTCATCATTTATAAGCTGGAGAAGCTCTCCCACCTTCTGGGGCCTTAGTTTCCCCAATTGGAAGGTGAAGATAATCTTCACTACATTCAGGGCCGTCGTGAGAGTTCAGCGAGCCAGTGTGTGGGGCACCCAGCAGAGCACAGGTTGCAGGTGGAGGCTCCAGAACTGACAGCCCACAGCGCAGCTTCCCTTTCCCCGTGCCGGTCCAGGGGATAACACGAAAGCAGGAGGCAGGACTTTTAAGGGCTGACAAAGTGAAATGCTTGGGACTTCGATGTTATTTTAACACAAACCCCAGGCAGTGATGTAACGTCCCTGGTCCTCCTCACACATAGCCTTCAGGTGTCAGTTCCGTAGCATCCGGATTTCATGACATCCATCACAAGCAGCTGAAGGCCTCCAAAAACACAGTCCCAGACAGATGTTGAGCCTGACTGGGGATTAGAAATATCCTTCTCCATTAAGCATAAATTAACTTAATCACCAGATATAAAAGATAAGCAACATAAACAGCGTTCCCTGAAGCGTTCATTAAAATTAATATTCTATTTAAAATTTAGCTTGTATCTTCTAGGACTTGAACCCCTACAAAGAGGTAGTATCTGCTGTAAATTCTTACACCGGCCGAGTGGCCGAGATGAACGAGCTGAGGACAGTGACGCACTGTGCCGTTTTCCCTTCCCTCCTGGATTTCTTTTCACTAACGGGTGGATCTGGACATCTTAAAGAAACAATTAGCCTCATCTTTGACCATTTTCAGAAGTCATCAGACTGATCCAAAGAAGAGAAACTCTGAGTCAAGATGATGAAGAGTGAAGTCTTATTGTTCGGATCATGTTGTGGAAAGTGCTCTTAGGGTAAAACAAGCAGGAAGAGGTGTTGACGCTGCTTCACCAGGACACCCCTGTCTGTCTGGGGGATGCAGCGGGTGGCAGAGGATGGGGATAGCGGTCAGGGCTCCCGGCATTCCTTATCAAACTTCACCTTGAGCGAAATTCAGCAGCATCAGTATGGCAGCGTGGAAGGAGCATTGACGCCAGACAGACCTGACCATGGACCCTGGTTCTTTTTCCCTGACTCTGACCTTAGGCAAGTCTCATAACTTTTCCAAGTCTCGCATTCCTAATCTGGAAAACGTGGAAAATAATGTCCGCCTCATAGAATCAGTGTGAGGGTGAGAGATGATCTCAGTGCCTGGAGCTCACCCCATTCTAGGCGCTCACTGAGTGCTTAGTATCATTTATTTGTCCAAGAAATTGTTGTTGACCATTTGCCACGTGCCGGATTCTAGACTGAGTGTGGAGGAGGTAGAAGGCCCTGAGATCCAGCCCCCACTCTCGAGATGCTCACAGACCCGACCAAGGAGTGAGCCTTGGGAACCAGAGGACCACGACTTCGGGTAACAAGTCCAGCAGGGGAAGCGTGAGCAAGGTGCGGGGTGATGGAGAGAAGGGAGTGGTGTCCTTTGGAGGAAGTGACACGTGCTAGGTTTTAGTGCCATAGACTGGCTCCCCTGGTATGTGGGCAGAGAAGGACATTTTTAGTGGGAGAGTGCCTTGTGTGGAGGCAGAGAGACCTGTGCAGGTATTTCGTATTCGGAGGATTCTGAACAGCGAGGTACTGGTAGAGGGCGAGGAGGTTACAGGGAGGTAAAATCACGATGTGGGCGCAGTCCTGAGGACCCGGGTTTGAAGTGTTCTAGGTGATCCCTCAGCTTGGCCATGGAGACCCTGGGCTCCATTTGGTGCCAACCACTCCCCAGGTGCTCAAGACGTTCATACCGGAAGGTGTGTCTCCTGAAAGGAAGTCCCACTCGCCTGACTTTAATAGAGTTTCAGGGCTGAGAGGAAGCAAGTGAGACGGTTGAAAAGGCACTGGCTGTGGAGGCCCCGGTGGTGGGACCCCAGGCCCTGCTCTATGTCCCCCCTACGGCCTTGCGTGAGCTCCCTGCATAGCGCCGCACACAGCGCGGGGCCCCCAGCCCAGGGCCCACTGACCCCCTCCACCCCGCCTCCCTCACAGTGCAGCTTGGAGGGACAGAGACGAACAGGGATGAACCCCTGCAGCAACGTCTCAGGGTTCAGTCAGGTCTGCGGCAGGCGTCTGAGCAGTGCTGCTGTTGCTGGAAACAGCTGCACACCAATTAGAACGGGATGGGTGTGGAAAGACCGGCTTCCCCGCTTCCCCGCCCGTGAGAAATCTCTGTGTGATTCCTACTGGCTGTCTCGTTTCCCAAAACCCAGACTCTGCCCTTTAAGAAAGCAAAGAAAGGCAAACCACATAGTTATATTTGGTGATTTGTCTTTTTAGCATTGCAAAGTTGACTTATTAGTCAAAACAATAATTATATTTGAGACTACTAAAGAGATCCAGGTTTTTTCTATGTGATCTAAAAAAAAATGTTAATTTACAAGGGGAAAAAAATGGAAACAGTTCCTCACAAAGCAAGCATTATCTCAAAAAAAAAAATGTTTCCCAAACATTTTCAGCTATCTTGACAGCTCAAAACATCGCTTTCTTCCCAAACCCACAGCCCTTTGTTTTAATGATCACTGTGTGGTGGGGGCGCCGCTGCTGTGCAGGGCTGGGCCCGCGTGCAGTTTGAAGTCACACGCGTGTGTCTGTTTCTCAACTGTTGGACTCCGCCGGTAAGGAAACTGTGAGGGAACTGGCAGGTTTCTAAAGTGCATGAAACATGGGGATGTTAGCTGTAGCAGCAAGGCATTAAAGAACTGGGGTGAGGAGTGGGGTCTGTGGCCAAGCTGGCACCACGCTTGGCAGAAGTGTGGGCAAAGCAGAAGTGCGTGGGTGTGGGGTGAGGCTCCGGCTCCCCTCCCTCCACCCCCCAGACATCAGCCTCAGGGCAGGAACTTTGAAATCTCCACGTTGGCTCCTGAGTTCTGACAGGGAGATTTCCCTGCTCCCTGGGAGTCTCATGGTAATTGCCCCTGTGGGCCGTACCCCTACCCTCGCCTCCCCCATGGCTCTTCCACGCACCTTAGGCTCCACCCCCATCATCTGAGTTGCAGAACTGGGCCTTTCCACCCATGCCTGTTTGTTTATGCGTGCAATGGCACCCCCAAAGTTTGTATGTTGAAATCCTAACCCCCAGTAACGAAATAGGACTATATTTGGAAGCAGGGTCTTCACAGAGGTCATCAAGTTACAATGAGGGTGTCAGGGTGGACCCTAATCCAACATGACTGCCATCCTCGTAAGGAGAGGAAATCTGGACACAGGGAGAGGATGGCCATCTACAGGCCAAGGAGAGGGGCCTGGGACTCCAGCTCCTGGAGGACAAACACCGTGTCCGCGTGTGTGTTCCTCTGAATAGACGCTGCAAGTAGTTGAAGAAATCTGACGGCGTGGACAAACAAATGGAGAGATAAGTAGAGAGCGCCGCTGTTGAAACGAGAAATGACTTTATTAGCACTTCAGTGTTTTATGGATTCCCAGAGCAGCACTGTCGACGTGGGAGACGGATCTCCGCATAGTTCATGAAACACCGGCCTGGGGCCGGGCCTTTCTCAAGCCAGCGCTGATTATTCTGCTTAGGGGGCCGGGCCGCCAGCTTCTGACCTGGGCCCGCGGAAGCCTGAATGGGTGTCGTTGGAGGGCTGTGTTGACACCGCCCTTAGCTGAAGAGCTGTCCCCTGCCTCGTGCACCCGAGAGAGAGAAACGAGGGGCCTGACGAAACGTCAGGACCGGGAGGGCCGTGGGGTCCTCTGTTTCAGTCTGCTCACTGTACAGATGGGGAAACAGGTTGTCCGAGGGGACTGGAATTCCCTGGGCCGCGTCCTAGTTCAGGGTGAACTGGGAACCGGACTCGGAGCCACACAGTGCCCGGGTCCCTGCTCGTTCTTCTACCACCAGAAGCAGGTTTCCTCTCCCTCCTCTTAAGCCACCCACACGCCCTGTTTGGGCACTAGATATTCTTGCCTAACCTGCATAGATAGCCCTCTTCTTCGTTCTCCTCCCCTCCTTCTTTCTTCTTTCGGAGGTAGGTATCACTGCCCCTCTTCTACTGATGAGAAGACCGATCGACGTCATGGGGTTAATAACCAGCAGAATGGGGGCTTTATCCCTGGCTGTCTCACTCCCTAGCTCCCTGCCATTCCACACAGTGCACACTCCCCGCCCGCCAGTCAGTCAGTTGCTGTCTCCGTTATCAGACCGGTGATCAGACAGAGCGAGACACCACATTCAGATCACTTTTGTTACAGTAGACTGCTATAATCGTTCTGTTTTATTGTTAGTTGTTGTTAACCATTCACTGTGCCTAATTTCTAAAGTAACCTTCATCATAGGTATGTACGCAGAGGGAAAACCTGGCGCATACAGGGTTCGGTACTGTCTGTGGGTGGTGGAGCAGACTTCCCCCAGAGACGAGGGGACCACTGTATTCCTCTCTGGATTCCATCGCTCAGTGCAATGTCCTCCATAAGTAGCTGTGAAGTAACAAGTGAATTTTTCTTTCATTTTGGAGCCATGGGCATTTCAGAAGAAATAGTCTCCTCTTCTGATCATTGCTGTATGGACAGCCTATGGACCTCCATCCGCATTCCCTTCTGGAGGCATCCATTCCACCAGCTTCCTAGCAGGGCCCCGCCCACAAGCTCATTGGCAGATTGAAAGTCAGCCCTCCCCTGTTTAGGTGTGCTGTTATTTGCTGATCTCCACGCTCAGACTTGGGGATCATAGGCGGCGTGCCTTCCAGGAGCCCCCAGCCTAGCGGGGCAACTTGAACAAGTAACTCAGATCTGATGAAGACCAGAGTCGGAGTTAAAGGAGGCACTGGCGATGAGCTATGGGAGGAAGGGTGATTAATTCTGCCTGAGGGAACGAGGGGAAGGTTCACGAGGAAGACAGATATAAAAAATCTTATTACAGAAACTCAAAAATAGAGTTCACTGTTTCCAATTCTGGCTGTTGAGGGTGCTGACTCAGATTCATAGCTTTGAGAAATGGATCTAAAGAATAATTTGAGATACAAATCTCAACGACTACTTTCTATGATTAGGGAAGTGTCTGTGGGTCACTTGAAAATGTTGCTTAATTTCATTACTTTTAGTTTTACACACTCCTAGGTGAAATATTTTTAACTCCACACTTGTGTTAAAATTAATAGAAAAATATGTCACGCTATTCTATTGTGATGTCAAGTAGTTAACTTTAGGGAAAACAGAAGAGTATAGATTTTTAAAAAGCCTTGAATTGGTGACTATGAATTTATTCCTTGGCAGCTTATAAAGTCACAGACTGAAGCCAGATTATAGACCAAGAGCCGTAAAAATGTTAATAACTTTTGACTCAGAAATTTCACAGAAGAGACTTTACACCAAAGATATAAACAAAAATTGTAAGAAAGACTTACTGTGTAAAAATGTTCATCCATGTAGTGAAAAATCAGAAATATTCTAAATATTCATTAGTTTGAAAGAGTCATTCAGTCATGAAAGATATTTATAAATAATTATGGTGATATAGCAAAAGACTTATAATAAAATGTTAAATGTAAAAGCAGGCTCCAAAATTATACGTATAGTATGATTTCAACTACGTGGGAAAAAATGATATTCATAGAAGAGGACTGGAAGGGAATTTATCCAACTATTAAAAGTGATCATTTCTGGATGGTGAGATTATGTAAGAGAGTTTTGTTCTCTTACCTACACAGTTCTGTATGTTTCATGTCTTCTACAAAGACATATGATATTTCAATACAGAAACCAGAGATATTAGAGAGAACCCCGCAACTGGGACTTGGTAGGAATACATGGCACAGACCAGCACATTCAGAGGCCTGGGGGCCTGGGCTGCAGGAGTCAGAGAGTTGGGAGAACCTCTCAGAGTGAAAGAGCATGGCCAACCGAACTTGGCTTTGTCTGGGTCCATAGCTGGGGGTGCGCGATGTCAGCAGGAGTGTGGAAGGCCAGGCACTAGTGCCCACCAGTAAGCAAGGCCTGGTGGCCTCATGACCTCATGACAACGAGCTTGCCTGATTCACAGCTGGACCAAGACAGCATATGGTGGAAGAAGCAGGCAGGGAGCCCAGTCGAATGGGCGGGGAGCTCGGCCAGGGCATCCTCCTAGTGGGCGACTCCCAGAGAGGTACCAGCCGGGCACTGAGGCAGAAGCTCCGCTGGGTGGCGGTGACCACTTCCGTGAGAAAGGGGTTCAGATCCGCTAGAGTCAGATCCGTCCTAGAGGTGAGGATCCCCAGCTTAGGCAAAAAGAGCAGCCCTGGGGCTAAGGTGACTGGACTCCACCTGCTGGGCCAGGCCTGGCACAAGGCGTGGACAGGGCTGAACTGGCTGGCGGAGGTCTGGGGGCTGACTCTGGGGGCTCCAGTGCGGGGGCCGGGCTGGGGAGCAGTATGTTTAGAGGCAAAATCCCGTGGAAAAGCCAGGCAGTTGTACATGTCCCCTTGACGGTCATTATTAAATGTGGGAATATTTGTAGGTGTTAGTGTTTTCTGCAGTGTGGTTTCCAAAGAGAGTTCTGTCATGAAGGTGGGAATTCAAGCAATTCATGTTTTATTTTCAGGCTGAGTGTGTGGAGCGAAGCCAGCCTGTTTGTCTAACCCGCGTCGCGGTTAGTATCCCTGAGCTGCGCTGGAACAGCCTGCAAAGCCCTAGCTGTGAAATGACAGGATGGATAGCATTCCGTTCAAAGCACAGAAGCAAATACACCTCTGCGTTTTCTTTAAATGTTTTCCGTTTACCTCGTCCTTTTAATTTCATCGTCGCGTTTGTGCTCCCCGACGGGTTTGTGGTGTGTGGACACAGTCAGCCGACAGAGGTTGCCCCATGCCAGCCACTGTTTACACCTGGTGGTATGTGTGTGCAAAATGAGTGTTTTAACACATTTACAAAAGTAATACATAATTTCGTATTTTATATATTATATGTATGTATGTACATTAACGATCACTTAGTCTTTATAACAACCTTGCAGGGGAGATATCTCCATTTTAAGAGTGAGAAAGCAGAGGATCAGAAGTGCTAAGTGACTTGCCCAAAGCCACACAGCATCTGAGTGGCAGAGCTGGGACTGGAACCCAACTTGAATGTTCTTCCCCTCCTGACGGGCAGAGGAGGGGCTTCCTGCTCCTCAGCGTTGGGGTCTGCGCAGTGATCCTTGTGGGCCCTGCAGACCCCGTGGCTGATGCTCAGGCACCTCCAGATTTCCTTCCACATACCCTTCTGTGCAACCACGAGCACATCAGTTCCCATGTGTGAGAAGCGTGAGTCACTCCTGTTGGGAATAATGAGAAAACGAGGACCTGAAAGGTGGGGAGGGACGAGGGAGAGGAGACAGGCACACAGAACCAGTTGGCCACTGAAGCTGGCAGTGAGATCAGGCAGCCGGGGGGTGTGGCCGCTGCTTCAGAGCTGACTCCCAGTGTGTCAAGAGGAGAGGAGTTACCTGGGTGATGTGGGCCAATGGGGCAGCTCCTTGGCCTGGAGTTAGGAAGTAGGGCCGAAGTCCTGCCCCCAGAGCTAGTGAGGGGGCAGGAGAGTGTGACAGGCATGCTAGGAAATTCCTCGGTATCTGAGCATCCTGAAGGCGGGAGCACCCCAGCATTTCACATTCGCCACACCCAATGACTCAGGGAGGACCCAAAGGTGGGCTTCAACAACTGGTCATTCGGTTCAAGGTAACTGGATTTTTAGTCAGGGAACACACACTCACTCACCCACTCACACATGCAACACACACACACAGAAACACAGACACACACACACATGTAGAAGTGAGGCTCATCGGGAGCCTTTTCTGCAACCGAGCAGAATATATTCCAGATATCTCATTCAGCCTACAAGGGAGAAGACCCTGAAAATGTGTGGGGAGGAGAGAAGGGCAACTTATCGCTCCTAAATGGAAGACATATGAGGTAAAGATAAGACATGTTATTTAGTCCTATATCTTTATTGCTTCCTTTCCACAATCGTAAGACTTTCATAAAGGGCTTTCATCAGTTTGCTCCTGCCCTGGGTACCCCCAGCTTTTGTCTGCAACCACGAATCTTTCATCGTGAAGGAATCTGACCTCCGGGTTTTGGAACAAAACAGGTCTCTGTATCTGCGTCTGTGTCTCAGCATCCTTACGGAGCGCTCTTCTTCCAGGAGTCTGCCTGGTTCAGCTGTGAGCCGCGGGCCCGGCGCTCGGCACGTGGGAGGTGCCACGCGTTTATCTGCTTGGTGCCAACTTAGAGACGTCTGGCACCTACAGCTCGGCCAGGCCATCGGGGGAAGCGTGGAATGCAGGTTGTCACGCGGCCTCCCACGGGTGCCTCGTGTCCTCAGCCTCTCACTGCTCTGCTGGCCGGGCTAGAGAGGCCCCCGGGCCAACCTGCAGCCGCTCTGTGGAGGTCACTTGTATTTGTCTCACGCAAAACAGCTTGCAAGAGATAGTTCAGGATGCTTTCTGGTTTCAGCTGCCCAGGCATCTCTATGGAGAGAAAACTCGGATTCCCCCCAGTTTCTGACAGAATATGTTCAGCGAAGCTTCAGCTCTCGAAGCTCTCCGTAGTCAGGTCCGGGCCCGCGAGTCCACAGAGCCGGAGCGCTCCTCCCGTCCTCTCCCTGCAGCCACATCGGTCTGTAGGGCACAGCCCCGCGGGCGCAGGCAGGGGGTGGGGCAGCGGAGGTGGAGGTGCAGTTAGGACTCTTCCCAGTGCTCCCGCAGTGAGGGGGAAGCAGCCCGGCAGAGGGAGAAAGAATGATTTCGACAAAAGAAAAACTTGACATAAATCCCTGTTCGGCCATTTATTTACGTGCTGTGTGACTTTGGACAAATTACTTACACTCTCTGAGCCTCAGAGTTCCTCCTCTGTCAAATGGAGATAATAATACCCAACTCATAGGATCGCTGTGCAAGCTCAAAGTCATTTTTGTGAAAGCGTGGTCACGACTGTGTTAAATCCCACACGGCACACGCCCCGATACACACTCGGAGAAGGTCGAGGAGCAGGCGGCGGAGCCCTCCCGGGAAGAAAACAGCGGCATGTTGGCAGTGGAGAAATGTGGGTGGTGAAACAGAGTCTGGGCTATTTTTTTCCTTTTTCTGCTTTTCAGTATCTTTAAACATTTTTTCCCATGAACATCTATTGACTTTATAATTAGAAAAATAGAAAATAAACTAAGAAGCATAAAATAGTAAAAAAGAGGTAATATACTTTACGTACCAAGCATAAGTTGGCACTTGGTAAATGGTAGCTATTTTTACTAATTAGTCATTATACCTAATAATAATAATTAGGAGTAACGATTTCCTCTGGGACCAGAGGTTGTGAATTAGTCTGTTGGTGATGGCGGATGGCTCACAGCTCCCTCCCCACTGAAAGGCAGTTCTGGGCTCACTTCCACCTGGGGGCCCCCCTCGCTCCCTCCCTGGTCCTTCTGCCAACACCCCGAGTTCCAGGCCCCACGCTGCTCCCGCTGCTGCCTCCCTTCCTGCAGTGCAACCCACAGGCAGAGCCCCGGTGCCCACGGCAAAGAGGAGTGTGCTTCCAGCAGGCAGAGGTGTTCCAGGGAGGAGCTCGGCAAAGGAGAGTGGCATGGCGGACATTGCCATCCCTCTGTTGGTGACAGTCCCACTGTCTAGGGGGCCAGTGGGAGTGAGAAGGTGGAGAGTCACATCTGTTTCTTCTGTGCGGTGCTGCTAGTGGGAAGATTATGGAAGTTAAAAATGGCTCCTTCTATCTGCAGTTGTTGCGGTAGTAATGGTAGGGTCAGGATTTAGCCAAAGTGAGACTTTCAGGTTAAAAAGTCCAATAGGTTCAACCAGAGAGAATGAAAACTGTGCATAATAGGAGGAGGATGCGAAATCCCTAACTAGCTGTGAGCAGGTGGGTCAGCCTCTCTGAACGCGTGTCCTCAGATGGAAGTTGAGAGATCCGCACAGTCGGTCCCTGCGGCCCCAGGAGTTTTCTGTTCCATGACACGCTGATTATAAATGCAGTCCGTTCTGAGACGGAAGAGGACTTAGAGGTCTTCTCTGCTCCGCGGGCAAACTGCCAAAATGTGATGGCTAAGACAGCCAATGACGGGAGCTCTCTCTGGGGCCGGCACATCAGTATGGCCCCCAGAGGTGACAGATGATGGCAGGACTTCAGCTGGTGGCTTCTAGAACAGTGGAGACAGCACATCAGACACAAGTGCTTGCGATCCCACCATTGCACCCGAGTGTGGACGCTGAGCTGCCAGGTATGAGGAGGCGCCCTGTGCCGGGAGCGGAGGCAGATGCCGCCCATTCTGTACGTTGTCCCTGACCCCTGCGGTCCCCGCAGGGGCTGCACGGCCACTGGTTCACGCATGAAGCAGTGGAGACTTGGAGGCTGGCTTGTGTTTTCCCTGAACATTAGCTGTGCAGCTACATTGCGCTTCGTCCATGGCACTGAGAATGGACAGGGAGCAAGGTCACCCTGCCCCCGTGGAGCTGGGAGCTGAGAAACAGCTGCAGACAAGTAAACGAGCAGTTACAGTCTAGTGCAAAAGGCTTGGAAAGAGGTTAAAATAGGGTGTCGGGGAGGGAAGTAGAGGGGGCCATTCATGCCTGCAGAAGGGTGGGGCGAGGTGGCATGTGACATTCTGGGCAGAGACAGCAGCACGGGCAAAGGCCCAGGGCTGGTGAGTCACAGAAGGACTTGGTGAGCATTGCAGTCTGGCCAGAGTTCACGTGGGTGTGGGGCATGGCATGGGGCTGGAGAGGACGTGGACCCAGATTGTGAAAGGCCTTGACCAGGCCAGAGAGTTTGTCCTGCAGGCAGCACGGAGCCAGCCATTCATGCACTCATGCACTCAGCCCCTATTCCTGAGCACCTACTGTGTGCCAGGTCTGAGGAGTCAGTGGTTCGAACCCCCCCCCCACCTTTGTGAAACTGACATTCTTTATTGGGGCTGGAGGGCGATGGACCATAAAATGTAAATGAGCAATGTCTATGCTCTGATGAATGGTGGTAAGTGCGGTAGAGAACTAGGGAGCGAGGAAGGGGCGCTGGAGGGCTGGGGGAGTGTGGGTTACAACTGTCTGTAAGCAGAGCGGTCAGGGGCAGGGGGCTGCCTGTCTGAAAAAGAGTTTTCATAAGCACTCGAAGGAAGTGAGAGAGAGAACCAGGAACAGGGTCAGGGCTGCCAGTGACACGGTCAGATCTGCAGTTGGGCTGTGGCATGGAGGGTGTGTTGAAAGGGGATACGGGAAACCAGGAGGCTGGTGAAGAGGCTGTGGCATTTCAGGTGACCCACCAATGAAGCAATCGGGGTGGGGGGCGTGGGGAAGCTGAGGTGATACACAGGGATAAGAGTTGTCTCCTCGATGCGGTGAAGAGCGCGAATTAATCTCTCTGCTCTGGTTTCTGGTCTGGGCACTGGGTGCGCGGTCATCTGTGCTCAGGTTTGGGGCAGAAGATGATGAGCTTAAAAGTAACCTGCCCATGTGCACGCAGTTCACAGCAGCATGATGCACGGTAGCCAGAAGGTGGAGCGCCCCAGGTGTCCTCCGATGGACGGACGATAAACATGACGTGGCGTGTGCTCGCAGTGGAATGTTGCCCGCCTTCGAGAGGAAGGATGTGCGTTACAACACGGACGAACCTTGAGGCCATCCTGCTGAGCGGGATGAGTCAGTCACAGAAGGCCGAATGCTGTGTGCTCCCACTCACGGGAAGGACCTGCAGCAGCCAAGTTCCCAGAGACAGAAAGCAGAGGGGCTGGCGGGGAGGGAGGCGTGGGCAGTGAGCGTCGAACCGATACAGACGTTCAGTTTCACTGGAAGATGAAAGAGTTCTAGAGAGGGGTGGCCGTGACGGTTGCACCACTGAGCTGTACCCTTAAAAATAGTTAAAATGGTAAATTTTATGTTATATATGTTTTATGAAAATGTTTTTAAAAAAAATTTTACAGCCATTGGCCCGCAGTCACTCGACAAGCAGGCCCGCCCAGCCCCGGCGGCCCTCTCGCACCCCGGCCTCTCGTTCTCAGCTCTCCGCCTGCAGCTGGTCCCGTCTCTGCACAGGCCGCGAGCGCCTGGCGTGCTACGTGGTGACTCAGTCTCTATTTTTTTTTCACCTACCTGGTGGAGACAGGGCTTCATAGGACTGTTGCGAGAATTAGGTGCGTTCATACATGTCCCACGCCTGGCACAGAGGAAGCCCTCATTCCCTCTCACTACATGTCACCACCATCCTCGCGGCAGAACAGGCTGGCTTCGGTAAAACGGCGCAGACCTAGACTGGAATTCATCCTCCAGTACTGCTGAGCTGTGTGGCCTCGGGCGAACCACTCACCCATCCGAGCCTCAGTCTCTGCCCATAAAGAGTAGCTGATAAATCCCACCCAGCAGGGATAAGGGCAGACTAAATGGGACCTGTGGTCGTGGGCCCCGGCGGTGCCTGGGTGCCACAGCCTCTGACGAACAGTCACTGCTACAGTGGGGACCCGAGATCACAGTTATGCAAGGCAGAAGTTGACGCAGTGACAGGACAGGGAGATCTGGGCAGAAACAGCACCTCCGCTCTGCAAGCGGAGATGTTCTCAGAACCCTGAGATGGCACCTTTGCGTTGGCTTCAGTACCACGTCCGTGTCTGACAAGGAGACCTATCTAGCCACGTCTGGGTAACAGTTCCTGAGCCCCTGCTCTGGGCCTGGCCTCACACTGCCGTGGGAGAGTCGGAAACGAGTCTGATGGAGGCAGGGGGACTGCCTGCAAAGAGCTGACGTGGGCCCAAGGAAGAGCTGAGGACGTTCCCGCAGCAGCAAACTGTACTGGGAGTTGGGAAACGGGCGCTTCACCCAAGTGCCAGGAAGCGCTGGACAAGTCATGCCCTGTCGCCAGACTTCAGTCCTTGTCTACACACAGAATGAGGGTCCTGGACTTGCTGGTCTCTGTGACTTGAAGCTATTTCCTTCCTAAATGCATCAATTCCTTTGGTGCTCCCTCTGGGAGCAGTCTGTGGGGCCAGAGTCACTGCCCTCTGTGCTATACGCACCTGGCCTCAGTGGCTTGGAGGTCACCAGGATGCACTTGCCCCCGTGGCATGCTGGGACCCCAGCAGCAAACTGGTGAAGAAGGAGACAATGCTGGGACCCAGAGACCTGGAGTAGGGACTGGAGGCCAAGGCTGCAAGCATCAGGAGTAGAGACTCCACAGCGGGGGAGCTCTGGGCATATTGAGGACTAGGCATGGCTCACCCCAGGCCCCGCTGCCCCACTCAGAGCCATTCAGGCCTGACTCCCAAGGAGCACACCAGCCAGCTGCCCTGGCCAGAGAGAGGAAGCTGTGAAGGCAGGCATACTGTGGGCTTGATCTGCTCAGATTGCATCCCTCCCAGAGGGACAAAGGAGAAGAAGGCAGCTTTTGTGTGTTTGCTCCCAAGGAGCCTCTGCCTGGGAGAGCTTGAGGAGTTTTTCTCTTTGGCCCACCTTCCCCCTTCACCTGCCTGGCACTTTCCTAATTGTTGACCTGCCTCTGGTCCTCTCTCCATCTCATGCCAAGGCATGGTCTACTCGCTTCACATGGGTTGTTACACAGGTGCTTTCTTATCCGAGCCAGAATTGAATCAAATCCAGCCAAGTTCAGGTCCCGGGGATCATTAGTATGTGCACAGGCAAAGCCAACTGCAGTCGATTAACGCGGGGAGAGAAATTGCAGTATCGCTCGACCACTGCGGCTATCCATATGCATGAAGCCCGAGGACCTGACTGCCTTGCAGAATTAAGCATCACCTTTAGAGGGACCAGTTTCAGAGAGCTTGCTACTCCCTACCCCCACTCCGCCCCCGCCACCTGCCTCCCTGCCAGGCAGAGTAGACACCGCTTCAGGCCTGCAGGCACGAAAGAAGCGGTCCTCACTGCCCGCATACAATCTGTGTTCTGGAAGAGTTTGATGGGCTTCTGCCACTCCAGAAATTGGTCACATTTAGAAATACTGAGCTTCAGTGAACATGTCATGGCTGTATATAGGAAAAACATACTATTATCTCTAGAGCTTGCCTGAAACAACAGGCTTGTTCCTGAAACAGATGTTTTGTGAAACCCACTGTGACAGGCTCATCAGAGCTGGAGACGGGCCAGCACTTAGTCACCAGCCTCACAAGGACACGGCCGTCTCTGCCGGCTCCCCGTTCATCCCCCACTCCTGTGCTCGCCGGAGATACTCCCTGTGGCTCCTCGTCCTGGCTCATGGGTTCTGAAGTTAAACATTTTACAAGCCTGATATTATAGGATGGAAGTAGTCGGCCAGGGGTGCCCTGGGGAGAGATTTCTAAGATAACGTCTCAGAATACCTTAGTTCGGTTCGGCGAACCTGTGGGGAGGGAGTACTGTGCACTGGGCATTGTTCTGGTGGCTTCCAGTTCCGTTATCTCAGGGAGGAAACCGAGTCCTCAAATGTTGGCTCCCAGGGCGGTTGCAAGAAGTCACCGCAAACTTGGTGGCTTAAAACCACAGAAACGCATTCCCGCCCAGTGCTGGAAGCCGGAAGTCGGAAATCAAAGTGCTGAGCCCCTCCTGAGGGGTCCTCCTGGGAGAGGATCCGCCCTGGCCCCTTCCAGCCTTTGGTGGCTCCCGGCGCTTCTTGGTCTGTGGCTGCAGCCCTTCAGTCCCTGCCTCAGTTGTCCCACAGCCTCTTCTCTGTGTGTGTCAGATCCCGCTGCCCTCCTGTTTTGCGGATCCCTGGCACTGGATTTGGGGCCCATGTTAAATCAGGATCATCTCATCTCTGAGATCCTTAACTCGATAATATCTGCAGAGACCTGTTTCCAAATAAGGTCGCATTGACAGATCTCAGGGGTTGGGGTGCTGTTCCGCCTGCAGCGGACCCCTAGCTATCATCTGGTGGGGTCCCCTGAGGTCATACAGTGAGAAAGGGTCGCAGTGGCGAGGAGACCACAGGCCGGCTGGCTCTGAGCCGAGACCCCCAGCCAGTTTCTGGCTCCGAAGAGACATTCCTGTGGTCCATCTCAGAGGCAAGCTGAGACGCAAACACGGTGCCACAAGCCCCTCCCTTAAAAAACCTGACAAGTCGGGAAGGAGCTTTGCTTGTTGTTATGAGTGAGGGCTCCCAAGTCTAGCCAATCCGGATGACCTCAGGCAAATTGTGTCCCTGCTCTTGTGCCTCACGGGGAGAATGTCTCCCACGGAAAATGGAAGTCCTGGTACGAATGACGGCAGCCTCAAAGGGCTGTGGTGAGGATCAAATGAGGGAGCGTGCTCGGCATGCGGGCGGGACATCGGCCAGAGCCCACGCACCGCGACCCCACAGCCTCTGTGGCAAACCCCTGTGCTTGCCGTTTCCGCCACTCGGGCTCCCCACGGTATTGGAATCAGAGCCTCTGAATGGAGAGGGGACAGTGGAGGACTTCTGTGCAGGTCCCCAGAAACCAGGGTGAGGACGCGAGAAAAGCCAGAGCTGACTTTGGGGTTTTGAGCTTGGCTCCCTGGGACGGTGAAGCTGCCAGTAACAATGTGGAAACGGCATGAAGCGGTTGGAGGCGGGGCGGGGGTGGGGGGGGGGGAAGTTGGGGAACAAGTTGTGTGCAACTCGGATGCCAGTGGGACATCTGGGTGGATTTGACCGGCAGGGGTTGAACTTAGAAGGTGACTTTTAAAAGCCAAACAGAGCTTAAGAAGGAAAGAATTGGACCCATTTGGAAAAGAAGTGCCATGAGGTGGAGCTTTTTAAGAAGCAGAGAGCAAACTGTGGGGAGAAGACGGCAGTGCCAGTGCTCACTAGTTCCTGGTCACAGCGCTCATTCTTCTTGCCTGGAGAGCGGGCTCACTGCCTTTTCTTCCCGAGCTGCTGCTCAGGCTGCGTGAGCCCACGAATGGGAGGCTGCCCCACAGACCGGGTGCTGGGCTGCAGCAGGAGCCGGGGCACGCGCCACGGTTCCCGGTGTGCCGACGCGACCCAGTGGCACGAGCCGAGGAATTAACATCTGCCCATTTGCTGGGTCTGAATGGGCCTTTCTGGTGACCTCTCAGTCCAGTTATAATCACCAAGGGTCGTACGGTAAAAACAGGAATTTCTCCGTTCCCTGGTGAGGGGTGTACTTCTGCCAGCGGTTTTTGTGAAAACAGATGAGGTTACTTGTCTCATGAACCTTGTGGCCCATCCCCCCACCACCACCTCCCAAAGGTTCCTCTTGCTCCCCAGTTTCCATGTTTTGCAGGACAGGGTAGTCAGTCAACATTGTCATGACAACCAAGGAAGAGGCCAGCTCTGACTTCAGCTTGCTCTTTGTCAGTGGGGGAACTAAATGATCGACTATTCCTTGTTTTCTTTCTTGGGGAGGGGTCCCCACCACAGGCCCGTTGGCACGGAAACCTTTCATCCCCACCAGGTGAGACGGTCCCGTAGGGCTGTCATTGCATGTATTTGAAGGGGTGTTCGGAAAGGCTGCTGTGAAGGAAGGAAGGGTCAGGACTGGATGGCTCTGGCCACGGTGTCACAGTAAGCGCACTGCCCCACGGTGTCTCAGTAAGCGCACTGCCCCAGAAGGCTGTCCCTTGAGCAGATGGCGGTGAGCGTGTGCCGCAGCCCTTAGACCCCAATCCATGCGTCTCCAAATCTTGGGGACGTTTAGGCTGTCTCGTACTGAGCACCAATGATACGTCTGGCTTTCTTCGGATTCCTTTACACTTGGCATTCCATTTAGGGCTCAGTAAACCCCGTGCACCTGGCGGTATTGTCACCGCTCTCCAAATGAGGAAACCGATGCTCGGAGAGGTCAGGTACCTTCCCCAAGGCCACTCAGCTGGCAAGTGGCCGTGTTGGAGTTAAAACCCAGGCATTTGATGCATGATTCCTATGACACTACCACCCTGCCTTAACCTTGTACTTGAACTTAGGCAATCTCTTAGAGTATCTAGAGCCATCAGGGAGACATCATCTAAAAAATGTACCACGGTAACTAAACATTTAGTACTTCCGTGGGAAACAGCCCCGCGAACTGTCTGGATGTCTGCTTGGGGAATTGTGCAATGACAAGTGAAATTAAATACTTTAATGGATGTTGACAACAGCTCTATGTTCGGGGAATTCAAATTGCATGGAGAAAAAAGTTAGACTTTCTCTCTGGACCTGATTGCTAATATGCATGCCTAATTTACTAGCTGCATTTTTTAAAACCTAATTTCGTTAGGACCAAAGTTCTCAAAGGAAAGGAACATTGGGGATTGGAGGACACAGTTAAATCTTCCCAGGGGGAGGCTGGGCGTGAGCTGACCCGACGACCCTGATTTCTGAGGGGCTGTTCGGTAAACATGTGTCGAATGAGCAAGACCAGCTACCGTTTCTTTAGCACTCCGGCCAGGATGCGAGCCTCTTGTCTGTGTCCTCCCGCTGTGTCCCTGGACCCTCCGTGAGGTGGGGCCCAGTGTCCAGTTCCATTTTACAGAAGAGAAACCGGCTGAGCAATAGCAGAACTTCCTCAGGGCCGTACAGTTAGTACGGAGGGGACCCGGGGTGACTGTCAATCTTACTATTACTGCCAGTCACCGTGGATGTACTATTATACTAAGCAATGTCTTCATAGAACCTTAAGCTGAAAATGACACCAGAGGTAACCCTGCCTGTCTTCTTGCCTTTGGACGAAATTACACCAAATTCTTTATGTTATTTGTCTTAAAGAAGACTTTTCTTACACAGTCGTTTCTCAGCACTTTTTTTTTTTTTTGGCATCACCTAGTAGATGTGGAGTACTATGAGGGGAGCAAAAATAGATTTTATTTCCGGCAAACTAGCAGTCTATGGGAGAAAGAAGCCACAGGCTTCTATGGCTCTAATAGAACTTTGGAAAATGACAAATTCCACAAGAGAGGGGCAGAGGAAGTGCTGTGGGAAATCCAGAAGAGAAGATTTCTGGGTGGGAGGGGCTGGCTGGTGTTTGCAGTGAGCCTGGAAGGAGGAGCAGGGCCAGGGCCTGGCTGTGGGCACAAGGGTGAGCAGGATGGCACCGGGCCCAGGGGCCGCTTAAGCTCTGAGGCACGAGAGGATCTAGGAGTCGTTTCCGTGTGTAAATGAAATGGCCCACGGAGGCTGTGCAGGGCCGGGAGCAGGTCAAGGACCGAGGCTTAGGAGACTCCCTGCCACTAAGCATCCTTAGAGGAAGAAAAGCGGAGAGTGGGAAAACACCAGGAGAATGCATGGACACAGAATGAGAGTTTCAGAAAAAAGTGGCCAGCTGCATGGGACGCTATAAAGAAGATGAGCTGGAGAAAGATCAAGGTCAATGGCAATAGGAAGTCCAGTTAGAAAAGGAAGCAAAGAAAGTCTCAAGGCAGACTTTGAGAGATCAGTGTGTTTGAGGCAGCAGAAGCGGAAACCAGGGTGCTCATACTGAGGTCAGGAGGGGATGGGGCACATAGAATGATGTCCTGAGGTCACGCTCCCGGGGTGACAGCTGAGATTGCAGTCTCCTAGTGGAGGGCCAGCGGGGAGCCCCCTTGGCATCCCCTAACCTTGCCAGAAGCCTAGAAAGAGCAGGGTCACAGGAGTCAGACAGACACAGATGACCGCCTGACACTGTTTCAGAGGCACGTGACTATGTACACGCCATTTAACCTGGCTTTAGCTTTGCTTGAAAAGCAGCCGCCGCCGCCACCTACCTAACGCTTGCCACCTGCCAGGCCTGGTTCTAAGCGCTCTGCAGGTATCAGCCCATTTAACTCTCACAAGTGTGTGACGCAGGGAGAATGATTATCCCCAGGCCACAGATGAGGACGCCAAGACACTGATAGGTGAAGGCCCTTTTCCAAGATCCTCAGCCTGTTAGAATTCCAACCCGGGCATTCTGGCTCCCAAGTACAGGATAATATCTCCCTCTTCAGGTCTCGGTGTGGCCGAACTGGGGTACTGAATGTGCCAGAGGGTTCCTGGCCCGGAGGAGGGGCTCAGCAAGAGGGACTGTCCTTTCCCCCTGACCAAATGCAAGTGCAAGGTCAGGGCAGCATCGCCCGAGGACGGCCTGTGGGATCACAGGCCTCACGACCATTAGTGAAAGTCTCACACGGAAGGGCACACAAAACCGCCCCAGGAAGCGCAATGCAAATTCCGTGAGCCCCTGGGACGTATTCCAGTGAAGATGGCCTTGAACTCAGAACCCACAGTGCAGGATTGACCAGCCAGCCCCACAGGGACCCCTGGGTGGGGAGCACCCTCAGGAAAAGTCAGTGATGAGTAAAATTCGCAAAGTGAGCATTTCATCTGAAACCGAGGGGGAAGGATGTTCGAGGTGGCACACGCCTACCGGCTCCCTGGGTAAGCGTGTGCCAGGCGCATGGTGTACAAAGCAGAATTAGGATGCCTATAGAAAATGAACCAGGCTTGGAAAAAATTGAATGCCAGAAAGAATTACAGTCTTGACGAAAAATAACTTCCACTCACAGTTTTCTCCCTTACTGTCTGTGCTCACCCGGCTCTTGACTTTGGTGCAGAACTGTGTTTAAACACTGAAATGCTTTGTTTTTGCAGATCGGCGCTGAGTATGTAATTAAAAGGATCCCTTCATTAGCAGAACCAGACAATGAAAGCTTAAGTCGGCCTTCCCTGCTAATTTGGGAGGTTGTAAAACAGAGGCTAATATAACCACTGATTACAATTGTCACAGAGACAGTGTGACAGGATCTGCCCAGTGACTGGGAGAGAAAAAGAGCAAGAAAGATTCCTTCTGGCTGCCAGAAGCAGAGGGGTTACACATGCGACCTCTGCAGACAGCAGCGGGGGTCACTTAGCCTTGTCACTTAGGCAGCTGGCATGACCTCTCAGAGCCTCAGCACCCTCACGTGTAAACGTGAGCCGGTAATTGTGTCTGAGGAACCGGATTACCATGAGAAGTTGTGGGAACAATGACCGTATTTACTGCCAGAAGCTTTGAGCACCGACTGTGTACCAGGAGTGTGTTGGGGCTACACGCATAGTCATAATGAATGACAGCGCCCCCTGCCCTCCCAGGCTTTCAGCCTAGTGAAAGAAAACAGGCGTCAAACAGTTAGTTGCACCAATCACCTTTTCAGGTGTGATAATGACTATGAAGAAAAAACGTGCACAGACCGGAACGTGATGTAGAAAGGGGTGGTTGACTATCTCCAAGAGCTCTGGAAAGGTTTTTTGGGAAAGGTGACATGGAATCTAAGATTTGAGGGATGCGTGTTTCTCCATTGGATCATTTGGGAAAGAGCATTTGAAACAGGAGGGGGTGACAAGGCAGGAAAGGCAGCGGTCAGACCGAACGGGGCCGAGCTCTCCTCTCGAGAGCCGCAGGCAAGGCTAAGACTTTGAAAAATCATTCTCCGGGTTTCCGTGAGAAGCTAGCACAAGCCCCGTCATCCACAGAAAGACAGCGGTCATCTACTCACAGGGCTAAAGAGGGATTCCGCCACCCTGCTGGGCAAAAAGAATTCTCTGCCCTGCCTGCCAGAGTGACGGGTAGAGTCTGAAGCGTCTCGTCGAGTGTCAGAACTGCGGCCGCTCTGGCATGTGCGCTCAGTAGTGGTATAGTTCCATTCCTTTCTTCTCTTTCTTCTTTAAAGGCTCTGGGCAGGGAGTTGGGAGAACTGGGCCTGCCACCTCAAGCAAGTAACGTTGCCTCTCCTTCCCTATGAAATAAAATGACATCATCGCTTGCGCCCCCACTAAGTCTGCGGTTTATCTTGTTCTGTATGTGGAGAGATGCGACTGTTTTGCGGCATTGTTCTGTGACATCAGTAATCCTCCGCAGAGAACCCGGGTATCAGAAAAGGGGCAGGTCTCTGGCGAGACCTGAGAAGATGAGACTCATGGGGCATTTAGTTAGGTGGGGACAAGAGGCAGGTGCGGTCCGAGCCTAGGCAGCCTGCAGTGACGTTTCCAGGACAGCCTTGGAGGAGCAGGTGCACAGTCTGGGGCCTAGTTGTGTGGGCTGGGGTGGCACAGCATGGCAGAAAGTGGTTAAAGAAGCCCCACGTGGTCCTGAGTGCCCAGAGCTGTGTGCCGACCTCTCCCCTTGAGGCTGGCGACTAGACAGGGAGCCTCTCGAGACAGTGGCACCTGGAAGATGAAGCTGTTGGTGATTCTAATCAAAGTGTCTAACAGGTATTGAGGTGCTTGCCGCGCTGAGCACCCTGCATCCGTTTTCGCAGTAATTACATCAGTTCTCAAGGGTAAGTACCATTATTATTCCCATTCTGTAAAAGAGGAAACAGAAACTTTGAGGTTACCAGACTTGCCCGAGGTCACCCAGCTCAGAGTGCAGGGCTGGGATTCCAAGGGCGCCTCGGTCGACCCCCTGGGCCCCGTGGGGAGGGGCTGCTGGCAGCGCCCCTCCCTCCCTCTGTGGCAGAGTGTCATCGCCTCAACCTGCCCAGGCTGGTGAGACAGAGAGCAGGAGGGATGAGGCACAGGCACCTGCTCTGTGCAGAGGGGCCCGCAGACAGAGCCCTGTAAGAAAAGAGACGTATGGGGAGGTCGTTGCAAAGTGACCTGTCAGTTCCTTTGTCCAAAAAATGCGAGGGGCTGGGCCCGATGACCCCCAGCGGCCCTTCCAGCTCTGCAGTGGTGTGAGCTCCGGTCTGAGGGAACGGGGCCTTAGAGCAGGTCCTTGTGTTTGTCCTTTTGTTAATTCGTAGCCTGGTCTGGCAGGAAGATGCTCCTGCAGAACCCCGGGCTGGCAGCTCTGGGAATTCATCCCGAACAGGGAAAGAGATCTGGTCCACTGCTGGCTGCCGTGGGGCCATCGTTAATTCATGCACGTGCCGGGCGCTGCGCGTTGGGGATTCGCCAGGGCCCGCGACTGTGAAATGGGGGTTCACTGGTTCAGCGATCACAGTGGAAGAGCCCCGTCCAGACAGGTGCTGGTCTCTCCCAGGTCGTCACCTGGAGGTCAGTTAAAGCTCCCCCGGCAGATTCCTCCGGATGCTTTCTAAAAAGGCTGTGCTTTTGATCCTAAACAAGGCAACAGTCTTGCGCTGGGGTTAGACTAGGTGCCCTGCTGGTCACTCACCCTTGTAAGCCCCACCCTTAGGTCGAGAGGTCTCTCTGTTGTAAGGGAACGGAAAGGTGTTCAGAGAAGTCGCGTGACCACAATGAGTTGTAGTGTGACCGAGTGGAAAGCGCCTGGGCTTTGAACTCAGACAGATCCAGGTTCAAATCCCCATCCTCCTCTCGGCCACTTACTAGTGGAGTGACCTTTGGGAAACAGTTTAACCTCTCTGAAGCTACGTTTTCTCGTCACTAAAAGTGGGGCCACTTATAGTATCTAATTGATAGGATCATTGCCAGGGCCAAAGGAGCTGTGACAAGTGACCCACCTGACCCTCAGGTGCTCAGAGCCTGATAGCTGCGTGGAAGCAGCATAGTGCAGTGGTTAGAACTGAGGTCTCTGCCTGCTTATCGAGATTAAATTATTTAAATTGCAGTTTCTGGCACCTAGTAAGTCCTACCAACACCATCACCACTGTGTGTGCTGCTGCTGGCGTGACACCCTGCTATGGAAGAAGGTGACTGGGTGAGGTGGAAGTGGCCAGGTGGGCATTCAGAGGCTGGCGGCGGGAAGGGGAGCCAGCCGGAACAGACGCCCTGTGGGTCTAGGTCCTACAGGGACTCGAACATCAGACAAAGGTCCCTCGTGCAGTCCTTTTCCTCATCAGTTTGGAAACACGTGCCTCACCCGTTTTGTAGTCTTGTCGCCTTCTCTTCCAATAGCAGCAAAACATCACCATCAGGCAGCGGGCCTCTGTGCCGGCAGACATTCATCAAGTGACAGAGCCTGGCTGCAGGGTAGTTATGCTTATTTTTAGTGACTTCATTCTCCAGCTCTTCAAATTAGCTGCTGGGCTAATTTAAGGGACTTCGGTGGCGCACAGCTAGCACTTTCTTCAGGAATGACAATGTGCATTTGAAATCCCCAAGTGACAGGGGACACGGGTCTCAGCCAAACTATGGGGAAGGAAACCTGCTTTCCTCCCTTGGCCAGCACAGCACCACCACCCACCAGGCTCGCCTGCCAAACCACAGGATCCCCGGGGAACCAGAGCCAGGGCTTTCTGTCCCTCGTGGTCAAGCAGTTACTAAAGTCCTCTTTTAGCAAGACTTGGGCCTGCATCAGCATCACTGCAGGGCTTCCTGAAACAGAGTGCTGGACCCACTCACAGGCTGCCAGTCCCTAGGTCTGGGGTGGAGCCGAAGAAGGGCATCTCTAACAAGTTCTCAGGCAATGCCAATGCTGCTGGTCCAGGGACCATGCTTCCTGACCTCATCCATCCCCCACCGGGATCAGGGTACATACACACTACTGACAGATGCATTCATCTTCATGCACTTCTGATCCTGCCACTTCTTCCCCTAAAACTCATCACATTCTTCTCACCTCCCGCACTGCCAAACCCAAGCCCATTTGTCTGCCATTGCAGGTCCCGTTGGACCCGATGCGCGTGGGCTTTCAGATCACATTCCCACCCGTTTCCCTCCAGGCCTACCGCCAAGGCCTGGCAACCCTGCTCCTTCCACATGCTCTGGGCCCCACGTCTAGACACTCACCTGGCCATTTCCACCTCCCTCAGTGACTGTTTATGGATGGGGCTTGTCTGTCCCCCTTAGGCAAGTGCTTCTGGGTAGGGGACTGTGTGCACCTGACCTGTGTGTCCCAGGGCCCTGGGACAGGTAAGTGCTTGGAAAGTGTCTCATGAATAAATAAATTATTGAAGGGATGCTTAACTAAAAATGAAAACTATTTCTCTGAGAGAATTTGAGCACCTTCTCTGAATCTTCAACTTGACCTTGCTTGGTCTGCCTTCCTATATTGTTTATTTCTGGGACTATATACAGCTTATACAGAAGTATAAATTCTGATTCCACCATTAGTGTGTGTCATTGGGCATGTAGTCAGGTTCTCTGGGCCTCAGATTCCTACTCTGTAAAATGGGACCAGTTTCTACCTACCTCATAGAATGGTTATGAGGGACAATTGAGGTGATATAGGTAAGTTGCTTGGCATGATGCTTGAAATACATACTACACAGTAGGTCCCCAATAAATACTGGGGATTTTTGACAGTAGGCTTGCCAGGCAAAATAGAGATAGATGTTTTTTCACAAGAGGTTTAATAAAAAATAACTCCATTTTATTTGAAAAACGGTGATAAATAGAACATCTGAGATTCTTTCCCCTGTTTTAATGAATCATGGATACACCAAATTCAATTTTTAAAATTACCCCAAAGGACTAGTAAGCTTGATTTATATTTTCTTTTACCAGTCACTTTTATTTTATAAGCCTGACATTTCCATTAAAACGCTATTAAGTAAAAACAGGATTTTGTAGTATTTGTGATAACCTGGATCTCAATGTGATAGTTGAAATTATCCCCAGCAAAAGTACTGTTTCTTGTTGTTTTACTTCCTATTACATATCAGCTATATCTTTACTGCCTTCTTCCAGTTGAGTAAACCCATTCTCACCCTGAATTTGTGGTTTTGAGTCCATGAAAATGACCTGCGTGCGGCTTGGAAGGCCCTTTTCATCCTGAGGCTATTAAACCGGGATCAGGAAGGGAAATGGGAGTCGTCCTATTATTGGACGTGCAGCAGCCCTGGAAAGAAACGGGAAAGGCCTTCGAGTGGAAGAGAAAGCAGACTCATTCTCTGTGGCTCCGGGGCAGACGGAGGCAGCCTCTGGCATGCCACTGGGAAAACCCGAGCGGACCCCTGGAGGTGGTAGGTGGCTAAGGCCACCGCCCTGGAGGTACCGCTGACTGAATGACCCCTGGGCCCTGACGTCCCTGTCTACATAGGATTAAGGTGTCTCCTCTAAAATGACAGCCTTGTGAAAATGTTCTGGAACCAGAGAGGGTCCCACAACATTGCGGAGGTCATACTGTTGCGGCTGAGTTGCACACTTTAAAATGGTTAAACATGGCGGATCTGTGTAATGCACATTGGACCATAATGAAAGAAAATAGAGGCATCACTGGACAGAATGGCCTCCCAGGCGGCTCCTAGTGGCGCCGTGTAGTTTCTGAGGACACACACCCCTCTACTGAGTGCCAGCAGGCTGCACAGACACTCACTCTGGAACCGAGGGGATGGCTGATTAAGTGATGGTTCAGGCGTAATAAAGAGTATCACATGTCCATGAGAAATTACGCTCCTGGAAACATATTTAGCGCCGTGGGAAGATACTTGTAACGTGTGAGGAGAAGGATTTTAGCTGTGTGTCATGTGACCCTAACTTTACAGATAAATCAGGACGCTGATACTGCTCATCCCTGATATGTGGGATTACAAATGGTTCTGACTCCTTTGTGCATTTCTCAAGTTGTCTACCGAGGGCGTGAATCACTATTAGAATCTATAAAAACGATTTCAGGCAAACAATAAATAGCAGTACTTAGGGCTTCGTAATGCCCAACATGAAGCATGATTTGCTGTTGAGTAATGGCGGCAAGAGGGAGCGAGCACAGGTTAGAAGAATGGGTTTATAATTTGGGGTCGGCCAGGCACCGAGGTGCTCCGCCTGCTGCACCTCAGTTTCTCCATCTGAAACAGCGATACAGTAATGACAGTCTGCTTCCCAGGGCCTCGTGAAGAGCAGATGAGGTAATACGGGCAAGACGGTCGTGCTGATTGAAGAGTTCTCTGAGCGCTTCTCCTGGTCGCTGAGTGTGTTCACACTGTACATTTCCAAGTCTCCCCCTTAACAAAAACATAACGAGTGCTTACAAAGTCGGTGATTGCCACTTACCCAGTAATTTGAGAGCTAATTCCCAGTAGCAGTCCTGCTTTCTTTCACTCAGCTTTCCCCCCATAACCTCAACAGGAGGACATTTCATTCCATCCGAGGAGGAGCCACCAGGGGGGCTGCAGGGAGCGTGTGCCCCCCTCCCCGCGGGAACGCGGGCTCCTCCGGAGGAATTGAGCTGCTCCCCTTTGTGGGGGCGGGGGAGGAGAGGGGCGCAGAGCGGGAGGGAGCATTTGTTGCCCCAGAGCCATGTGCGCCATTGAGTTTTGAAGGGGTTTCCCGCAGTGCTGCTCTGGTCTGCCCCTCTGTCCTTTCTTTGAGACCAGTGCCAAGACCCACTTAGAAGGAACCGGGAACAGAACTTACAGGACTTTGTAGCCTCACGCAGGGGTCCTCTTCCTCAGGGGCTGTCTCCTGAGACTGGGATGAAGAGGAGACCACTTTGGAGAGCTGTCAAGCACTCAAACGTCTTTCCCATTTAAAAGAGCTTATGGGATACAAAGGGTCATGATCCTGATTTTTTATTTGAGGCTTACCTTGCTATTAAAAGCAAACTTCCCCAACTCAACAAATTCAATGAAACATGTCCCAAGGGCCTGTCCAGTGCGTGCCAGGTCCTATGGAAGTAGAGCTGAGCGAGATGTGGTCCTTGCCTTCAGGGAGCTCACCAAGTAGAGGTATCGGCATATAAACAAACTCAGTGCACCTAGACAGGGGAACAGAGAAGCAAGTCCAAGGAACAGGAGGGGGACGTGGGAGAGAGTCATCGGCGTGGTGAGCGGACATCCGAGCTGCTTTTGAAAGTGGACCGGAAGTGTGCCAGGCAGCCAGGGTCAGGGGAAGGCCGTAAAGGCCGAGGAAGGCAGGTACCAAGATACCAGGATGGTGCAGCTTGGAGCTGATGGCGTGCTTGAAAGTGGGAGCGCCAGGGACAAGGCCATTTAATAGAAAAAAGAGTAGAAAATGGCCTTGGCATTGTGCTCAGTACAATCAGATGTGCTTCTCGTTCTCCTGTATCAGTTAATCAGTTGGGCAGTATTTACTGTCCATGTTCAATGTGCTCGGGATTCTGTCTCAGGAATGGGCACACACAGGTGGGACAGGGTCGTACCTGGCCCCGGGTCAGCTCTGGGCAGGACAGGAGGCAGGGAAGTGAGATGAGGGGCAAAAGCAGAGAGAGACGCACTGAGTGTAGAGGGGAGCTGGGTGTCCAGTGAGCACCCAGTGTCTGGTTCCAGGCCAGGCCGGGGCGGGGGCAGCGGGGTGGGGCAGTGGGGAGGGCTCAGGGCCTTGAAGGGTATAGTGTGTGTAGGGCAGGGACAGGAAATGAGGAAGGATGGGGAAGACATCGGGAACAGCCTTGAATGCCAGAATGAGGAATGTGACTTCATTGTATGAGCTCTCAGGGGTCACGAAAGAGCTGTAGCAAGTGGGCAACCCAGCCAGGTTTGCTTTAGAAGAGGCACCGTGGCTGCCACGTGTGGGACGGAGCTGTGGTTGGCAAAGGCGGAGGCAGGGGGCTCTGTTGCTGCAGTTCAGGAGAGAGTCCAGGTAGGAGAGAGAGGAGCTGGCTTCCGGGGACACTGAGGAGGTAGGGCTGGCTGCGGTGGTGGATGGGGTGGAGGTAGCATTTATTCTAATGCCTCCTGCTTGGGTAACTGGCAGATGTCCCATTCAAGGAGACGGGGAATGAGGATTTGGCGTGAGGGGCAGTGGTCATTCCAGGTGGAGGCAGGAGCCTGTAGGTAGTTGGACATGTGGGTGTGGAGGTGAGAACATTCCAGGACAGAGGTAGATATGTGAGCGTTATTAGCTGTGAATTTTCTTAAATACCAGAATTTCGGAATAAAACATCTAGACTAAGGAATCACAACACTCAAATCATTTTTCTGTATGAGTTCCAAATAAGAAAATAGTTCAGCCAGAAATGTGACTGTGCCTATTCCTAGAACTGGGTAGCTGATGCATCTTTGCAAATTGTTCGTTGAACTGTGCCGGTGGCTTCTTGCCAGCCCTCAAGGAGATTTCTATATTTCTTAATTATTCAATTACTACCCATAAGTAGGAGTTTAAAATCAAACCCGGGCTGCGCCAGGAGAGAATGTTCCCTTGACTCATGAGTACAGTAAAGGAAATTGTCCACATTGGGAAGCCAGGATTGCAGAACGGGGGGAAGCGTACGTTTCCTACTCTGACTCTGTCCTGGGTTCCAGTCCTGCCCTTTGCTGTGAGCGTGGGCAGGTCACTTCTCTGAGGTCAGTTTTCTGGTCTGTACAATAAAAGTGGTGACAATAGCCATCTCCCGAGGTTGCTGTAAATCTCCAGGAAAGGAGAATATGCAAGAGAAACTGCTCCGTGTCTGCTCTAGAGATCCACTTGTCCAATTGTTAATTCCTTGTGTGCTTCAGGTCTCAGCAGCCGGAGAAGCCAGAAGCCGGAAAGGAAGATCCTTCTGACAGTGATCTGGCCATCACCTCAGACGGCAACCCCAACCCCGAAGCCCACCTGCCCTCCATCTGCCTCAAGCAGGTGTTCCCCAAGTACGCAAAGCAGTTCAACTACCTGCGCCTGGTGGACAGGATGGCCAATTTGTTTATCCGGTTCCTGGGAATCAAGGGGACAATGAAGTTGGGACCAACAGGCTTCCGTACCTTCATAAGGTCAGTGAGCCCAGCCCCTCTAGCGTGGGCTTCGGGCAGGGTAGGGTCCGGCCCCACCTCCGGCTGGTGCGATCTGCTTGACCACTCCCAGCAGGGGTCTGTCAGTGTCTCCCCTGGGTGGGATTGCCCAGCATTGTATTTGTTGAATGAATTAAGGAATGTTTTGAGTGTGGCAGCATTCACAACCTTATGCCGTGGTTAAAAGTAATTCTGTGCTACCTTGAACTAGGTCCTTAAACTGCATATAAATAATTGGCCCACGGGCTCAGACAGACCTGTGCTTCATAACCCTAGCGAGCGTCCTCCCAGTGGCACGTGGCTGTGTGTGAAGTGTTTATGAAGCCACTGCAGAGGAACAAGGCACATCATTCCAAAGTGTCAACTTCAGGAGGGAAATGTTAAATAATTCAGTGGATAAATAATTTAATATGTTTGTTCTACTATAAAAAATAACAAGCTTATATTATAGAATATAATACAGGTTTTGCATGATTTTAAAGATAAAACATGAGACTTTTTGCTGAAGCCTACAAAATAAGCCATTGCCACTTGATCTCCTGAGATTATTTGCTGCTTGTCTCTACCTTCGGGGCACGTGAGGCAACCCAGGAGCACTTATCAACACTAGCTCTGCAACCCGGAGGCAAGTGAAGGACACCTCGGAACCTCGATGGTCCTGTAAAATGGGGGGAAGCTGCCTGTCCCCCAGAGTAGTTGATGTATGCCTTAAAGAAACTGTCTGCCAACATTTGGTGTCATCGTTGTTTTTCTCATCATCGGTTTTAATATTTCTACCTTGCACCCCAAAGTCACACTCTTCGTGGTTTGTTCACTAAAACAGATAATTAGAAGTCTGGAATCAGAAACCATTTTTGTCACACTTTTCTCTAAACGTATTTTATAAACTCTACAGCCCTCGGATATTTCTGATAGGATGGTAAACAAGAGTGTCAGCGGGAATTTTTGCCTTTTCAGTAACCCTGAAGGAGTACTTGCTTGGTGATTTTGAGAAGGGCTTTGTGTTCATTTCAGGGGGAAAAGGAAAGCCCAGGGGAAGAGCACAGGCTTTGGGGTCTGGCTGCAAAGCCAAGTGCATCACTGTGCGGCTTTGGGCAAGTCCCTTGTCTTCTCTGAGCTCAGGCTTCCCTCATCTACAAAGTGGGAATAACCCCCCTGCCTTGCCGGCTTATGATGAGGTTGGGCTGTAACGTATCACAGACCACCTGGCCCAGTGCCTGGTTCAGGGGAGCTGTCTGTTAAATGGGAGTTTGATGGTTATTATTCCCATCAGGCCATGGAAATGTTCAAGAAAGACAACAGACACGTGTTGTTATTTCCCCGAGGATACCACCTAACATGATGCCCTCTTGACTCATTTAGGAATTGCATTTCTGCAGTAACAGATACTCACCTGTAACTGCATATAGTGCAATTAGTTTTTGTCTTACAACAGGAAGTTTGGCAATGGGGGTTCTAGGGCTGGTTAATGACCCCACAAAGTGATCAGCACTCCACTTTCTTTCTGCTCATCCCTCCTCCTAAGCATGAGCTTCCAGCTTCAGAGTTGCCTTGTGGTCACAAGGCGGCTGCTCAAAATCCAGCCATCATGGTCAAGTTCCAGGCAGGAAGGAGGAAGAAGGGAGGAAGAGCAAAAGTCCTCTGCTAAATGAATTAGACCATTTAAAAAGCTTTCCAGAAGCTGTGTTCAATGACTTCCATTCCATCTATCTTCTTAACCACCACCATATGCATGGGAAGCTGGGAAATAGAATTTTCTAACTGTGTATACCACTGTCCCGATATAATGAAGAGGAGGAGGAGAAAAATAGATAGACATTCTCTGTCCCTTTGTGACTACTGTGGCTTGGGATATAGGGGAACAGCCCTGTGACAGAGGCCCCAAGTCATGAGGGCCCCTGATGCGCCATGGAAGTGTGCAGGGCCCCAGGGGAATGGTGAGGGTGAGCCGTCTTCTCTCAGCATTACACGTCCAGGGGCTGAGAACTTCTGGAGCAAAGGCAGGAGCTTCCCGGGCCCTTCCCACCGCCTGCACCATTGCACAGAAGAGTTCATTCAGAGCACACAAGAGTGAGGGATGATGGCCCAGCCTCATGGGGACCACAGTCTGGGTGCTGTAGGGGACCCTGACCCTGGGAGACCTGCTTTGTCTCAACCTCGTGTGGGAAAGGACCATGTCTGGTCTGACCCAACAACTTCTCCTGAGCACCCAGTAGCCACCTGACAATCTGGGATAAATAATGGCACCCCACCTGCCCTCAGGGGACTCTCAGCCTAACAGATAGCTCACGGGGAACAAAAAATTAAATGCAGTCCTTTGGCAAAGTCATGGGGTAGCAGATAGCATAAGGGACCCTGTGTCTGCTGGGTGGAATCAAGACAGCCCCCCCCGACAGAGGAGGCAGGGTTTGGACTGCTGTAAGTGGTGCTTCGCCTGGCACTGAAGGGGGCTCACCCTGTCGGGCAGCAGGAGAGCCAGGGGATGGGCTCATGTCCAGAAGTTAGAAAAGGTCTATCATCCAGGCTACCTTGACGGTAGAAACTGAAATGCTTCCTTTTTGTTTCTGATACAATTCTACTAAAATGTGAGAGAGGCAGGGAGATTAGAAAAACTAGTATACCTTGAGAATCGCAGTCTTGGGAACCTGCGGGGGCACGGGTGCAATGGCGGGGGTCTGCAAGGGGGTGGCACCCGTGCTGGGGAAGGAAAGACCCCACTGTGCTGGTAGCCTCAGAGCTTTTGATTTTTCAAAAGAAACTGGAACCACTGACTTTTCTGTAAAACCTCAATACATGTATATCAGTGTTGGTCATTCAGACAGAAATTTTTAAACCCTTTGTGGGTTCAAAGTGCGACTGCCTGTGGAGACAACCGGTGTGCCAAGGCGCGCGTGAAGGGGGTCACTGTGTTCACACACCGCCCTCAGAAGAACACTGAATCGGGAAGGGTTCTAGCCGAAGAGATTCCTAAAATGCGCTCGGACTGGAACTGGGCAATGTCAAAAATATCGCTACAAATCTGTCTCCACGTGATCGACCTTATGCTTTTCCATCCCTTTGTTCTCTACAATTAAGGGCATTTGCGTGAAACCCTGATTTTGTGATGTTAGAGACTATTAGGTCCTGCAGCCGTCATTCCCGATATGTGATAGCAGGAGCCACAGTGACCGTGAGGAGGGAGCACAATGCCTTCAGCTGGGGACCAGGCAGTGGAGCGGAGGGACTCAGACACCGAGCCCCTCCCCCCACACAGACACCACCAGCGACTGTCCTGAGTCATTAAGATGCAGGAAGAAATGGAGAAAACGTTACATAACCATTAGCAGGTTTTTCCTTTTTAAAATGTACCAAGAGATCCCAAGAACAGCTTAATCGTAAAAGATGGTGCTCTGCTTTTAGATTTACCTGCGTATGTTCAGTCTTGCCAGCTAAATTTAAGAGCGGGCGTTTTCTCTTGCTAACAACTCTTCTCTCTCCTTTGCACTTGGTTTAGATTTTGCTTCATTATGAATTAATAATATTTATGCCATATGTGAAGTTGAACCGAGTGCCCTTCTCTGGAGCACTGCACAGGAGACAGACGCTGACTGTCCGGGCCCTCCTTTCAGGGCTGCCACGTGCGCGGCAGAGGTCGAACTTGGCTTTCGTCTCTACCACCCACTTTCTCTCCCCAAGTTCCTCGAAGAGAACTGGAAGGGACAAAACAGAAAACGTTGTGGTTGAGATTATTCCCAGTGACCATCTCTCATAACGCGCAGCACAGATCAGCAGTTTCAGGAGTGAATTATGCTAATACCAGCCTGGCCATATTCTATTTTCCTCTTCCACCAAGAAATGAGAAGTAATGAACTGTTGCTCCGTCTAGACTTAACTCTGTCTAACCAGCTTTTCGTGTCATTTCCTCAGGAGGCACATACTAGTAGCACATATTACCATGAATTAAGTGCCTCTTTTCTCTCTCTCTATTATTATTATTTCACAATAATTGCTGGGGTGTGAAGACTTCTCCTTCTCTGAGAAACAGAAATGATCTGATTCTTCAGTGTGACAGCTTTCTTGGAGGGGAATGCATTTTTGTTCTTTTCCCGCCTGTGGGTTACTAATTTGGAGGGGTGTCCTGTGTAGCGCACTAAGAACATGGCCTCCAAGTGCATCCTACATCGGGATTTGACATCAGTTTGCACGTGTTGCATTTTCCATCTCCGAAGCCTGAAAACCAAGCCTCTTGCCACAGCGAGTTGATTTCTAGGAAGCGGAGGCAGCCACTCCACACCCTGCACACTCTGGCTTCATAAGGGACGTCGCCACTTGGAGACCCCTGCTCACCCCCTTTGTGGCCTCTCAGCCTGGTCTCCTTTTAAACTAGAGAACAGTTTTCTCTTTTTCCTTTTTACCCCCTTCTGCCTCCTTTTCTCATAAGGAGATGTTAATATGCTTCGTAATTGGTAGCTGTGGGGGGTTTTATTCTCTGAGAGGCAACATGGTGTGTTAGAATGTTCTGGAATGGAAGCTTAAGAGGCCTTGCCTCTCCTCTGTCATTAACTCTTCCGTGACTGTGGAAATCCCCCTCTTCTGTGATGACCTCTTTCTGGCACTATGGTGAGAGTCTGCCTGGAGATCAATGGCCTTTAAAATAATACATACATTATATAACCTGGAGTTTTCTTTTCCCCCTCCTTAGATGTTTAAGTGGTGTTTTGGGGGGCTTTTTTTTTTAAGAAATATTGGTCATTTGTTAGCTTTCCCCTTATAGACACCTCTCCAGGAAAAATAGGCTCCTTGTCTGCACAGAGAAGGATGAACACAAAAGAAATTCTATAAATAGGATTTCATGGAGTGGAAAAAGTTGGTGTCTAAATTTCCTGTGAGATGCCAGTAGTTATTGAAAGGAAATGGGAATGACAGTTAGGGTCCTAATGAACTTGAATGATTTGTGATTCTCTCCCTATCATATGTGACCAAATTCCTTTGATTACAAAAATAAAACAAAACAGGACTTCCAGCCAAGATGGAGGCATAGGCAGACACACTGTGCCTCCTCACACAACCAAAAGAGGAAGAAGAGCAATTTCAAAAAACAAAAACAGCCAGAACCTTCAGAAAATCAGACTGAGTGGAAGTCCGACAACCAAGGAGTTAAGAAGACAGTTCATCCAGACTGGTAAGCGGGGCGGAGCCGGGCAGAGAGTGAGAGGTGAGACAGTGGTTTCTGGGGCGGTACCGATGCGGTTCCGGCAACACTACAGACGCCTGGAGGGGTCCGCGGCGGGTGCACTTGGCCAAAATGCAGCCAGCGCACTCTGCGAAACCCGCAGCTGACCGACCTGGACCCAGCGGGGCCGAAACTGGTGGACAGGGCGGTCCCTCATTCACATGCAGATAAACCGGGAGAAAAAGCTGGGGAGCGGAGCAGAACATGCAACCCACCATCTCAGGGAAATAAAGCCTCAAACCACCAATTAAAAACACCTGTGGGGGTTGAGGCGGCAGCAGGAGGAACTCCCAGCCTCATAGGAGAGTTCGTTGGGGAGACCCACAGAGACTTGGAACTACACAAGCCCACCCACGACACCGGAGCCAGCACAGGAGGGCCCAACTTGCTTGTGGGTAATGGGGGAAGTGCAGAGAGTGGAACAAGTGCCATTGTTCGCTCAGGCCCTGCCCCCACAGGCAGCGCCACAACACAATGATGTGGGTTACCCCACCCTGGTGAACACCTAAGGCTCCGTCCCCTTAAAATAACAGGCACACCGAGAAAAAAAAAATGGCCCAAATGAAAGAACACATCAAAGCTCCAGAAAAAATACAACTAAGTGATGAAGAGATAGCCAACCTATCAGATGCACAGTTCAAAGCACTGGTAATCAGGATGCTCACAGGATTGGTTGAAATTTGGTCACAGTTAGATGAACAAATGAAGGATACGCTAAAGGAAATGAGGGGAAATGTGCAGGGAACCAATAGGGATGAGAAGGAAACTGGGACTCAAATCAACAGAGTGGACCAGAAGGAAGAAAAAAACATTCAACCAGAAAAGAATAAAAAAATAGAACTTCCGCCAAGATGGCGGCGTAGGTGGACGCACTGCACCACCGCTCACAACCAGAGAGTTTAAACAACGAACTCAATAGCAAAAAATAAACAACCAGAACAGACAGAATCGAACTGAAGGGAAGTCCGACACCCAGGAAATTGGGGAGGATGGAAATCCAGGCTGGTAAGCAGGGCAGAACTGAGCGGAGGAGCGGAGTGAGAGGTAGTTTGCCCGGAGGGACTCACCCGCGAGCGCCTAACCAAAACACTACCCCAAGCAATGGGTGAACCTCGCAGGCCGGCGGCGTAACTGGAGAGGCCAGTGGGAATCAGCAGGGCCGAGACTGGTGGAAAAGGCAGTGGGGAACTGGGGACCGAAGGGTGATAGGGAGCGGCGGTGAACGGCAGACGCCATTGCTCCCTCACAGGCCCTGCCCCCAGAGGAAACGTCACAAAAAAACAACCCTGGTTGCCAGGCACCAACAAACACCTAAGACTCCGACAGGTGCGCCGAGATAAAAAAGAATGAAAATGGCCAAAATGAAAGATCAGAACAAATTACAACTAACGAACAAAGAGATAGCCAAATTAACAGATGCCCAGTTTAAAACACTGGTAATCAGGATGCTCACAAAACTGGAAGAAAGGTGGACACAAATAATTGAACAAATGAAGAATACGATAAAGATAATGCAGGAAGATTTACAGGGAACCAATAGGGAATAAAAGGAAGCTGGGACTCAAACCAATGGGGTGGACCAGAAGGAAGAAACAAGAATTCAAAAAAATGAGGAGGGACTCAGGAACCTCAGAGACATTTGTAAACGACCCAACATCCGGATCATAGGGCTGCCAGAAGGACAAGAGGAACACCAAGAAATCGAACGTATTTTTGAACAGATAATGAAGGAAAACTTCCCAGATCTGGCAAAGGAAATAGGCTTCCTGGAA